>BMAW01034369.1:0-11138 GCA_019974015.1 Nephila pilipes
CGGTCATGTAAGCAACATTGATCTTAAATGATAGCAACCTGTCTCTCAGATCCTTCTCTTCGGGAAACAGACACAGAATCGAAAAGATTCCAGAACCTATTGAGGCATGCGCCCTAGGAGATCAAGCGATTGAATTCTTCATCGTTGTCCTCCGAATAATCAGTCACTGAGAGCATGAATGCGAATTTCGCTCTCAACAGAGTTGACATGAAGGTTGTAGGATCAGCTAAAATATCTCCAAAAATACCGATCGTTGCAGAAACTCTATCAGTAGCAACAGACATAATGCTCCCAAGAGAAATATTTTTTTCTTTAATATAATCTTTGCAGTATTAAAAATGAATTCATTTTTCTTTCACAATCCTTTAATAATTGCTATTTCCTACAAAAGTTAGTATTTAGAATTTAGTTAGTATTTTAGTTAGTACGGAGTTAGCATTGAGTCCTTTATAATTTCCTGAAAAAGTATATCTTGAATAAATTTTCCTTCCCTCACAAACCGAATGTACGCCAACATGAAAGTCTCATTGCTTGGCAAAGTTCATTTACTACCTCGAAAAAAAAATTCAGAGTGTATCAAAAGTTCAAACTCGGTTGTTTTTTCTTTCTTTCGTACGATGGAAACACAAGGATCGGTATTGAAGAAGACACAAGTGAGGAACTTTACTGATTTCAGTGCCGTTGAGTAGGTTCGTTTGAGTCGCGGGTTTTTTTCTGGTATCTTGGAATCACGAGCTTTTTTTTAATCTTTTTATGACTATCGGATGGCACACACTTAACAAACGCTAAAACACAGGAAATCAAAAAACACCATTGAAAACTGTTATATCCTGGGGCATTTGTTTCAGACCATTCTTCTACTTATTGGAAACGCATGTTTGGTAAAAATTCCTCATTTCTTTGGTGCACTTTTCCCTTATGCTCGGATCTGGTTCCTCTGAGCTTGACAGTTTTCTTTTTGTTATTAACTCTTCCTCAAATCGGGATTTATATTGAAGGATAAAATCGTTCAAAATAAGACATACATTTAATATCGATTCAATCGTTACTAAAATGTATATCTTATTTCGTTCAATACATTCATCTTCAATCTTTTGAATCGTTTCATAGAGAATAGATGACACATTAAGCGCAAAATGCATTCATATCTCCGATCATTTATAACTGAAAAAATATTCAAGAATTCTCAGGCGTTTGTCTCTTAACTTAAAAAATGAACAGAAAGGCTCAAATAAGTGTAAAACATGCTCTGTAGCAGGTATTAGAGCGAGCCATTTAACTTTTGAATATCTTAAAAGTTTTTTGTAATCAAGATTTGCGTAACAGTTTGGTGCGACATCTCTGAAAACAGAGATTAACATATTAGTTTTCAAATATCGAAAAGGAGGACACTTTTCGAGGAAGGACTGTCCTCATTAAAAGAGGAGGATCGGTCACATATTCATTCACCTCTATCCGGCGTTCGGCGATTATTAGATTAGTTCCAAATGCGCTGAAATAGCATGAGTATCGGCTGATATTCCACTTCCAAAACCTGACTGGTTATTTCTTTTAACTGCATTTCAATTTCACCGAAAGCAGGGGGGGAAAACCATTCGAAAGTGTCCTAGGTGTGTGAACGAACGAAGCGCGGAAAGCCTTTCTTCTAAAGGCACTCACACACATATGTAAGAGCTTACGCAATCGATGCTAAAATGTACCTCTTTGTTTGGTTGCCTTCCGTTCTGCACATATTGACTATATGCTCAAAAAAATAATCTATATTTAGAACACCAGAATGTATAAATTATGTCTTCCACGAAACCTTTTGTTTTGCTCTCGTGATCTTCGTTTATAACTGGTGTGATTCTTGAATGATGGTGGAGATGAATGGCGCAAGAGCCAAATATGGCTAAAATTGAGAAGTTTGAAAAAACTGAGGACATGAAGGAGAGGTTATCACCCTAGGGGAGGAGATCTTATCAAAGCAAATCGCATGGGAAAGATAACTCGGGTGGCCAATGCTTACTTAAAGATCTCCTGAGGATGTTGGATATGAAAGCATCTTATAATTGAGAAATATTTTACCCCCTATAATATTGTTTCTATTTTTATATATTACAGATAAATTATTACATTATTGCCGTGGTTGTTGTATACAGTGGAATAAATGAAATGTTCAGAATTAGTTGTGGGCAATCAATTCGCCTCAGGTGCACACCTTAAGCTTTAATCGGGATTTCCACACATCCACAGCTCATTTCAGTTCAAATCTATTCACGCAGTTTCTTCCAGCAGGAAATCCGATATCTAAAACGATCCCCCTCCTAAGAGGATATATATTATTTTGCTATGTTTAACTTTAATTCCATTCATCTTCGACATTTGAAAGTAGATGAATATTTATATGTATTTCAGCTGACAACATAGATTTGAAAATGGTTCTTTTCTTCGCACTAAATAACAAATAATGTAATCAAAGTATAAAAAAAAACTGATCAAACAAAAGAAATTTTTAAGTATTAAAATTTAAAATAATGCTAAGCGCGTTTTGCTGGTAAATCATTATCTCTCGAAGCAATCTCCTATTTTCCCCGCAAATTGTTTTTTCCCGAATATTTCTGGAATTTTTAATCGATTCATATGTGAATCATAGACTGTTTGAGGCAGTCTATGATTATTAATGACTAGACTGATTAGACTGATGAGGCAGTCTATAATAATTAATGGATTATGTTTATCCATTAATTATTCCATTAGCATCTCAGTTCCCTTTTAGCTACTAAGATCGATATCAATTTAGTCCGACTCACTAAAAATCTGCAAAAATAATTCTTTCCATTTTTGTTAATTGTGTATTCAAATGAGCGAGTTGATTCGTTGACTCACAGCTCAGAATCCAGATCGTGAGCAAATGTGAGCTAGTAAAAAATACTTTTTTTTTTTGTTTGAATAGCTATGTCTTGCACTCATTGGCCTTTGTTTCTTTCTGTGCCGTGCTGATCTACTTTTCTCTCATCTAGCGAGACGCAGGAGCCCCTTTCATCATAAAACACGAAGGGAGGTGGCACGTTGTGGGGATCTTTACGAAGCTGTCGAAAGTCGAGGCCTCGTCAGAGTCCACCTCCTATTTCGAGGGAAGGTACATATTAGTGGTGGATTTCCTCACCTGGATTAGGAACATTATCGGTACAGCTCCTTCCTGTCCTCGAAAACTTCCAATTGAAGTACCAACTAATTTCGATGGTAAGTATACAATTGTTTTAAACAAATTATTGAGCAGTTCTTTTTACATCAATTCATTTTTAATTTTAAAAAGTCATTTTAATTCGCTTCCTATCTTTAATTTTATAAGAATGGATTTTAAAAAGAGAATTCGATTGAATTAATCACAGAAAGTTAATTAATTTCCCCCACGTCTTTTCTTAGTATCGGGACAAAAACGGTTCACTTTTCCGCCATTCACTTACCTGAATGGTTTTCAATAAATTTGACTTTGTTTCCGGAGACACAACCGTAAATCTGGAAAACTTTTTATGCTACTAATTTCCAATTGGTTACAACTGTATTATTATTTGAATTCTTTTTTAATTGCTCACGTGTAGTTTGAAATACTGTAATTTTATCATTTTACATCAAAACATTAAGAAAATACTCTCTCTTTTCTCTGAATTAGTACGAATAATGGATATTTATATTCCCTCCACTGCAAAAAAAAATCATTTCTTAATATTTTCCTATTTTAAAGTACTGGTCAAAATATTTTACGCTCGCAAGGATACGGATCTTTAACCATATCTCATAAAACATTTTATACTATAGGAAGATATTGGATAAATGGCAGGAAATGCTGTCTAAATCTTTTGCTTAAGAACTGATACTAAAATAGCAGAAAAGCCGTTCTCTTAAGTACATTTCAAACAAAGAAAAGCATTTAATTTATAATTATATAGGTGAAATTAATTTCAGATTATTTAAAAACCGGTGTTGATAAAATCTTAAATGCTAAAAGAACGTATTTCCAAAACTTTCTGAATTCTGATTGCAATGAGTTTTGTAACTTAGAGTTTTATATAAAAAGTTAAAAAATAATCAGTTGGGTTGCTCAGAAAAGCATTTAAAACTATACAGTCATTACCTTCTAATATAAGAATTTTTTAAATATTTTTTTAGAGATTTTATAAATCAGAAAAAAAAGGCGAAGACTCTGCAGCATAAATATTTTTTAAAATCCTTAACGAGACAAAAAAAAAAAAAAAATGAAGCGAAACATTTTATCCAGGAATTCTCCCAACATCGATGTTTTTTCCATTCCTCATGGATCCAGCTTCAATTTTATAAGACTTCGCAGAGAAGTGGCCGAGACATGTAATTCCCTTGAGGAGTGCCGCACACAATTTAAAATTACCCTCGTCTTAAATTTTTTTACTTCAGTAAATAAATAGTCACTATCAAAATTTAGCCATAAAAATTGTATTATTACAAAAAATTATTAATTTTACAAGTAATAGCGAAATAAGTATAATTGCTTAAACCCCAGAGCCTATGATATTTTGATTTTATCCAAAATTTTCCACCACTTATCTATAACAGTGCTTAGGAATTATTGTTTGAAAAACAAAACATGATTCTAGTTTTGTAGCGTTAAGAGACCAAACATTCAATTTTTATTTAAGTAATTGGTCAAAATTATAACGTGGTGCTTGAAAATGAAAAAGAAATATTACAAGTAATCTGTTTTAGTTTTAAACAACAATAATTCAAAAACTACATCGATTTCAATCGTGTGTTAAAAATAAAATAATGAAAAAGCTTTAAACTAAAAAGTAATTAAAGTAAAAAAAAAAGTAAAAGTAAACTTTTTTAAAAGATTATCATTAACTTTTTTAAAAAAAATGATTTTACTGGGTAGAATCGATTGCTTAAAGTAATCTAATAAATGACTTTCAAGTGTTTTCCATCTCTGAAACAGATTAGCGGAGCTGAATCCAAAGTGGAGATATTGGATAATTCTCTCAGCCCATCCTAAAAATTCGAATTCTTTAATAAGGAAACTATTTTAGAATATTTTTAACAATGTCAGATATTAACAGACCAACGAATATTACAATTGAGTAATATTTGAGCTATTAAACACAGATTGCGTTCTGTTATGAGTGACAATTCTCCGCTCCAAATGGACACGGTTCTAATAATTCGTAAAACAGCACCCAATAGCAACATTCGGAACATCTCTAACATTATCTTATTTTGAATAGATCGGATTAAATCTTCAGTGATCTTTGGAATAACAAGAATTTCCAATGTCCGCATACAAGATAACTAACTTCATTCAGTTCTGAAAATGTTGGGGTTCTTTTAACTTCAACAACTTAATGTAATTATATATATATATATAAAAGTATATATATATATATATATATATATACATATATATATATATAGTATATAATATATATATATACATATACATATCTGTGTGTAGGGTGGCATCTTACACCTCCTGGTGCTTTTGAGTCTAGGGGGTACTGCATTTCCGGATTGCTGGATTGCAAAGATTTATTTACTAATCCATTGATCAGGCTCGAAGTTGAATCATTACTTTTATTCGTGATTAGATGAAGTAAGACTATGTACAGCTTATTTTAACTAGTTTCTTGGAGAAAGATGGATGGTAGGCCAAATTTATAACATGTTGGCGATGGGCGTTGAAACGTGCGCTGGCGTTCGGAGTTTAGCTACATTGGAAGAAGAGAAAAGGCGGAGCAGGGAGAAGAGCGTGACCAAAGGTACTTCAGTTTGTTCAGGAATAGGGGGCACTGCATGAGCTATCAAATGATGCTCATTCGTGGTGCCATTTATTGAACAATTGAGTAATTAGTTTTGTAATATCATTGAAAATGCAGTTAATAAATTGATAATTAACTGGAAAATCCTTCACACACACACACACACACACACACACACACACATATATATATATATATATATGTGTGTGTGTGTGTGTGTGTGTGTGTGTGTGTATGTGTGTGTGATTTGATGATTGTCGGAGCTTTTACGCCTTGCGGCTAATAATCTGCAATCGACAAGCAATAGAATAAGTTGCTTTAGCCTGTTATTTGTCAAGAAAATTATTATTAAATAAGAAAAATACTAATTTTACTAAAACTAGCCTCTTAAGAAATTAAAAATTAAGAACATTATTTTTCGAAACTTAGTGGAAAAATTTAGAAACCACTTTAACTATCAGGAGAGAAATGTAAGCGACCATCAGTCTTCAGTGAAGAATGTTCGGAGCAGATTTTGAGTAGTTCACTCGAAGGCTAGCAACCTTATTGGTCGAGGGCCTTGTTAAAAGAACACAGTGTTTCTTAATAATGTCTACTCTCTCATTCACTGACATTTTTGTTAGAATGTTTGTGGAGGAGATGAATTTCTGCAAAAATTATATATTTCGCCTTTTAGCATCAATCGAAAATATTTTAGGTGCTTTTTTGTGTAAAGGTTTTATGATAGTTTTATTTTAAGATATTTTCTTCGTCATAATAACGGTATATTTCTATCGATTGGACCCATTATCTTGAGCGTGAACAGATGTTTGCGATGTCTCGAGTGTGTCGAAAACTTTGTCGGACGCAATGATATCATTTCATGCAATAAAAGTTGTTACTAGTTTTGGTTTCATGTCAGCCGAAAGCAATTCAAGAAGAAGAGTATAAATCCCGCTGACGTGTGGATTTCCAAAAATGTCCCAAAAGCAATTCAGAGGTGGTCTTTCTTAGTGTAACTCTTTCCTCCTTTTTATACACAAATTCTAATGATGTAAAATAGAAGCCTTCGGGTTCCTTTCGCTGTTAGATTTTGTGTACTTTTCAGCAAAACATCAACAGACTACTACTAGCTCAATGGAAGCCCATTCCGCTTTGTATTTTGCTCTGACAACCTTTCCTCTCTTCGCTTCCTCTTTGAAGATGTTTTCGAAGATATTAAATAGTGTTGTGCGGTTAATCCGTGTTCTTCAATAACGACTCCTTTTCGCTTATTTATTATTTTTCAAGTAGTCCTAAGTACTTGACCTATCTCAATGTTAAGTTCGCAAATAACTCGTTCGACATAGAAGCATTCCCAAATAATTTATGATGCAGCCCAGGACCGAAATATTGTTCTACTATTTCTCAGAAATCATTGACTCGATTATTTCTTTATACGACATTTTATTTGATAAACCGTTCGAATGTCCGCGCTCTTTGTCGAAGCTCTCGTGGCCAACAAGTGCTCGCCGAGCAGCTGTGCGATCTCGAACGTGTCTGATGAAATACATTAATCCTATCAAACAGACCATGAAAATTTAAGATATTTTTACAATTCTTCGTAAACATTTGAATTTTTCAAATGACGTATTCTCATTTTTTTAGCAAAGCGTTTGGATTTGTATGAATAGAAAGGTACATTTACAAAATTCTCTCGTTCGAGTGATTCTTCTGGAAAATAGCACGCATCAGCATTATGCAAATTGAGTGGTTGTGAAACTGTTTTTTTCTCCAAATTAATACAAAATATATAGAAATATCAAAATGTCTTGCAGTTCTTATTGTCTATTATTTACTACAGTGAGTCTTGGGTAGTGCATAAAGAAATATTTTAAAGAATAATCTCACGATATGTTGAATCCTTACTGCGTGTTCTCAACCTGCGCCCATTTTAAACGTGTGTTTGTTAGTTACAATTCTAAGAAAAGTTCGACGTGGCGAAGGATTAAATTTAACTGGAATTATAATATTTAAACAATATAAATAATTTTTTAGGTAGTAACTTTTTGCCGAAAGTGAAATTCATCTCATAAGGAGAGAAAAATTTCCTTGAAAGAACACATTTTTGATACACAAAAATTTATATTTAGTCTTGAAACTATTTTTGTTCTGAGGAACTGAGAGCGAATTTTTCCTGCCTTTCTAAATATTGAATATTACCAAATTTCACAAGAGAAGAAAAAGTTCTTTAGCTAATCTTAAGATTATTGAAATTTAATGAATTGAATAAAATAAAACTTATATTCTAAATTATATCATATTTTAATCAATCGTGTGGTTGTCAAAAATGTATATTGAACTATTACAGAAATTAATTTTATTTCTGAATAATTGCTAATTTCCTATTTTTGTACAGAGTGTGGCATTCCGAACGAAAATGCTGAAGGAAGAATTGCTGGAGGCAACCAAGCTAAACCTTTCGAGTTTCCATGGATGGTAAATGAATATTTCTCTCCCCCATCTCATTGATTCATTTGAACAAAGGTGCAGAAATAAACAATCTTCAAAGCTTCATTGCGTTATTGGCAACACGGATTTTTGCGAACTTCACTTACATAAAGATACATTACGCGCTGAAAATATTGTTATCAAACTATTAAACTAAATTAATTTCTGAATTTATATCTCTCTCGTATAACACAACTTATTTAGGTTTCTTTTCAGGCAACGATCAGATATAGAAAGGACGCAGTCAATGAACTTCAGGGAGCTGGATCATTAATCAGCCCTACCTTCGTCTTAACGGCGGCCAGCATCACCCAACACATTCAGTAGGCTATTTAAATGTTTCATCACCTCTACATGATTATATTAAATTTTGTTCCAAAAGGATTATTTCGATCTATGATCAAAGAGGTTATGATTTTTTACGTCGTTTACTCGTGATGCTTGCATTCTATGGGACCTAGACCGAAGACATTTCGCAGAACTTTGTGGTGTTTATCCGTCCTTATTCAGCTCTTGTGCCACACCTCAATCGAATGTAATAATCAAAAACTACTCAACTCCAATTGAAGAACGAAACAGGTTTATTTATTTATTATCACCGTAGAATATCGCGCTCTCTAGAATTTCAACCCAACTGCCGGTCTTAATTTATGATTGAAATCTCTCTGTTACTACTCCACTAGTTATTGATTTCACTACTTTCTCCGGCAATAACTACTTAGAATAGTAGAATTCTATTCAATCCCACAAAACTATATGAGAAGAATTTTAATCTAAATAATAATTCTGTAATGCAGTAAGTCCTCTTATTTCATGAATTCTATATCTAAATCAGTTCACTTCCATCTTCATCTAATTGACTTAATCACGTTTTATTTGGGTTGGGAATCAATTGTGATAAGTATGCCATTCAAATTAACCCTGAGGATAGTGAAGAGAAATTTTCAAATAATCCATTCGTTAATAATAATTAATTCGTTTCCTTCTACAGAAATGGAAGTGAAAGGTTTTTCAATGTTTTTAAATACTTTTCTTTTTTAACAGAGCAAAGCATGAATACCAGAAGAATCCGGAGCAATTTATTCGCGATCATTTCCTTGTGTTTCTCGGAAAGCATGCCAATAATGCAAACATAGAGGGAAATAACCCGGGGGAGCCCTTTAGCCAGCAACTCCCCGTGAAGAAGCTCCACCTCCATCCCAATTACAGCGAAAGTGTGAATTCTCCCAACAGCAACTTGGCCCTCTTGGAATTAGGTTGGCCCGCGAGAGTTTATTTCAGGCCCATCTGCTTGCCACAAAAGGACACTCATTATCTTGTTGATACGAATCTTACCATCGCCGGATGGGGAGCGACTGCTCAAAGTAATTCTGCTCATATTTCACTTATTTTCTTGCTCAAAAATTATGTAAATCTACACTAAAAGCTACCATTCATTATGTCATTGAATAGGGACTTACATTATAAGAAATTTCTCTTAGTATCTATAGTTTTCCTTGATAGCTGAGGGGTTAGGGCGCTGTATGAGTTGAATTGGGGGTCCACTTAAGACCTACTGCGTAGTGAGACGGATACAAGTGAAACCTGTCGAGTTGGCGATGTTGAGAGACCCTGTTCGAGGGTCGACCGAGTGTCAAAATGACGTCGCTTCCAAGAGCGACGTCAATCAATGGATCCAATTCTCAGTAGGATCAACAAAACTTTAAATTTTTTCAAACTCTTATCAATTTATTTTCAACATCTAAGTAATATCTTATTTGTTTTCATATAATCTTCACTTTTTTTTCAAAAGAAACTTACTTTTTTATAAACTTTTTTACTGAGACGGGTTACCCTTTTCTGTAATTTAAAATGCAGATTAAAAATACTTCAACCGTATAGTAAAATGATTTTAACTTTGCTTGAATTTTAAAAAGATTGACATGATTGGATTTTTTTTTACCATTGAATGGATTTAAATTAGATTGGGATTAAAGAATTATACATACTACGCTATCACCCTGAAACTATTCTTTTCAGAATGGTGTTCGACCGTTATTCGTTGATTTTTTTACACGCGAAAAGTTTTCATTTTCGGGTGTGTGTGTAAAGTGATATTCGTTAAATCCTGATATAAAATTAAGTCTTTGTTTTTTCCTTTCAGTTTTGATAGACATGATTCCAAATATAGTTTTATCGTTTTAGATGGTCCCAACAGCCAGAACTTACATAAAGCTGGTGTGTCTGTTTTTAATACGGGCCAGCATCAGACAGACGTTTCCAGCTTTTATGGAATAGGAAAAGACATTTGCATGGTAGTTTGTCAACTTTTTTATCCATTTATAACTGTGGTGTCAGAAGAATCTATTCAGAAAAGTTCTAACTAATTTATAACAATGTTTTCAGTTTCTTATAATTTAATTTTGAATATGAATAATTTTCCTATGGTAACATATTTATTATGGTAACAATGCTTGTGAGTACCTTATAGTTAACGAATAACGCACACATCTTAAAATTCAATACTTTATTCAATTGTCAATTATGAATACTCGACCACTTTTCAGAATTCAATACTTTCTTGAAATTATCAATATTTAAGAAAAACACATAACATAGAAATGATCTAATGCAGAGAGATCTTCAATCTAGGTTCCGCGGAACCCAAGGTTTCCCTGGAATTACGACAGGGGTTCCGAAAGTGATCACTATTTCCTTATTAAAAGTGCCAAAATTTTCATTAAGTTTTAACTTTTATAAAGATCTAATTCTTAAAGGCTGTTTGCTTGTAAATATAAACATAAAATATTTTACGGATAAAATAAAATCTTAAATTTTGTAACGTCACGTGCTTCAAACACATTAATCTAGATACATTAGGTCATGTATCAGTCTCCGTTCTTTGGTTCAGTCGATATATCT
>BMAW01034370.1:0-24912 GCA_019974015.1 Nephila pilipes
GTAAAATATTCATATAAATATCATTTTGTAAAATATTCATATAAATAAATAGCAAATCCTTCTGATTAAAGAACACAAAGTCCCCCCCCCTTTTGTGTACTTTGAAAAATCACTTAAAAATATTTAATATTACAATAAAAATAGTTTTCTAATAAAAATACCTTGTATTAAAATTAACTTATGATAAAGAATTTCTGATTAAAAATAATTATTCTTCATTACATAAATTTCACAGAAAAATAAATGAATTGTATAAGGTAGCTTTAAGATTTCATATATGTTTTAAATTTACTTTTAATGTATTTTGTTAGGTTATTTGTTTGATTTTATTTCAATGTATCCTTACTAATGTATATTATTTTTCTCTTATATATATTATTTCTAATTTTTATTTTTTTTCTCAAAATTTTGTTACATTATGACAGTTGATACATTTAATACTAGATGCAAAAAATACAAATAGCACTATAAGAAGAATGTCTTAAAGTACCTGTATCTAATATAATTAAAATTCAAAAAGTTACATCAAAAACAAACAAAAAATAAAACCCAATTGCATCAAGATTTAAAATATATGTATATTATTTTCAGCAAAGACAAATATAAGATACATATGAAAAAGAATGCCAGTTTTATTTCCTGTATATTATATCAAACTGAAGCTTTACTCTTTAAAACGTAGAATGGTATTATGCATGCTTTTTATAATACTTAGTGATTACATTAAAATACTAATTGCAAAATTTTGTGAGCTTCAATACCTTTATCAGACTTTGTTTTTTGATAATTAGCCTATCACAAAACAATTTTTAACCATTTTTTGAAAGCATACATTTTTTTATACGTAGGAGTTATGTGACTAAATATAACTCTATATGTAAGAGGTCTTAGACGAGTTTCTTCATAATGGACTCTTCTTCCTTGCGCATCGCTGGTTTGTTTTAATTAGTGATATTCTCCAAGAACTTGAAAAAAGCAAAAACCTGTTTAAAAACAATAAACGAAACTCTTCAAAGTAATCGAGCCGCGAAAATAATTAAATGAAACTAAAACTCTAAGAATTAAAACTGGAATCTGTACTTATTCATGCCTTTTTATTCTAAACATCCCTTATTAATTTTTACCTGATTTGATATGCGCTTTTGTGTAGAAACCTTATATGAGTAAACTGGATATGAATTAATAATACCAGTCTAGAATTTTTTTTAATTTTCCGTTGTCCAAATACAGAGGAATACATTAATTTTATTACGCTTTGTTGTCTTTCATTAAAGTGGTCAAGAAGCAAAGTTACTAATGAAGGTATTTTCGGGAAACAAAAGAAGACTTAATTCCTTTTTATTGATCTTTTTTTTTAATAATAAAAAGAGAGTACAAAATATAACATTGAATATTTTTATATACAAAAAATGCATCAATGTTTTTTATTTTAGTTGTTTTTGTAGTTTGTTATTAATTTTTTTTTGTAGTAAAATTTTGATTTAGGGCCTTGAAGAAAATCACAAACATTAGCAACATGACAAAAGTAAGTTTATTCCTTCAGCTGGAAACATGTATGCATTTTCTTAAAATTTATGTTGCCCATTTTAATTTTACTTATCATTTTTACCCATATGTTGTATGAATATAGCTACATTTTTCATATTGTTTATTTCTGTGCATAACGTTTCGTTTAATGTGAAATAGAGCAAAATCGTTAAAAACTTTTTTAAATATAACTGTATCAAATATAATGGAATACAATTTTCTAAAATTCTTGCATTTTCCTTTAAATAATATCGCGCAATTTAAATAACTAGTGTGACTTAACATAATATTTCCCACAAACTTTAAAAAGAAATTCGCTAAAAATAAAATATAAAATCAAATGTAATAAGAAGGGGACAGAAAACTCCAACTACAATGGCATTCTAAGTGATGAACATATATCTAAGGATTTAAATTTAATATATATATATATATATATATATGTGTGTATGTGTGTGTGTGTTCCTGAGGTGTGCATAATTTTTAGTGATGTGCATAATTGCTTTCGTAATAACATCTATTTTAACTCTCAAATTATTTAACCAACCAACTTCCATGTGCTTTTTAACTTCAACTGTCACTTTCACTTAGTAAAGTCGCATGTCTCGGTCAATATTACGAGCCTCTGATAATTATTGTAATTATTGTTTTTCTCGTATCAACATGTAAAAGCAGATACAACTATTTTCCGCACTTTAATGCCATCCTGCTTCTTGCCATGGGAAACGTGCCATTTTGAGCTCTTTTGTTATGTCTTGGTAATTTGTAGTATGGGCTACCTGTATTAAGAAATGACTTCAACTTGTTAATAAAATGTTGCTTTATAGAATAAAATACTTTTTCACGAATTGCATCAACACGATCATCAGAACTGATTCAAAACGGAGTTGGTGATGCCCCTTCGCGCACAGGTGTGCTATGAAAGTAATAAATGGAAATAAGGATTAATATATTGTATTTAGAAATAATTTTGAAAAATAAATCCAAAAAAATAAAACTTATAGGGAAAGAAGCATTTCATTATCATACTTTTGAGTAAAAGTCATGTGTACCTAGCTGTAAAATTATACAAGTAAATCATTGCAAATAAAATAGAAATAAATAAAAATAAAAATTAAATATAAATTTAAATCATTATACATATAGTTCACTTTCTAAAATGAAAAAAATTAAACGAAAAATAATAAAAATTCCCTAAATTATTAGTAGAAGAGATAAAGATATTGAAATAATGAAACATCTAAAAATAGAAGAAAATCGAAAGATTAGAATGTAAAATAATTAATGCTGTAACTAGCTTCTTACTGTTTTAGCAATATTTTTCTATAATTAAGGTCAAACTGTTTTCTTCTGTAATTACTTCATACAAAAATGAAATCAAAGATACAATTTAACAGAGATGAAAGAAAATCAAGTTTAGAAAATATCGTTTAGTAAGAAAATAAACTAGTGATCGTAGAAAAATCTAATAAGAATTAGAGCATAAAACGAAAAATGGACCAGAATTATAAAGTAATAAAAAAGTTTAAAAAAAAACTATAAAAGAAAAATAAGTAAACACACAATGAAACACCACCATGTGAAATCTGTAAAAAAGTTGTTGACTGAAAACTCTCTCTTATTACTTAAAAAAATTAGGTAAATGATGGTAATGTATTTACCAACTAAAGATGGAACATAACGAAAAAAATCAGAAAATCATTATAAACACTATAAGAAATAGAATATTCCTGAAAAATAAAAATCAGAAAAATAGAAATGATAAACTAAAAAAATCTTATTTGAAAATTAAACATTATTTTTTAAGACATGAAAAACAGAATTTTTTAAAAAAAGGAATATATATTATTTATTCTAGTTTATAATTTCAAAATTAAATCTAATTTATTATTTCTATAATTTAAATTTGTTTTTAAATAATTAACTACGTAATCATTTAAAATACATATAAGAAAAAAAAAATTATTTAAATTATTTTGAGAATTCAAATTTTTTGAATTAATTTAATCTTCCTAAGAAAAATGCTATATATGTTTATATAAATACTTAATAAAAAAATTCCTGTAAAAATGAACTTTATTAATTGCAAAAAAATAAGCGATTCTTATCAAAACTGTTTCTAATATTCTATTACCTATAGATTTTTTTAGTTAATATCTAAAAACATCTGTCTCATAAGAAGTTATATTAGTACAAATCAGATTAAAGTAAAAGGGATAAAATGGTAAATCTGGTTTAAATTCTGGGTTAAATTTATTTTGAAAATCATACGGTCATTGATCAATGGGAATATATTGTGTTATTCATAAAAATGTAATTAAATATCTGCAAGACCATATTTTCTTACCCACCGTGTGGTACATCATGTACTTTTTTATATTTTCAACATTATGAAAAATATAATTTTCTTTTAAAATATTATTAATAATGAATTTAAATTTCTCATAAGATATAGGAGTATTTATTTTTTAAAATTAACCACAATAGCGTTAAATAAATCCTCTATACTTATTGAATAAAACAAATCTTGTTTCCTAAATATAAAAAGAATAATTCTCTTTATCCTCAACATTTTCAGGATTATATACAGTGGTTATCAAAATTGCGGAAAAATTTGGAAATTTTTATGTTTTTTAACTTTTTATGCTTGTAGAAAATGTTACTTTTCACAAAATCCAAAGTTGTACATATCGTTTTAAAGAGAACTTAATACTGAATCCAATCCAAAAAACAAAATTAAAATATTTGCACTACAAAAAAAAAAAAAGGTTATGCTATTATTTTAATCTAAAAATAAAACAAAAACACATTGATAAAGTGGTTAGTAATAACTAACGATTCTAGACCAATCACTGTTCTTGTTATTCCTTTCGCTACCGGAGGGAGAAAAAAGAAGTGTTTCTCTGGGCCCCCAGCTTCTTACCGCTTAGTGTCACGTTGTGCCCAGACGATTTTAGATACTAAGCCTAATTCGTGAAAACAATTCCTCTAAATTTGGCTATTCATTAAAATATTTTGGTATTTACAAATATTATTTGAAATGCATTAAACTTAATATATACAAAAGAAGAAAAAAAAATTTAATCGAAAACTGAACGTTTCACACATAAAAATACATAAAAATCATACTTTTAAGAAAATACAAAATATATTTACATATGCTACATAAATTCCATGGTATAATTATGTACCATTATATGGAATATATAGATATAAAAGATAAATCTTTTTTTTTGCTATGTGGTATATTTATGTAAAAAAAATGCAAGGCATAGTGCAACGTCACATGTCTTACACACATATTTTGACCCTTCACGCAAGATTTTGAGTAAAGGGCACATCTTAGTACCCCCTTTTTTTTTCTTTAATGTCTATGTTAGATTTGGATTATTTTCACTAACATTAGCATCAGATTCATTCATTAGTTAGCAAATCTCAGTATCAGATAAATACTTTCTTTTCGCCATGGTGGTCGCTACAAATAAAAACCGACCGAATGAAACGAACAGCTGAGAACATCTGCTACCAAAAGCTCTAACTCCCATAAAGGGCCATAAATTCTCTGAAATTCTCCGAACTTCTAAGAAGCAAGCAAGAAAGAAAAAAGCAAACCGAAAGCAAGTGCACCCTTTAAATCATGTCATTACATTTAAAGTGCCGAGTCGTAACTCGTGCTTTTAACAATTATCCCCCTCCTGGTAGCTAGAAGTGAAATCCAACCCCATGTCACCAAGGTCAACACTCCAAATACCCTATCTATATAGGTTTCGCAGAATTGTTACGCCGTATATTAACATTAAAAAAATCAAATAAAACTTTCTCATGAAGTTTTTCTCATTTCTCTTCTCTCTATTGATACGTTGGGCCGAAGAAGATACTCACGGAGCGTATCGCCCGTGATACGCTGGGCACAGGAGAGCCAACATGAGCGTATCGCCTGTGATACGCTGGGAGCGAACGATTTATGGGAACTAATCAAATATTAGTAACTGCCAGTAGGTGCAGACATCATATTTACAGTTGGAGCAAGTCACTATTGTTCTTTGTTCTGCAGAAAGAAGACTTTTTCTGATATTATCAAAATACAAATAGAAATTGTAAACAATTTTAATATTGAGTTAAAAAGTTTTTATTCGAAAAATGTCATCAGCGGCCATTAGAAGTGATTTGAATGATGCTGGTATTTTTGCTATTTCAAGAAGAATCAGGAGAAGATTGTCAGATGTTGGACTAAGAGGTAGAATTTGACGAAAAAGCGTTATTTAAATTTACAGGAGCGCAAAAAAATGATCAAAGTGGGCAAAGGAACACATTAATTGGACAGATGAACAGTGATCAAAAGTTATATGGAGCGATGAAACTAAGATATCGTTATTCGGTAGTGAGGGGAGAAAATATGCAATACGTAGAATAGAAGAGATACATGCTGACTGCTTTCCGGCAACTGGGAAGGATTCACTTAGTGTTATGATTTGGTCATGCATGTCAACAGATGGTACTGGTCATCTTCATGTCATCGATGGGATACTGAATGACAGAAAATATATTAACATTATTCTAAAATCAAAACTTCTATCTTCCATCAGGGATCTCTTTTCCAACAATATTTCATTTATTTTTCCTTAGGATTCTGCTCCCAGCCACACAACAAAATTATCGAGTGGTTCGTACAAAGAGTATTCAATAATTGTCGTGCCAGGAAACAGTCCTAATTTCAATCCTCTCGAAAACTTGTGGCACCGTTTGAAAACCCTTGCCCAAATGAGGCACCCATCAAATAAAGGGAATTATGTGACGCTATAATTGCTTCTTGCCATCATATAATAACAAAGAAAGAGCTTAAAACTCTCGTCAGCTCAATAAAATATCGATATGAAGCAGTAACAAAAAAATAAAGGCTATCCTTTCATATTTGTGTGTCCGCATGTGTTTTAAGAAGGAATTGACTATTAGATCACACAGTTTAATGCAGCAAATATAATTAGAAATTCGAAAACTTAAAAATTATCTTTATTATCGCAAAATGTCTCAATATAGATTTGAAATTACTAAAGGAAAGTAGATTTTCTGAAATTTTAGAATAATTGAAAATTTAATGAGTTTAATACAACAAATAATATAAAAAAAATTAAGTCAATTCCTACTTAAAATACAAAGAATATTTTTATTTTAATTACTTTTTATTAAATACTTACAATTAATATAAATATGTATAATATAGTATGACAGAATTATAATATTAAGTGGGAAAAGAAATTTTTTTTTTTTGCGGTCTACACACTTCGTCATGACGGTATTTATTCCTAAATTTATATTCTGATAAATATCTTATATAAGAGAATTTTTTTTTCTCTCAAATAAAACTAAAATTAAATATTTGAAAATCAAATAAGAAAATTTTTACGTTTTGACGAGATTCGATCGGAAAGCATGAAGATACTACGCTAATGCTCTACTAAATTTGCCATTGCAAGACAAATGACATAGTAGAGGCATTGGCTTGTTTCTTAATGCATCCGGTAAATTAAATGGTTGGAATGCAGTTTTTCCCAACCAATGTTGGTGACAGGAATTATTTGGCGGTATTTTACCAAATGTGGCTACCCTGGTCAGCTTCAAGGACTTAACGTTCAGCCATAAAAAATCACCAAGTTCTGCAATTTTTGAAATCGCTCGAAGCGATTGGGTTAAACTGCATTTTCACCAAATAAATTTAATTAATATTTTAAAAATCTTTAATAGCATCAAGTGTCATCCACTACTAGTTTAAGAAAATGTATTTGAACTTGAGTGGAGGAATAAAAATTATCTTATTAACGATTGAAAATTTGAACAAGATATACATAGAGAGAGTGTGAGCTAATAGTAGGAATTTAAAAATATGTATTGCTTTGATTAATTTAAAATTTACTGGACGATGTAACACGTGTAAACATTTTTACTATAGTTATGAAATTCACGGGTGACAACAATCAAAATCTACTTCTAAATCACGTGCTTACGGAGCACGTTATGTTAATCGGTGAGCGAACAATATTTTTACTCATTTAATTTTAAATTAGATACTCGATGAAATTTAATTTTTTTATTGGAAGGGATGTATTAAAAATTAAAATAGAATAATGTTTTTGTCTTTCTGGCTTTTGATCTCGGTATAAAACTATCCACTGATAAATCAGCAATCTTAGGATTAAAACTACATACAAACATTTCCATAAATATTTACTGATAAATTAAAAGGATGATTTAAATATGTATCAAATTTTTACTGAATTCGGTTTTTAAATTATTAACAACTGACTAGTTAATTGATATTAAATTAACAAATTACATTCACTTATATTAAACAAAATAATGCAAACATTTAGTGAACAAGATACCCCAAAGAGATTATGCAAGCATCGAATAAGTTTTAAGGTAATGCAGGCGCGTCAATGTTTGTTATAAATATGCAAATAGTTCAGGGAGTCAACTATTTATTATAAGTTTTACAGTTATGATATGACTTCAATTATTTAATAGTATGTTACATGTAAAGTTTCAATAATGAACAGAAATGCAAGAATATTGGTACTCTCTAAATAAGAGCATAAAAATCTAAAATATACGAAATTGTGGGTATGACAACAGAATCTGTGTCTAAAAGTATGGTCAGTAGCAAAAATTAACTATGTGTTTCATCTAAACATGAGAATAATGGAAGAGAAAGGAAATAATCAGACAAGGATTAGCGAGCAATGACATGAATTACTCGCTAATTAACACTAAGCTCTCAGCTGATCTAAAAATAGGAGATTTAGATATCGGGTAACTAGATCCCGTTGGAAGTCAGACAGTTCATTGGGAGCTTTTCAGATTAGATTTTACGACCATGTTGTAACATAGAGTTTCTTTCTTTCAGGCTAATTAATCCTAGTAATCTAATTAAGACATTTAGATTTAAATGAATTGTAAAGTTGAATTTTAAACGCGCAAGCCAGTGACCATTTAAAAGTATGTGATTAGTGATTATCAATTTATGAAAGATAAGAAAAATTCTATCATAAAAGTAAAAAAAAATAAACAAATTGACAAATTAAAATTACGGCAATAACATTTGGCTCAAATATGAGTTAATTAGATTGATTAGTTTAAAAAGTTCCTTTATATATATATTCAAGTACCAGTTAAAGAAGGGATGATGGATATGATGCCCCATCATGAGAGCGCATGCTATTTCTTGAAACGCACATGTATCACAGGAAGGGTTTTAGAATGTGTGCCAGATTGTAAAAAACTTGGTGAACGCTCTTACTTAAATGTGTCGCTTGGGAGAAGTGAAGGATACCAAACACCTTTATTTCACATGTAATTTGTTGGTATTCCTGAGGCTTAAGGGTACAATGAACAGGCTACGGGTTCTTCATTTGTGATTTTAAAGATGATAACATGGATCATACAAAATTGACAACTACTGAGCATTGATCATGTTGCTATGTATCAGTTACAAAGTGCAAAAACTTCATTGCAGATTAAAATAACAGTGATGTAAAAACCACTTACAGTAGTGCATAGAGCATCGAAACCTTTGAGGTTTAGAAAGATGTTATTCTATCTGAAGAATCGATTTTCACTTTAATTCTAATCATAGGAAGAGATTCTGCAAGATGCTGTCGCGCAGAAGAATACTACATTGACTCCAACAGTAAAGCGTGAAAACGTATATTTTATAACGTGGAGTCTATTTATTGGCCTTCTTTAGCTCCAGAAGTCATTATAAACTGTCTGGTAAAGTCACACATATTTTTAAACGTACTCCAGCGTAACCTGAGTCCTGATCCTTGTATCAAAGCTACTTTCATGCCCTCAATCACTAAACCTCAAAATTATTGAATCCTTGCGAAGATATTTTGAGTACAAGTGATAGGACGATGTTTTCTGCCTTCATCACAAGCGGAACATGAAGATATTTTATAGAAGGAATTGAAAAAAGTATGGTTATTATATGTGATAAATGTATATACATCTATTTCACGTCGAATGGTTGATCTCCATAATATAGTAGATCAACGTACTATAACATAAAAATAATAATTCGTATTCCAAATACTTTTATTATCTTGTTTACCATCTGCATGTGTAAATTAAATTATTGTTATAAGGACTAAGACAAAAGAAAAGTTAATATTTTGAAAGTTTCGCTCATATTTTACTTGTTAATATAAAAAAATTAAATCCCATTTCCTATTTAAAATAAAATAAATGTATATTATTTTTCAATTGCACTACTAATTTTAAAGGGTAAAATTGCCAATTTCTCGATGAGTTTATTCCAACTAAATTTAACTTTTCTGTATACTTTTAAAGCAAATTCCTATATGTGAGAATATTTTCATTACAAGGAAAATAGCAAACTGACAAAAAAAAAACCCTCCTATCTTTCAATTTTTTTTATTCTTTTCATCAAAGGGGTTTTCCGATAAAAAAAATCTTTTCCTGAAACACGTTGTAGTGACAGGAAATGAGACACACATTTTAACAAATGTCAACACCTGCTCCCCTTATCACAACAACTGTCTTCTAGATTTTTTTCGAAGTTTCTTTCCCTTTCACTCATCCTGTTTTTAAAGACAGTAGAAAAACAAAAAAAAAAACGATTTATTTATTTGTGGGCTCATTTAATCTCCTGTTTATGAACTAAACTTCGGATTGATTGATAAAAGTGATTATAAAGAAACTTATAAACAATTTATGAAACATTTAAAAAGTCAAAAAGAAATGTTGAAAAAATTAATGAATAAATGAAACCCAGTATGTCATACAACAATTTCGGACTGAGGACCAATACACACACACACATAATATAGTAGACCAACGTACACACACACAATCACACACACACACACACACACACATATATATTGGTGTTGAAAATTAAGATAATTTGCATATTTTGTCGAATTTCATGAAAATAATTAAACGAAATGTAAAAATACTGTTTCGAAACAAAGATGCAAATCTTGTACATCGAATACGCAAGCGTGCATAGTGTCGGGGCGGAACTAGTCGAAAAACAGGATTTATAAGCGGGTGTCCCAAAATCCGCATATGGTTCACTTGCACACTTTGCCGAATTTTGTGGTGTTATATTGCAGGAATCACTTAAATTAAAATTCAAATAGTAAAACTGAGTAACTACTGGTAAAGGACTGGATGATGGAATCAGGTGGTGAATTTCGGTTAGGCTAGATGCAGGCTAATCTCAAAAATAGGTTCGCCTTAAATTCAATTTAACTCCAAGTGTCGTACCCAACTTATGGAAAAAGTTTCAGGATACCGGATCTATCGAAAACAAGCTTCCAAAAGGTCGTCCAAGAGCCACGACGGCCAGAGAAGATCGTCATTAGTCCATTATATTGAGGTGTAACAGGGATGCTACAGCTTCTCAGGTCTCTCATGAGCTGTATGTGGCCACAGGAACCCGAGTTTCAATTGTCATTGTTTCCAAAATACTTCATGAGAGGGGACACTTTACAAAAAGACTTGTTGTTTGCATCCCGCTCAGTTCTGAAAACAGGAGAGTTCATGTAAAATGATGCAGAGATTATAGAGATTGGAGCAGGGATCAATGGGCAACTGTTCTCTTCCCTGATGAGTTCCAGTTCAGTCGAACCAGAGATTCTCGCCATACTTTCATATGGAGAGAACAAGGGACCCACAACCTGCCATCCAATGTTTAAGAAATAGACCATTACAGCAGGGGATGCTTGATGGTCTGGCAGGAATCATGTTGGATGGTCACACACACATCCATGTCCTTGAAAGAGGTACTGTGACTATTGAGGGATTAGATCTTAAGCCGTATGTTAACATTTTCAGGGGTGCAGTTTCCTTTCCTAGTTTCCTTTGAATGGGTGACAACGCGAAGTTCCTCTGGTCCACGAATTTCTGAAAAGTAAGAATTTTCGTCGGTTGGATTGGCCAGCCAGATTTACAGACTTTAATCCTATTGATCATGCCTGAGACGTTCTGGGTAGGGCAATTGCAATTCGCAACTCTCCTCCGAGAACCATCCAAGACCTGATAATAGAGTTGCCGAATGAGTGAGACCTGTGTCATTCAGCAACGCTGAATGACGCAGAAAATTATAAACCCCCTTATTTCCAGCATAAAATCGCGTTGTCAGGCCTGTATATTTGTAAGAGGGACCATACCCCTATTAACCAATTTTTTTTTGTTCTTTTATACAAATGCTGTTTCAAACCACGCAACTCTGATGAGTATTAGGTACACTTGTGTATTATAACTGTTGAATAGTTATTATATTGTATGATATCAATCCTATGTACAAACCAAATTTCAATAAAATGTGTCCATCTGTCCAGTTGTTCTAAAAATAATGGACCAAATAGGAAAATTCTCTTAATTTTGAACACACACACACACACACACACACACACATATATATATATATATATTTCTGTATAATTTTCAAATGTATAAGTAATTAGTAATTCCTATGCAAGATTTCTTTCAAAATTTTCTGTATGCATAAAATATGTAACGCTTCAAAAATATTAAAATATTTACGTTGTAAAGAGAATTTTCTTAGATTATTTTTAAGAAAGAGTTTTACATCTGCATTCATTTGAGTGATTATTTATTAAATTAATTATTTCATTGCTTTCTCTAATTTATTGATTAGAGAATTTTTGGAGACTGCTAATAACCACCAGCCTACTGCTTTTCTACTACTATGTTGGACGAGATAGCTATTCTGGCAAGGCAAGCCAGTGCAAACGAAATGAAACTGAAGTGAACTAGATTCCTTCTTCTACCTCTATTTAAAACAGCACTGGAAAGCATACAGAGAATGATAGAGGAACCACATTCTGGTTTCACGGTCTCCTCTTCTATTTGTCCTTCATTTAAGTTCTTTTAAATGCTTTTAATGAATTATCATTGTTGTTGGAATGAGTGTGTCCAGTCTTCCTTGTGTGATATTTCTTACCTTCTGATGTTGAGTTAGATAGTGATTGCAATATTCAATTGCACCAAATTGAATGAAGTCCTTTATTAATTTAATTATTAGGTAACAAATGAAACTTCTTGGTATTTCTAAAATTGATTGTACTCGTGATAAATATAATTTGAAGAAACTTATAATCCGGAATTCTCTTACTTCAAAAAATGATAAAAAAAATTTTGATTTTGTGAGTTCCTGTACCTTTTCGTATTTCTGAAATCATTATATATTTATTGAACTCGAACGAAGGAAAAAACGTTTTCAAGGAATTGCTACACTTTTACAAAGTTTGAATGAAGGATTAGTTTTCAATTAACTGGGTATAAAGTTTCATTACAGTAACATAAAACACATATAGATATGAATATTTTCTTAAATAATTAATTTGTTTTCTTCTTATTTTTATTTTTATTAATAATTATTAATAAATAATTTTCGGTAAATTTTCAGACATGAAATAAAATATTTTAAGCATAAAAAGTGATTAAAAAGGAATATCCTAACTTTATAAGCTACTATAACAAAACTAAAGATAATACAAACGTTTTGAACAAATGAAATTTAAAAAATTAAAAACTACACTTTATAAGTTATAAAATTCTGAATGTTCAATGTGATCACCCACTGCCTGTCCACATTATATATATGGTCATTTATAGAAACACAGCTTCAGCATTTCAACGGTGCGGAAACGGCCAAAACTATGACATATTTAAGCCAGTAACAATGGACTAGTGAAAAAAGTATGGGCTAAACACTTTGTCCTGTGTTCTGCCCTACATGTTAATACTGTATGATTAGACTTTGCAATTGGTATTAAACATCGGTTCCTTGCAACAGTCATGCTTATATATAACGAAATCTATTTATGAGCTCATTTAAAACTTGCAAGAAATAATTTTATTTTACTTATTATTTTAGGAAAGAGCATTTACAGCTATAACTTCCATGATTAGAAAAAAAATCATTTTCTTAAAATGTTTCATAACTTCGAATCAGCTCATTGAAACCTAAGTGACAAATTGCTTCTGCGGTGAATTGGTTACCGAGATGATTGCTTTGCTCTTTATAAATAGCCTTCCAAGAAGCCCTGATATAAATCAAAATATGATTTTCTTTCTTCAGATCTAATTTAAAAATAAATTGTTTTTTTTCGCCACTGCCAACGAGCATTGACGAAAAGAAAGCGCGAATAACTACATTAATTTAAATGATAAGAACTTGACTACGTTTAAAAAAAGAGTTGGGTGAGTTTTATTATGCCTGGATTTCGTTTGTGCTCCTAAATTGTTTTTTTTTTAATTGAACGCACACATTGATGAAAATTTTAGAGTGCTATTTTTAACTTAAGTTGTCATAAAGGTGTAAATTTTTTTACTTTTGTTACAATAGCTCTTTAAATTTGGGATACTCTTTTGTGAACAATTTGTATTGAGGCTATGATTTGCATTTCTCATGAGCAATTCCTTTTATATCCATTTTCTGAACTTTAAGTAAATTGAAATTTTAAGCGATTGCATTTCCTATTCAATTAATCATATATATATATATATATATATATATATATATACCATAAATTCTATTGACTCTCAAATATAACTTGATTGTATGAATAACATTTCAAATAGTTTAAATCACCAGTATGGGTTTCAAATTACATCTTAATACAATCATACTAACTCTGAAAATAGTAAGGAATGATAAATATTATTATATGATTTTATATGTTAGCATAATTAAATATATCAAATAATACATTATTAATGTCTGTGTAAAACATGTTTATAAATTATGTTCTATAACGATTACTTGTTTAGCGATTGTTTCAATGTAAATAGTACTTTTTAACATTACGTGTAAATTGTTTGTTAAAAAAGTGAAATAATTTTTGGTAAAGTTTTTTTTTACTATATCCTTCTGCACTATATTATGTATTTTCAAGTTGCATATGTTTACTTAGAAAATCATTTTTTCTTAACTTTTAAGAGAATCAAATGTAAAAGAAAATAAAGACTTTTACATAATAAAATTCACTCCAATATAAAATTAAAAAAGAATATAAAAACCAACATTAACTTTTTTCACATCAGTTAGATTAATAAATTAAGTTTGAATATATTATTCACATATTATAAAGGTACTTTTTGTTGAAAATAAACTAACCTTTACGTACAGAAACCCTATAAATAATTTTTTTTCATTTATTGAAGCTGGAATAAATACAGTATGAGCATGACTATTTATCGAAACATATCACTATTATTTTTAATTATTTCAGCTAACAAAAATTGTTTATTAACAATTATACCATAGTCTTCAAATGCAAAAAAAGAAAAAAATATTTAACTCTCATTCTGAGGGAAAATGGATTCCAAATTTTTGTAGCTCCCTATCACTCTTTAGGATATTGATTCAGTCACTATACTTTTTAATACATAGCTACTATTACATCTAGTCAAGTAAACTTATTTTGATATAATTGCAAACACATTTTAAAGAAATAAATGTATTGTTTGCGTGAAATTATCAAATAATTTACGCATGTTCAGATTAAATTTCAGATTAAAAAGTTTATTTTTATTTATATTTTTAATAATCTCAATAACTTTAAAGAACTTTTGTGATAATTTTCTAAAGGCATTTATTATGTAAAATGTTCCATCTTATTTTTGATAGTGGAAACCTAAGAATGCTCACACAAACTTACATGAAATATTTTAAGCTGAAACCTATGTTCTTTTAGCAATTTATATTTTTAAACACATCTATAAACTATAAGTAGAATTTGTTCTATACAGTTCAAGCAAGATAAATAATTTGAAAAAACTTCACCTCTCAAAAATAAGCTTGCTTATACATCGAATTAGCTTATCAATTAATTGGTATTTATGGTTAGTTGATATAAAATATCTTACTATTCCTGCTCAAATGAAGTTTTATGAGAGATATAATGTTGCTAAATGGCTCTATTATAATTTTATATCCTCTGATCTGTAACAGGATCAATTTTTTCTTTCATTGTGTATTCATTGAATATGTGAAGGCTTAATTGGCTGATTGGCATATAGAAAGAAAATTAAAATATTAATTTTAAAAATAGAATACAATTTTTTTAAAAACTTTTGATTGTTTTTATGATTTCTAAAAATTTTAATGTATTGTTCACATATGGCTACATTGATGATAATCTGCATTGATGACTTGAATATTGATGATAACCTTATGTAAAAAATAAGTTAGTTTACAATATTATTTTTATTATTTAAGTAACACTGATGTAAAATTATTGTTCACGGTTCTATATTAGTATGCAAAATATATCAGCTTATAACTAGAGAATTTAAATGCTAATAAATAAAATAAATGCTATAAATTAACTATAATAGAAAATAAACTCTTATTTTAAATTATGATTACAGATAAAAAAATATACAACTTTATTGAAAATTAAGGAAACTTTTTATATAAAATACATACTATAGTTTTAGCAATCATTTTTCCCATTCAACAAGTCTTTTGGAAATTTCTATGAAGTTATCTGAATGTAAAAACTCAACTAACTGAACTTGTAAATTATGTAAATTAGAATTGGAGGTGTGATAAATAAGGGTATTGAGAAAATTGAAGGAAGATCTGATATATATATATATATATATATATAAATGTGTGTGTGTGTGATATTAAGGTCGGATTTCTTTCGGAATTATTCAGATTAATATACATTTATAAAATATTTAGAAAAGGGCACATGAGACTTCAACTCCTTATTCATAATAGATTAATTGGTTCGTAAACCTTATTAGGATATAAATGTAATCCAGTTGACTTTACTAGAAATGACTATTTCATGTTTGATAAGTTATAGAATCTAGATGGCTCAGAGCCTTAGTAGCGAAACCAGGACCTCACATATGAATTTCGCTCTTTTCATTACGATTTATTTTCCTTTCAACAATAAACATACAATCTGATTCATTAGAACAATTTTTATTGTCCTTCTTCTTTTGGTGAGATAGTACTTTATTTTTAATTAATATTCAAACAGAAATTTTAATATTAACCACACCTGTAATAAATAGATAAAGACATTTTTTTGGCATTTTTTTAATCTTCATATGATCAAATGGGGACTTAAAATGATCCAAAAGCCAGTTTCTGCTGAATACTTAAGTTTCAAAAACTTTTAGCGCTTTCAGTATTTTTAAAGTTGAGTTTTACACTATTTGTGTGTGTGATCACGAATTCTGAAGTTTTTGCTTCCTCTTGAAAAATGTAGTTAAATCCATAAAAAAATTATATTTTGATTTGGAGTCACTAAAGGACTCCTTTTGGTCATTAATGCTATAAAACTGGATCCAAAAAGCATTACTAACCAACATTACTTCAAAGGAGAGATATATGTTTGATGGATTGTCTTCAGGTTATGGTATTACAATAGATAATTTTTTTACATTACTTGCTGTTTCAAAAGAAGTATTAAAATATCAAACCTATCATTGGTTCTACAAATAGAACTGAAAAGAAGTTCCTGTAGAAAATCCTACAGGAACTTCTTTTCAGTTCTATTTATCGTCTCAATAATAAACACATAATACATTCTAGTGAAGCTGTATTTTCTAAGGAGTCTATGATGGTTTCTTATGTGTGCCTAAAAGAAACAGAGCAGTAGTCATGTTATTAATCAACCGTTTTGCCATGAATTTTTCAGACGAAGATGTCACTTAAAATCTCAAATTTTACTTGACTATAACCATTTCAAGAGGAGTGAGGATAGGTTAGCGAATAGTGGATGAATTTTCATTTTCGCGTAATATTAAAAGATGGCTTCTAGTTGTATTTTTCATGGGTTGATATAACAGCTTGAGATAAAGAAAAATATAAATATAATAAAATAAAAATATAATAAAAAGCTTGAGATATCTATGGGTTGATAAAAAAAAAAATTGCATGTACATGTATATGTTGAAAAAAAGTCATAAATGTAAATATTTTCCAATGTGCCTATTTTTTTTTTTTTTTTTTTTTTTTGATGATTTGGCAAAGGTCTCAGTAAAACCCATCAAACTGAGTGACTACCAAAGTATACAACCAAAGGAAATACATTGATCTTGGAAAATGTAGATCATATAAAATTCAACAACAAAAAAAGCTACAAAGAGATGTGGTTATGTGCAATCGATTCGTTTGCGCAAGTCATGTTAATAACGATCACAAATTACAAATCACTGTAACAGCATACCATCAAATGAATGATCAAGAGGATTAATTGAATTCAACTGCATTTTGTATTCAAATTCCTAATTCTAATGTGAATTAATTACCATTTTATTTTGAAGTATATTTTGTAACTGTTATGCGTTTTCTGTATTTTCTACGGCTGCAACTATTTCATATATTTTTAAATGATTTTAAAAGATAAGATTAAGAGTTTTATTTGATATATCAAATAAAAAAGTGTTTTTTTAACAATGGGTTAGCTTGTGATAGATAAATCTTCCTTTTTGACTCTTGTACCAAAATTCAGTCAAATACAACTAACTCTAAAGTCAATAACCTACGCAAGGATACGTCAGTCAAGTCTCACACAACTGCTTATTTATCAAGTTTGTAATATAATGTTTAAGGAATACTTGCTCTCCAAAATAACATCTTAGAAAGATGCATCCATTCAACTAATACCGAATTAAGAGTGTCTTACCAAAACTTTCAAAGTTGAGAATGATTTGATTCTTGACTTTGCTACGATCACTATCACCCGTATTCAACTCTTGATCTCGTCTAACCCCTGTAATGCGTATACTTAACGCTAGTGATACTCGACCTCTATCGTCTTAATTTCACTTTGCTTATATACTTTCCTATCTAAACCACTTTACTTATTTTTTCTACTTGCCTCTAGTTTACCTAATCACGTTTTATTTGGGTTCGGAAGAAATTGTTATTGATAGTAATCAATCTAAATTAAAATCCACAAAGTTAGTGGAGAGAAAACCGCGAATAGCCAAAGTCCCAAGCTGAATGACCCTTTATAGTACTTCATGTTTCAAAATTAGACCTGATCATCCGAAGATTCAATTTAATTATGTATCAAATACAACTTGCAACTCGTTGGCTTATGTTTGTAAAATTATTTACGTGTGTATGTTTCTGAAAATTCTTTAGTTTTCATTTAAAAACTTATTTAAAATTACTAAGTGATGGGTTGTGAATAAATTTCGTGTTAATTAAAATTGATCCCACAATATTTGTTTTAAAAGTTTAAAAAATAGGAATGCAAGTATTTGAAAAGAAACTTCTTTTAAGCCCTGATATAATCACTTTTAGAGCACCTTTAAAGAATTCCTGATATATATATTTTTTGAATTTTAAAATGATTTTTTATAACAGGAACAAGGCAAACTTTTGATAACATTAAGAATATTCATGATCATATTCAGCATCATATTCAACTGTCTCTTTACTTTTTGAGTACCAATTAAGAAAAATATATAGAATGTCATAATTTATAATAGAATTCATTTTAATTTCAATAAAATTTAAACTTTAATTTATCCTTATATACTCACCATAATCATTATAAAATAACGCTTTTACTATATAAATAACTAAATCTAAAATGTATTCATATTTCTGAAAGCAACATATTTCGAAGAAGGTCTATATTTTTGTTATTCATACAAGACTTAAAGCTCGATATATTTGCCTGTAGCTGTATTGGAATTATTACACGAAAGGTAAATTTATAAGTATTGCTCTTCTAATATGTGCTTTAAAGTAAAATTTAATCAGCAATGTATTTAATATTTAAAGATGTTTCTCAAAATTACCTTCGTTTCTTTTCCTGAGAATAAATTGTGCAATACAGCAAAGGTCTTTTTTTTTTTTTTTGGAATTTTCAAAAGAGAAGACTTATGTCACTGGCATTAAATGTAAACATATACCTCGACATTACATTTGTTTTTAAAAGCCCCAAAAGATTGTTTCGAAAAATGAAATTCCCCTGTTCCCCGCGTAATTTTTTTTTGTATAAACAAAACATTTCTATTTAGTAAGACATGTTTCCTTACTTGCAATTCAATCAAAAGGAGGAAGTTTCTTCAACGTAACTGTATCACAGAAAAAATAGCAAACCAGGTACTTTTCCCATGAAAGATAAATCCGAGCTTCCTTCTAAGAATTCCCATTTTGTCTTCCTATCACTTTTCAACTTTCAAAGAATTTGAAATGAGGATCTGAGTAAGTTATTAAGAGATTGGAAAGCCTATGAAATTTAATATGCGTTTTGTATGAATTGAGGTAGAAATTTCAAAGAAAAATAAAGTACTCTCAGTACGATAAAAAAGCATTTTTATGCGTAATCGGAATGAATTTCAGCAATGATACCACACAATACATAAATAAGGAAAGATGTAATTTAAGTGCGAGGGTCGTTAAATAAGTCCTTAGAAAAGATAGAAAAACAAATTATTTTAGGTAGATTTTATTAAGTTTTTTTCAACATACTCTCCTTTGCTCTATACACTTTTTCAAGCGTTGCACCAACTTTTTAAGCCATCTAAAAAGAAAGGTTTGGGAACGTCCTCAAAGTAGGTATTCGTTTTTGTGTTGATCTCTTCGTTTGATGTGAATGGTTGCTCTCCGATCTCCTTTTTTAAGTCTGGAAATAAAATAAAAAATGTCACTGGGGGAGAGGATTGTTTTCTTTTTTAAATGAGGTTGTTTTCTATTGATTTCCTTGATCTACTATTTCTGTAAAGACTCATAATATTCTCCACTAATTGTGTATCTTTCTCACAAGTAATCAGTGTAAATGATTCCACGTGCATTCGAAAAAATCGTGGTCATCACCTTGCCGGCCGATTTCACTACCCTTGCTTTCTTCGAAGTCCGTTCTCCTTCCAACGCCCTCTGTTTTGACTGTTCATTTATTTCTGGAGTACAGTAGTGTATTTATATTTCATCCGCAGTTATGAAACGATGGAGAAACTCGTCAGAATTGCTAATAAAAGGCGCCTAAAGAGCCGCAGAGTTCACAACGCAATAGCCTTTATTTTCCACTGAGAGCAAATGCACCACCCTTGTAAACGAAAATTTTCACACCCCTTTTTCGTGCAAAATTGGAGACTGTACCTTGCGATATGCCAGTAGCATCACCTATTTCTCGCACTTTGATTCTTCGTTCGCTCAAAACCATATCGTGGATTTTGTTAACCATTCCATTAGTACTCACTTCCCCTGGACGTCCCGACCGCCATTCATCTTTAAGGAAGTACGGATTCATTTAAACTCATTTATCCAGTTGTAAACAGTTTCAAATACAGGAACAGATGTGGCATGAACTTAATCCAATTCAGCTTTGATCTATTTCGTTGTTAGGCATTTTAATTACAAGTGTTTAATCACTACTTGAGAAACTCACTTTCTCCCATTTTTCTAAGTAAACACAGTTTTCTTGCTCCAACCGACAATAAAAATGAGATCATGTGACAAACTCAAATTTAGACAGATGTCTAATGAATCATGATGCTTACTTGCTACGAGTGCCATCTCTTGGTCTTTCTAGGGACTTATTGAACGATCGTTGTATGTACATATATACCCAGTCTTAAATAAGTGATAACGTTAGAGGAAATATTGGACAAGAAATTCTTAGAGAGAGTAAGTTCAGGTAATTTTTAAGCTTTACCGTAAATCCCTAATACCTTAAATGTTTAAAATATGTATATGTCATGCAAATACCCCTGTAAGCCTTATTTTATTATAATTTAAAAAAGAAAAATTCATGTTGTTAAAATGTTATCTGGACTTGTACTTTTATATTGAAGGGATCTTGGTTATTAATATTCAGTTTTTACCCTGTATTGTTTTTTTTTGCCGTATTGATTCGCATGTGCTAAAGCAAAAAAAAAAATACACTGAATAAATTACCTTAAATATTGAGAGCCTTTTTCATTTGCTGTCGAAAGCACTACCAATGCAAAAATCATATATATAATCCTATCTTTATTACATAGTTATAATTCAAGTGAATATGCTATAGGTTCTATCTCTTAGAAGCATTAAAACCCCTAAAACAATAAATTTACGAGATGTGTTGCTGCAGTGTATACGTTTCCTATACGGGAAATAAATTTCGAAATTTTCGTGCTCTTCAATACAATTTACATAATTCTTCGAAAATCAGATGCGCACAACTGTCATTGATTAATTTTTCATACTGTTATGAATTAAACAGAAATAAATATTACTAATAAAGATTTAACTGAATTAGAAAATAAATTATTTAGTTTTTATACATTTTAGTTAATAATAGTGTACGCTTACTCGGTATAAGGCAAGAAATATTACTTAACACATTACAATAAAAATTTTAGTCACTGATGTAAATTTTGAATACTATTTTCAAATATTCCTAGCTATGACATGTATTTTCAGATTAAAAATATTTTCTAGGTGCTTTAATTTCAGTTTATATGAATTCAAAATGCATTTTAAACTCTGAGAAATTATAAATATACGTTATTGCCTGACCGAAGAAAAAGTACATTAAGGAGAGAAAAAATTAAGGATTTTTTTTTATTTGGGAATTGAAGTTTGTTTACTTTCTCTTTGTATGCTGAAATTTTTTCCGATTTTTTTATATTTTTCTGTAAGTCAGTTGCTTCGTTTTGAATCTTGAAACTTAGAGATTTCTCTCTCTATATATATATCTTAAATCTCTTGTCAAAATCTATGTTTCCAATTGTTTATGAACAAGGACTATCAGAAGTGTCCATATAAAGTATTTGAATCTAATTTAAGATGTAATCTGAGGCTTGATCTAAATATAATTCTTTCATGTTCCTAATTTTCATTTATTTATTTTCTAATCCCTTTACACAATTTTTGCTGCACCTGAAACCTATAAAAATCCTCGAATGCCTATTCACTTTTTGATATAGTCCCCATCCCTTTCATGCACTTGTACTAACGCGAGAATAGTCGGGCTGAGTATTTAGAAAAGAATTCCAGTAGTTGCAGTCTACAAAAGGATTTAATAATAGCTTTCACTGCCTCTTTAGAACTGAAGTGATATCTCTTAGAGTCCTCCTTTATCTTTTTTAAGAAGTTAAAATCACAAGTACCAATATCGGGCTGTACTGTTGATGCATTAGAATCTCCTCGAATTCAATACCTCGAAATATAAACCTCATCCCTATTTGAGAAATAATATCTTTCTGCACTATACACATTAACTATATACGGGAAAAAAACAAAACAAATTCATAATAAAAAGAATATATGTAGAGTTTAGTTGGGTCATATATTCCGATGGAAAAAATATTTGATGTTACGAATTCCATCCCATCAAAAAACTTCTCGCGAGATCTGGCGATCACGGTAGCCGAATGGTCATGGATATCGGCGACATTTTTTCATTCAAGCCGCTGCTCGAGAACTGATTTTATGCAATACACACCATGCAATTGGGTGGTGAGTATTACGCAGAATCAGATTAAGTCATTCGAAGCTAAAAATCATCACTTGGGCGTGGAGTGTTAATTTGGAGAGGGATGTACCAATTTAAGTATTACTTGATAGTAGTTCAAAATTTCAAAATCTCTTGTCACGAAGAATTCTCGTCTTGCTTTCAAATGCGACGTGAATAAGTAACCAATCAATCATCAAATAATCTCAAAACTACCTAATCATATAATCAAAGTTACCTTGAGTTAAATACAATGATATATAAAATACTATAATGATAGTTTGCAATTTAAAGAAAATAATTAATTCCAATGCAATAAAATTACTTAAGAATGATTCAATGGCTGGTTTGGTTGTATTACTGTCGCACCAGAAACAGCATGAGAGCTATTGATGACGGATCTCGTAATTTTGAGCCTCAATCAAGTGACGAAGACGACATCTGATCTGGCAACCCCATCTCCAAAATTCCACACCACGCCAACAGGAGGGCTTTTAGCCTTGACAGATTTAATGTTCATCAGCCTTGGCTGGACGGAGGATCTTTAGTGGCAACAAGGTTCGAACCCATGTATCAACGAAAACCATCGGTTGCAAGTCTGCGACAGTGACCACTAGGCTACCACGGCCTGAAGTAAAATTCAAAGAGCTATTTATAATTTCAATAAACATACATCTAATAAAAATATAACTATATGAAATGACAAAAATAATGATTATTAAAAGTAACAATAATTTTGAGTGATAATATTTGTATAAGTTATGTTTAGGTACCAAGAGAATAAGCGTTAAAAGCTTACAGAAATTGCAGACCCATTACGGATGTTTCATGGAGAATTATCTTATCTCAAGCCATTTATCAGTATAATAAATATTGTGTCTATAAATAACTGTAATTTACCAAATAGTATACTAATCAGATGACTGATAAGAGAGGAATGTAATTTATAATGTAGCATGTTGTTCAAATTTTAAGTTCCTGTAAAATCAGAATTAATGGTGCTTGGAGATTCAAATATTAAAATATAACGCCATGAATCTTAATTTATTTGATTTAAACCATTATTTATATCCATTACTTAAGCAAAACGTATATTTTATTCACTACAAATCATTTAATAATATGTATGTAAAGTTCCAAGGAATTCGTTCAATAGTAGCAGAAAAGACAATGTTTTTCCTTTATTCATAAAGGTAACTTAATAACTTATTCATTTCTCTATTCGGAGAATATAAAAGTACTTATTATGTAAATATATTCAAATAAATGTATATGACTAATAAAAATAACATTATTTTTAATACGAAGTCTTCCAAATCGCTTACATGGACATAAAATTCGCATAACAAAATAACTTATTGCTGATAAATCTTTATGAAATTCAGTACAAATATTTTTCTTGTTTACTTACATTAAATAAGATATGTTTTTAAAAATGCGTACATCAGTTTGAATTTTCGCTTTTCACGAATATTTAAATAGCTGCTCTCGAATTAAAAATAAAATTATTTCTGCGCACATTGACACTTAAAATATTAGCTTTTTTAATTAGCGTACTTGAATAGAACTATTAATAAAGAAGAAATGTTTTGAATTTTAAATCGTATTTTCGTGTAACACTCCAGATGGTTTTTCTGTTCAAACGCTGTTGAAATCGTTATTAAAATAGTCAAAGTCCCATATATGATTATTCATTGTACAATTATGATTAAAAGTTTCAAAATTTTAGATTTTAAACAAAATTTATTTTGAAAGGATACTTATTTTAAATGAATTTCATTTTGTGAAAAAGGAATGTAATGAAAACAAAAAAATAATTGAAGCCATTTATTGCAAAAATAGACAAAAAAATTTAATTTGTTTTGTTCTTAATGGATAACCGATTGCAGTAATCCTCTTTTTTTGTAAATTC
>BMAW01034376.1:0-10136 GCA_019974015.1 Nephila pilipes
AAAAATAAAATTAATTGCATAATAATAATTGGATGGAAAATCCTACATATATATATAATATAAAATAATAAGAAACTGTTTAGTGAATGTAGCTTAATATAATAATAAATATACTCGTATACACTCATACAAAGGCTGTCCCACCTAATTTTTCTATCCAAAAGAAAATAATTTAATTAAAGACTTAAGTGCAAGTAAAATAAGGGGAAAAAATCTATTGAAATAAAACAAGCAAAATAAAATTACATTAATTTTGATATTCTGTTGTTTGTTTAATTAATGTTTTAATTTTATTTGATTAATGTTTTGTTAAATTGTGATTTAGAATTGAATGAATGTATTTTTTTCTGTTTTACATAAAACGTTGTGTAAGATTGTATATATTCATTTCTTTTATTTACCGGCGCCCAACTGCTAATTTGTGTTTGGGTCCCTGAAATCTTAAAAACGTTCTTGATTCTAGGTCTTCTCAAAGTGTTGGTAGTGATCCCATTTGATGGCACGTAACTGAATTTGAGAATCATATAAATTACAACTTTAACAAAAAATTCTGCCTATGATAAAACAATTGAAGAAAAATTCTTGAACATTAAAAAACTTTGAAGAATTTCTGTACCCTCTGCAGCAGCAAAATTTACCCAAGGTTCGATTTTTATATTCATGTAAACATGCATGCCTAGGTCATCAGGATAAATGTTTGGTATAATCTTCAATGAATGGTAAAATTGTAATCATCTGTACACCAAAATGAATTGTTTCCAATTTTTTTAAATATTTAATTACCACTTATGGTGTTTCAATTTCTCTTCGTAAATTATGTACTGAAGTACTAAGGTCACGAAAATGTAAGAGAAGAGTGAGAAGTTTCTCAAGCGATTTGGTTTTATTAACATCGTTTGGTTTTATTAACGTCTCGGTCAAGTGACGAATACGACATCTGAACTGGCAACTCCCTCTCCTTACTTCCACACCACGCCCTTGGGAGGAGTTTGGGTCTCGACAGATTTAACGTTCATCATCCCCGGCTATATGATGGGTCTTTAGTGGCATCAAGGCTCGAACTCATGACTCGACGATAACCATCGGCCACCAGTGCGCGACCATGACCACAGGGAAATTCCGACCGCAGGATCGCAAGCGAATAAAAAGTTTGAAAAGCCTTGGGCTAATATATTAAGAGATATTTGTATAGTAGTATTATTTATATCCCTTTTTGTTAGGTATAAAAAGAAAACTAAAACATCTTTAGACGATGACGGAATTGGATTCGATGGAGATTGAATTCCTTCCCTCTTAAATATTTGTTTTCAATTTTTGAACAAAACTGATTTTATTATAAACTAAATCTACAACAATCACTTCATTGCAACCTTATATTAATAAAGTTTCTATTAGTTCTTCTATGGAAACCTCACATGTCAATAATTTGATAAAGAGCTTAAACCAGACGCATTTAAAGATATTGAAATCTGAATTTTTCCATAACAAAACAGTATTGTAGATAATTGAAGGCATACTTAAATGTCGATAGCTTTATTTACGTACGCGATCTGACAATAAGCATAATTTCTCATTTTCCCTCTATTTTTCAATTTATTCCCCTAGATTAGAATATTGAAAGAGCATGGGAACTCTTATTAATCATCTTTTAACCTAATCTGTAAATGTAAAATTCTTTTCATTGCATTTGAAGTACATCTATTTAAACTTTATGAGCTAATGTTAATATAAAAATTCTGCTTCCGTTTTACAGTTTTTATTTATTCTAGAATAATTTATTACTCAGGTTTTTTTTTCTAAATAGCATTCGAAATTTTTCACAAAACTGATATTTTATATCTTAAATTTCAGCATTCAGCGAAGTTTTCAATTAATTGGTAATTGAAATCTTTTCTCTGCTTCTAGACCTGTGTAAACGTAGACTGATTGTTTCAAGGCTGCACCGGAATAATGTACCCCGGTGCTCTTATTATATATTTCACATTTTATTTTGAATAACACATTATAAGCGATGATTGTATTTCCTGCAGTGAAATACTATACAATAATATTAAACTCAATAAAAGAAACTGGAAGAATTGTAAATTTATTCTCTCCGGTCATCATTCTTCTAATTTTGCGCCGCACCCTACAAATGTGTGTACCTTATCTTTTCTCTAATTTTCAACAGAAAAGAAATATATAATCTCCTTGTCTGTCCTTTAGTGCTATTTAAATAATTTATTTAAAAATATTTTTCATATATTGTGATTTTTCTCTAGATTTCTTATGAAAATTTCATTCAGTTTTATACTTGTCTGTATAGCAAATTTTCCAGTAAAATTGAAAATGATTTCTATTTGCTTTAGTTACTTTCACCAAATAACTTTTCAAAGCGGAAGAAATGAAGAAAGCAAAAGATAGAAGTAAACATTGATCTACAAAGTTATCTTTTTTTCCTGACTATATATTAATTTTCTCATCTCTACTAATTCCACTATGTAGTCCTTTTTATGAGAGTTCGTGGAAATTTTATATGAAATGCCATAAAGTAGAAAAACTATTGCAATCAAAACACACTTAAGGAAGATATTTTACCCTTCACAAATACTTTTTTTTCAGTTACCGAAATACTAAATTGATCAATGTTTTATATACATTTTTTTCTACTTTTAAAAGTGGTATAAAGTACTCAGACATGACTATGTGGATGCTGTGCTTTTTAGAAAACATTGATAGTTTCAAGGAATTTCTAAGTATCATAAATCAAAAAAGAGTTTCCTTATTTTTATTGTGCACTGATATATAAAGCTTCGATGTTTTGATTATTATTTGCGATGCATTGATATTGGCAAATTCTTTTACCATCTTGGATATTTCGGATGGGCTAATAGAAAATATCTTTCTAGAAAAATAATTTATTGAACCGAAAGTAATTTGTTATATCGAATATCTTTGAGATTTCAAAATAACCAAAAAGTGAGTGCGATGCGATATTTTATTAATAAGAACACTCTCTGTTGTTAAAGGAACGATACATCAATATTATTTCTTAGGAATTACATTATTTCTTAAAATTACTAAGCAGTTGCATGACGAAAAGTTGAAATTATTTTGAATTTTTACTAAAAATGTGCCCTTAGAATTCTACCGTCACTCATATTATTTTAATAAGTGGTTTTTACTTTTTATTTTACCGTTACGAATTTTACATTTAAATTTCTTCATTAAAAAGTGGAAAGTTTTTATTGAAAGTCAATTTTCTTGCTCTTAATCTGTAGACTACTTCAATATTGACATTTAATGAGTGAGAAGGTTTTTTTACTAAATACTACAATGTATAAATACTCTTTGACAAGACGCACTCAAATATTTCGGGATACTTTTTTTAATGTGTTTCTGCAATAAAAAATATATATTAAAATTACAACTAATACGAGAGCTTTCAGCATTTTACTTTTGACCTACTATTCGATGTCCTTTTTTTATTATTGGGAGACGCTTTTGCTATTACAGGGTGATCAATTTAAAAGAGTACCCGTTTGTCTTTTCCACATATATAATATACATAGCAAGACTTTCAACGTCATTATTAATTTGATATGGCTATATTTAATGTGCGGTATCGTTTTTTTTTTTCATTTTCTAAATGGGAAAACTCGATTTTTAAACATAAATTTGCGTGAACAACATTAGTAATTTTTAAGCCGAATCTGCTCAAATGATTTGAGTATATCCTCGGCTTCTCTCAACGTTTTTTTTTTTTAAATTTATTTATTTTTATTTTTGGAAGCTCATTTCGTAAGTTTATTAATGGCAACAATAAAAAACGTCTGCTTGAATTAATTCTTAGATTTTAATAAATTCTGAAGTGCATCTGGACATAATTCAAACTTTCATTGCTTCACTGGAGATACAGGACAGTTACTACTGGTTTCAGATAGACGGAGAAACTCCACACATACGTCAAACCTAACAATGTAACAATAACTAAACCTAATTATTACTTATGAATTCTTTGATGGCCACCAAAATCAATAGGATTCTGATGACCAAGGTCACTAGACCTTATGCCGTTAGATTTTGTGGGGTTATCTCAAAGACAGGGTTTTCCAGAGAAGTCGATGAATTAAAACCATAACTGAAGAAATCTCGTCAATAACACCAACAATGTTGCGTAGTGTGTCAAAAAACTTGGTTCGATGTCTTCATGTTTGTATTTAAAATGATGGCGAACATTTTCAACATTTGCTGAAAGGAATGATAATGTAAAAAATTTGAATTAAATTTTGTTTTTTAAAAATAAAATTAGCATAGGATTAAGTAACATTGTATGTCTCCATTTTTTTTTTACCTCACAAATAAAGTTGTAACAGTCAGACAGAATTGGAAATAGTCTCCCACACTTAAATAAGGTTCAAACAATGATACTTCAATGTCAGAATAGTTGCCTCTTTCGTCAGATTTTAGGGTGAAAAGAAAAACCAGAAGGTACTCTTTTAAATTGATCACCCTATAGAACCATTTTTTTTATTTGTGTTCCAATGATATTAACGATGTTTTTTTTAAAAAAAATACATCATTTCTAGAAAATAAGTATTAAAAAAAGTAAGAAATTGAAATTAGTTAATTTTACATTTTTTTTTTGCTGGGTATACGAGTAAATGCATAATTTATTTTTCGCCATCACTCACATTGTTTTTATAGTGTATATGCTTGCCTTATATTATTTAATTAACAATTTAAATATTTTCTTATATGTAATAGTATATCTTATAAATAAAAAAATGCATTTTTTAAGAGTAATCTTAATTCCAATTTTCCAATTACATCCAATATTTTACATAGTATTCTTAATTGTTAATAAACATTTAAACTAGTTTAGAGTATTCTCTTCATATTTGATTGAGAATAATGTGTTTAACATAATTTTAGTTACAGTCATTTCCTTTGAAATGTAATGAATGAAAAGGTACTCAATTATTTAAAATATAATGCACAGAAAATTTTAGGAAACAAACATAGATTTTCTTTAAAAAAGTTCTATTATTGTTGATTTTTGCACTAGTACTAATTTTTTTTATTAATTTATTAATATATATTCAATAAAAAAAACTAAAAAATCTTCCTATTAAAAATAAGAAGTTGAAAAATATGATACTATTCAACAAATACAAAAAGATGCTTCAAAAGCTTACATCAATTTTATTTTCAACCCGGAGCTGAAAAACTAGCCACCACTCATTAATATCAAATTTCCCAAGATTTTGTTAAATTACGATATGACAGCCACTGTATTCGAAAACAGGATCTTATGATGGAAAGCATTTTTACAATATTATTGTTTTTACATAATTTTGAACTTTCAACTAAAAACTTGCATTGTACTTTTACTGAGTTAAAATGTCTTAAGATAAAAAGCGTTTATGGTCGTTCAATAAGTTTTTGAATTATTTTATGAGCGACAGAAATAGATTCAAATAAAAATTTTAAGAGCTATTTACTATAATTCATATTTAAATATCACCTTATAATACATATTTATTATTACTTCTACATTTAAACATCAATTAAATACATATTTGATTTTCTCATTTAAGAAAACACAGCTTTGATTGCAACTAAAGATTTAAAACTATTTTGAATTAAAGCTTTACTAAGTTTTCATCATGAATTCTTGTTCTAAACCAATAAATGTATTACTTACTCAGAATATGATAAATAATAATAATTCCTACAGGTTTCTTGATTTTAAATCCAGAACTTATAAATGAATATTCATTATTAAACTCGTATTTTAAGTGTTACATATCCCTGTCTTGTTGAATATACGTAAATTAAGTAACAGTCTATTATTTCTTCATATTCATTTTAAGAAGTGATCATCTGATTGACGATGAGGATACATAATTTGAAGCATTAATTCTGCTATCTAAATTTATAATGATAATGATTATTAATTTTAAGTAAATATTTGTGCGACCAAAATATTTTTTGTGTGCTTTATCGCTAATTAATGAAATGACAGAACTCATTTTAATTCCTCTTTTCCAAGTTATTTGAATGTTGAACGTATGTCAATATCAACGAATACTTTAAATGAGGATTTAAACACAATGCTCAGGCACACACACACATGTAGTAGTATTGGAGTTCCATTAACTCAAAAACTGAACATGTTACAAAAATCTTCAAAGGCCATGAACTTCTAAGAGTATTATATGGCCCAAGTTATTTATTTAGTTGTGTTCATAAGTATTTTATCTTTAGATAATTGCATTAAGATGCATTTTAACAATTAAAATTGTATATTTGATGTGCTGATTCACTCTAATTCAAGGGAATGACTTTTTAAAAAATCATAGGTAAAGTTTTTGAAGCAACTTATCTGCTCAACTTACAGAAAAAACATTAGCATAGAAAAAAGGAATCCTCAAACAGATTCGAAGATGTAGAATATTGAATAAAATGTACATTCGAATAAATATATAAAATGTACGAAGTATTGAATAAATGTACATTTATATATTTGGACGGGCTAGTAACTAAAAATATTCGCATGATATAAATAATAATTATAATGAAATATTTTAGTTTTTTAGATGTTTGTTGTGTACGTATTTTGTACTGAATTTACTCGGTATATTTTTTTCATATTCAATTTATTTTGTACTGAGAATAGTATGTGTAGAAATGAAAATGACTATCATTCAACACGATAGTCTAATATTGAAAATACAATTCAGTTTGAGTATGTTTGTGTAAAATTGAAAATAGTGTTTGAGTTATGAAACCTTATTTTTTAACGAGAGTTGTCTGTTATGTCAAGCGAATGAACAATAGTTAGGGATTTATCTCTGTATCAAAATGGAATATATATTATGAATTTTAAAAATATTTCAGCTGAGAGTAACATGATGATTAATATTAAACAATGTACAGGCCTTAAATTCAGAAAAATTACATCCGGATTAAATTTTGTGTGATTAATTTTAAATTTGATTTTGTTTAATTATTAATACTCCAGAGCTGCAATTCTGATTTTGAATCAAGAATTATAATCTTGATTTATTATCTAATAAAAAGACAACATCTGATAAATCATAATCTTAAGTTTTATACAACATTTCATAAAGATGTTTAAAGACCTTAGAAATTTAAGGTGTATCAGCAGAGAGAGAGATAGAGATTATTCCTTCGAAAATATTCTGTGGAATCTAGACTCAACCTTACGACCTTCTTGAAGTTAAGGAACTCTAACAGAATACAATAGTTTAAAATTTACTTTAAAATATTAATTTGGAATACGGATCTATTTGAAAATAACTAAAAACAAAGAAGTTTTTATAATTAGAAGAAAAAACTAAACACATTTTCTATACCTTTTCAAATATTTTAAGCAATTCAAACATTTTCTAACTTTCACCAATCATTTTAAAATAAATACTAAGAACACCAAAATTCACTCTAAACATTTAAATATATACCTCCTCAAAAAAGAACAAAAGTAGTATTGTTATGTACTGCTTTGTAGTCCCTGTTAACAGAATATGAATGCTCACATTCTTCTGTATAATAAATTTGTAATATATTCTAATTTAAATGTAAAATTATTGAACAATTTTCAGTTATTAATAAAATTTTCCTTTATATGTAAATCTTCAATTATATTAAAATAACATTAGCAATTCAATCTCTTTTCACAGTTGAATTAATTCTACAGAATTCCCAGGACTTACATTTCAGAATTCAATTTGACACTTGATTCCAGATTCGATTTATTTCTGATTTAAATAGAAAGTCGAGTGCATAAAGTTCGTTTCGAATCTACCCCTTTTCAGCGACGAATAAAATCAAAGGAGAGTAAAGGGTCTTTTGTTGCTGGTCGGAGTGCCAAAATAATTAGTGTTCCATCGTTAATTACGCGCGAGACCACCACTCGAAAATAACCGCCAAGCCTAGTAATTATCTTGTACTCTAATATGGCTTTTAGAGAGGGTCTCTATATCCTTGGCCAGAAAACTGAATACTTTGAGAAGCCGAGAAACACCTTTTCTACTGACTTCCATTTACTTTCATCGCTAATGGACACTAGCAAATGTTTGGAACTAGCAATTAGGGGACAAGAGGAGAGAATATAATGACAATTATATGTCTGGTATCCATCGAAATTTGTACGCATGGAGAAACTTCCCCTCAAAATTAATTCCTAATAGTAACTCTTCAACATTTTGGTGGTTAAACAGCACAGATACTGTTAGCGCCTTGAATTCCGCAACATAAAAGTGCAGTCCTCTCATTTTTCTGATAATGTCATCTCCCAGGGGTGCATTTTGTGGACTCCAAAATTTTCCTTTTTGAGGGAGGAAGGTTAAGTTACGCTTCTCATTTTTTTTAAATCCATAGATTGTCACAATATTTTACGATTTGTTCTTAAGTCTTTGAATCATAAAAACAAACAACATTATGGCGATGTAATTTTTAGCATAAGAATACAACAAAGTATGGATAGAATATTTTTCTGAACGATACAAAAGTAACATGAGATACTCAACAAAATTTAGCCCCTTGGAACTTAACATTTTGGACAGAAGAACATATGTACCGCTTAAAATATTTTTGAGATAAAATAAACATTTCGTCTAAGAATGTAAGAAATAATATATTAATAATATAAATCATTTCTAAATATGCTTGCAAAAGTTCAGAATATTTAAGAAAAAAAGGATTTTTACTTACAAAGTCTTATTCTTTATATTTATTTCGTACTATATTTGACAAAAGACTTTTAAAGTTCATTGTGCTATATTTGACATTTTAATATTATGACAAATAATCTATAATAAATTGATTTTTAATGATAATATTCGCATAACAAACGTTTCAGTCTAAATTAAGAAAATTTCTCTTTAATTTTTCCCGGTGATTAAATTTCAAACTGTTTTAAGGATTTCTGTCGTTAATTTTTAATCCAATTTGTAACGTTTCTATCGCTTTAATTTTTATCGAAAATTGAATGTAAAATAATCATAATGTAATCTAGAAAATTCCGATCATTTTTTCAAAAGAAATAATATTTTTTTTTCTAAAAAATTTTAAAAAATGTTTCAGACAAATTGTTTTGGGAAAATAAAAATAAATGTAGCAAAAACTCTCTGAATAAAGTGTTTTTGCACGCAGAGAATTCTTTCTCAAATATCCTTCTCTGGATGATATACACCAGTTCTTATGAAACCATGAAAAGAAGGCAACTTTTAAAAGTTTCTTGAATTGGGCCGGGAAGCATACTTATCACCTCTACGCTATTGCGAAACTTCTTTTAAGGTCGAAAGGAACCAAAATTCCCCCGAAACTGATTTTAAACTGTAGGTTGAGGATCTATTGGTTTTATTCAACTTTAAAAAAATATAAATACAGTATTTTTTTTAATTTTAATAATTTCTTCACTTATGTGATTCTTGCCATGGTGAGCCCTCATTTACATTTCTTTCAGTACATGTTCTTTCAGTATTCAGAACAGTCATGTTTTTTATATGTAGCGGAATGCAGAACAGATTAAAAATATGGGTATATAATAAAACTGTGAAAAATAGTCTTTTTTCATATTACCCTACAAAAAGAAAAAAAAAGAGTTTTTTTTTTCTTTTTTTAAACTGTCAAAACAGATTTATCAGAAGTATGTCTTTGAAATAGATGGGGCCTTTTTAAGTCAGTGGTTAATTTCATGATTTTTGTGGTTGGCTACATATATAGTTAATCCAAGGTATGAGTCTTATGATTTCGCCGATGACTGATGTATGCATTTTAATTGAGGTGGATATTCAATCCCTCTCGTAGCATAATGTGCAAATTAAGAGAAGGGTGTACCTTTAATTTGATTAATAAGCAGTGTTATGAAATAATTTTGAATGCTTTTGTAATTCAAAGTTATGTGGTTTGGTAATAGCCCTTATAACACATCGATCAATAACTCCCGAGTCTAACATTGAAAACAACATTTTTTTTACAAATTTTTTTTTATTCATCAACATAACACCTTTTGTTAATCAATTTTTAGGGTGATACAATCGTTCCAATGCTTTTCCAAATCTTTTTTTTTTTTTCCCCAAATATTTTTTTTTTTTTTTTCGCAAGAAATCTTTTTTGTTGCTAGTAAA
>BMAW01034378.1:0-13196 GCA_019974015.1 Nephila pilipes
GTATCCTAATTACAAGGTTAAAAAGCGTATTTTATAGTGCAATATGGCCAAACTACTTAACCGATCATTTATTCCTTTCTAAAATGAAAAGGTCTCGTTACACGGACGAACTCTAAGTTCCTGTTGTAGTATTGTATATAAAATATGTAATAATATCTCTCAGTGAAATTGTGTTAAATATTAGATAAAAGTATTTCAGACAAAACTGATGCAATAAAAAATAATAATAATAAACCACATTAATTTAACATCTCAGAATGATCAGAAGTTATCATGTGCTTGGTAACAAACATCAAATGCTCGTAAACTTTACTAATACAAATGTTTTTAAAACAATTGACAAAGACAGAGTGATTCTGTTGATTGATTTCTTCTAAAATAGAGCCCTTTTATTTCTTTTTTTTAAGTAAACTTTTTAAAAGATTCAGCCTAAAACTAATTAATTTAAAAAAAAAAGTATAGCAATTCCATAAATATGGATAATGAGTTAGAGTAGAAATATATATATATATGCATCACCATGCAACTTTCATTTTACTTCTAAAATTCTCTTTTTCAATTTTTTTCTGAAATGTTTTATGAATTAAAACCAAAGTCAATATAATCAATTTTAAGGGGGGAAATACAACGTTCAACACTTTATACTAACCCAAAAATGCGTCCATATTTTTTCCATCTCCGCAACTCTGTCAGGAAGAGCGGCTGCAAAGAGGAATAAAACGTCTTAGAGAATTAATTTGTTAAAATATCATTTATTAAGGTATTTTAAACATGAAATTTGTTTTACAGATGGGTCATCAGTTTGAAACCGAGAAAGAAAAATTGTCACTTGGTTGTTTGGGTATATTCAAAATGCCACAGATGCTTGAAATACAAATATTATATTGAAGCATTGAAACATTATTTAAATATTTATTACGAGTAATACAATAATCGTATAATATACAATTATCAGTCATAAGACTGCTTTCAATCTTGATTACATAGAAAAAGGCTACAGCAAAGAGTGGTTAAATTAATTTATTTTATTGCTGATTCTTTCGATCCAACAATACGAAAAAATATCTTTCACAAAAAGTAAAGTTAACAATCAGTTTTAATTTTATTATTACTGAAAATTGAACCAAAAAAGAACTGTTCTATAATAACCCGATTTTACAAAATCAATAGAGGTATTTGGCAAGTATTTTGAAAAATTGTTGTATCGCTTTCACAAACACTTCCGCCAAAGAAGCATGGTATTTTTAAAAATGTCATTCAACCAATTGTCCTTGTTTATAAAATTTAAAACAATTGTAGCAGCCCTCCTTGAATTTCTTGCATCTTTCTCACATTGCTATATTCTGGAAGGTTACAAACAGCAATATCCTCATATGCAAATTGCGAGCATTCTACACACGCACTAGTTAAGTCACTGTTAATACCAGTGCGGCCATCAATTTAGCCAGAAGACAGCAAAATAGAAGAAACAGACGAGAACAATGAGAGTTTTTTCTTGCATTATCAACCACCAGCAACTATCGTCTTCCCGATTCTAAATCTCCTTCCAGATTTGTCTGGATTATCTTTCTTCCGCAGACCACTAGGACCAACTGAATTCAGCCTGAATTGTATGCAGATATCTCCAACCCATTTGCATCATATGCGCAGATCTTTTCGGGATTTCCCTGATCATTATCACCCAAGCTCGGATATATCCGGTAGGCCATTATCATTTAACTAAGTGCATACATGCGTGGAATTTTCCTGGCTATTATCATCAAAGTGTAGATAAGCGGGCTAGTTTTTTGTGCTTAAGAACAAAACACTAGTACCCATAACCACAGCACACAGTTAGTGATAAATGATAATTACAAATGGATTATAGTATTTTTCCGGGTAAAAGCGATAATAAAAAGCCAATACAAATAGAGGATTTTAATTCGAAAAATAAGGACAATAGCAGCACTAGAAATTAGTCCAGTCCATCATTACCATCAAGATTTTCTGGCTAACATTTTCAAATACCAAATATATCATTTGATAGAATATGGAGCTGATAATGAGTTGCTTCGACCTGTTTCTTTCCCAGGAATTGAAAAGTTAAGGAATTGAAATAAAACCATCGCTTCTCAAAATATAGGATTAAGCTTAAAAGTAAGAACGTTAAAGTCGAGAAAATTCAGAAAAATTGAAGTGGTAGAAACATTTGAAATTTCACTATTGGTTGAAAAAATTACAGAGATTGTATATTAGTTTATGTTACTAACCAATCAGGAAGCATCTTCTCGCGATGGTGAAAAACAAGTGAGAGGAAAAATTACTAACAGTATCAAGACAACCTATTAGAGAGCAAGCTATTCCGTTGGTCGCTGTTGCAGAAGGAAGCAGCGTTTATATTGTACAATTTATGAAAATATATGAATTTTGAATCTAGGGGGAAAGTGGCAGTAACAGTTTATAAATAAAAGTTCAAATTAAGAATTTATCAGGAGAAAAATTAAATTAAGATATCTCTGGGTCTGTTAATGCAATTATTAAGAATGCATTCTTCAATTCTTTGTATTGCCCGATTCTCGTTGGTGTCGATGTTTGCAAACAATAAATGTATATTTTGTGTTTTTTTTTATTTCAAATAATTGATGTTGGTGTTTGCTGCATGCCCCCAGACTGGGCTAGCGTATGCGATAACTGGTCGGAGAATTAGAGAGTAGATAAGCCTTTTGTTTTTAATACTCATAATTGAGTACTGAGATATAAGCGGGGGACTTTACACTCATTTTCTTGGAATCCAATAGCCAATTAAACAATTTCATCAAGGAAAGTTCGTAAGAGTTGGGTAGTTTATTAAAAAAAACGAGAAAAGTTTCATTTTTATCAATGTGAAACTGCCGTATGTATTAATTATTTCAAATACTATGACATTGGCTAAAACTATTAAATTCAATTTCTGAAATTATTTTCGAAGTAAAATTTTATTTCATTAGATAAAACTATAAATTCTTTCTGTGTGCTATTTTTTAATCCTTTTGTGAAACATTTCTATCTTTATACAATAAAAAAATATTGGTGATATGGGCCAATTTTCCACTTTTTCGAATGTAACAAATGGATTAAACCTATAGATTCATCGCCCTCAGTTCAGCTAACTAGATTCCCCTTAACCTTGTATTGAACTTTCGAGTCCCACATTTTTCGTCCTCAGCGCAGCTAACCAGACTTTAGTGTTACATTATGCTGAATGCACAAGCCCAACTTTCATCGTCCTGAATCATAAAATCATATCTCTTTGTAGCCTTGTGTGGACTCTCCAATCCAACAGAAATGTTTAAGCATAAGTCTTATTGTGTGATTTTGTTGTGTGTGTGTTGTAACGTAGGCTATAGATAATCCCCGTCAAAGACTTTTGCATGGAACTCCCGCTTTTGTTCCAACTTCCCATTCAAAGTCATAATAATAAATTTACTGCTTAAAAGCAATAAATGAGCCAAATCTGGGGTCATCGACTTGGGTCAAATACATTCATGAACACCTGACTCTACTATACAGGTGTGGCCGAGTTGGATCCTCTTGGTGAAGTATTGTGGCCCATGACATTGATATATATGTGAATTTATGGCCTAGCTGTTTGACGTCCGACATCTTCGTGCACGTGGGTTAAACTGATATTGGCCGATAAGAGCGAATGGTGTTGGGGGGAAGGGACAAAAATGGAGTTTGTCTGTTATTGGATAGTCCATTCAAAAATGAAAATAAATCAAAGGGGGGCGTGAGACAGCCCTACCCGAGGATTTAAAAAGGAGAAAAAGAGAAGGGAGATACCTGGTGGAGAGCGAAAGAGGCGATCCTCCAAGAAGTTAGAGGCTATTTCCTGCTCTTGCAATTTTAGGACTAAAATCGATCTGTATATTGATACTAAGCTATTAGTGGATTTTTCTAGCTATATTTGTCTGTGACTTTGTGCGAATGGAAACCAGGCGAAAATGCCTAACTAGAATATAATTCATAGAATTGTAAAATAAAGAGTATTTTTACTTAAGCTGTGTGATCCATTCACGTTACCGATTCATTCCACACATTCTGAGGTCATTACGTTACAATGTATATATATATATGAATGTATATATATTATATATATATATATATATATATATATATATATATATATACGGACGTGAGGATACTATACTAATACACAATTCCTATAGCAATATAATAAATAAATATTAAATATCACATTGTCCAGGACTATTTGCAGTTAATGAGATGAGTAATTTGAACTCAGATGTAGTGTTTAGTGTAGCTTATGAGCTCTTCACAATAATCGCTTATAAACATTAAGGATATTTTTAAAATTGTTTATCATATATCATTTTGTGTTTCTGATAAACTTCAATTAAAATTTTTGAAAAATGGAAAGAATGAAAAACAAAAACTGTGAATGCAAAAAGAAATAGAAATATTTCTTTAGAATTGCAAAAATGCACTTCAAGTTCAATTTTATCACGACATATTACGATCAATGTAAGTATATATTTTCAGGCTATTTATAATTTAACATCTTGATATCGCTCAATGAATTTTGGTTGTATAATAGTTGGCATTTTTTAATTTTTTTGAAGAAGAATTTTTGAAAAAAAAAATTTTTAGTCTAGTTTCTCTTTTTAAAAACAAAATCCCATTTTATGCCTATTTATAGATTCCAATACAGTAATTTCTCAAAAGTCATTTGGTATTTAGTATTTGTGAAACAATTTAATATGGAGTAGTCAAAATATACTTCATCACAAAATCAACTTTAAATCAAATTTTAAAAACTTTTGCTTATCAAACAATCTTTTTCACCATGAACAACTCTAAAAAATACTACAGAATCAAATTATCTTCTCGAGGAATTTTCACATCTTTCGTTAGCGAGGAGTCGCCCATCAAATATACATGTTCCTTTAGAATTCCATAAAAAGAAAAATACTTATTTTCCCGAATCCAGTGTATAACAACTACTCACATTGCTTATAATTCAAAATCTTACGAATAATTTTCTCGTGTGTTAAGAAATATTTTTATAGAATTACATCTTATTTTTATAGAAATATTCCTCTATAATTATATACACTAGTGTCCAAAAGTTACACATAATTCGTAAAATGCAAAAAAGTGAGTAAATATTAGTGAACTTATTCGAAATAATTTGTATTAAATCACCAGTTGAAGTTAAAAAAATTTCTTAATGTAAAATATTTCAGTCGATATCTACAAGCCCCAAAGCTCCAGCGCACGTTGGAAGACGAATTAACTGGCTCACACGACATAAGAAGTTTAGACTGGTTTCGTACACTTCATGTGCGAAGGAACATTGTTAAGAATTAAACAGAAACTAATGGAGGCACAAATACGACAACGGGACATATTTGCGGAAGGAAAAATCATCTGAATGCTCGAACCCGGACTACCACAAACCGAAGATTCCCGAATGTCATTGTGTGATTCAAAACTGTTTTAGAGGTTTCAAATCGCGGGAAGTATTAACCAATAACCAGTATCGGGTCAGCCACGATTTACAACCGTTCACTAAGACCGATATTTTGCTATAACGTCCCAATATCAGAGGAAAAGATGTACCAAAGAAATGGGTTCAGCGCTTAAAGCCGTTACAGGAATACGAGTTTCTAGACAAATTTTAAACTGTAGACTCAGTCATACAGGTATCTATGCATGACAACCGGTAGTTTACGTTCCCCTAACATCTACGCACAAACATACTCGTTTAAATTGGTGTTTCGAATACTAATACTGGTGCACAATATGGTGAGAACATGGAACTCATTTTCACCCTGGAAGCATCACAAATAGACATTTTCCATCAAGGGGAGTTATGGTGTGGACAGGTATTATGCCAGACCACAGATCAGTGCTCCATATATTTGAGACGAGGTCTGTGACCGCTAAGAAATACAGAGATGAAATTATCTCAAGTCATATATCTTTGAAGTTCCTCCGTTTCGAGGCGCTTCATATTTATGGATGATAACTTTCTTGTCACCGTGCGAGCGTGTTTAACAATTACTTCAGAAAGGAAAATATCCAACGCATACCGTGACGCTCTCATTCACCTGGTCTTAACTCTATCGTGCATGCGTTGGATATGATCGGGAAACAACTTGCAGCTCTTTCATACCCACCAAGCTCAGTTCCAAAACTGAAAAGAGCTCTCTTCGCGACGTTTGGAGCTCTTTGAGCCTGAAATTCATCCTAAGTGTTCCAGCAAGTATGGAAATCCTTGTGCAGCTGTCAGAGAAAGAGACCGCACACATTATTATAAATTTCAGCATCACCTTTTTTTATTTTATTTGTTTTTCTTCACAGTGTAAAATCCTCTCATGCCCAACTTTCTTTCAAATTGTTTCTTTAGACAATATAAATGTTTATTATTTTACTGTTATTCCAACAGATTTCCTTCATTATTCACATAATTACATTTAACGTTTGGACACTAGTGTGCATTTTATGTAATATAGTTGAAATGAAAAAAATAATTGCGAACGATAAAAAGAGATACGTAATTTAAGGATTTCTTGCAAAGTTAACGTTTTGGGAATACTTAATGAATGTAAATTAAAAAAATTATGTAAACAGAGAATATTCTCTTCTAAATGAATCGATAAAATACAAGAACATCACTTAGTTTAAAAAATGCTTTGCAGTGCGTGTCTTTTTGTGTTAGCTGTAAAAATTTTAATTTACTTAAATAATTTAAATATGTAATATTTATTAAAAGCTTTCAATCACAACTATTGAAAAACAGGGTCAAAACTTTAATTATAAATTTAACTAAACAGAGCATCACAAATGTCATTTTTTTTTTATTTCCAAATTTTTTTTGTATCAATGTATTGCAAAAATATAGAGGAGAAACTCCCTTTTTTCAAAAATAATTTGCCCCAAGGAAAAAAAAATTCAGAATGCCAGTTTTTAACCAGTACTATAGAATTCCTCTATGACCTATGCACATACGGGAATCGCAAAACGTCCAAAACAATCAGTTCAGTTTACAAATGCTGATAAAAAGTTTATTGTACTTCTTACTTCATGAAATTAAGTTGACAGCTCGCAGCTGTTTTGAAGTATCAAAAATTGATAAAACTTATTATCACTCATATAAACCCTTCACGTGTACTCCAAGGTCACATTTTTGTTGGTTACAGATAAACTGAAAAAACATAGCTCTCAGAGTTCGTAACGACTCTTATAATAAATAAATAAAATACTATAAATTAGTATAATAAATAAATAAATATAGCATAAAACATATTAAATAAGTAAATCTAAAAAATATATTATAAATAAAATATAATAATATAAACAATGAAACATAAATAATATAAAAAAAAAACAAATGTAAGACATTTATGTAAATAATAAAATACAAAAAATAAAGTAAAAAATAAAAATGTAATAGAAAAAATTAATACAAATATAGTAAAAAATATAATATCATTGATATTTATCATTGATATTAAAAAGTAACAAAAACAAATATAAAACAAAAACATAATTACAGAAGTATAAATAATAAAATGTAATAAATATAATTAAAAACGAAATCAAAATATAATACAAAAATATGACAGTATAAAACTTAAATAAAACGTTCCGATTTGAAATGACACCGTTGTGATCACAGGCCTCAAGACTTGGAAAGGGCTCGTCGCAAAAATAATGTCGGGGGTCGTGAAGGGAGAGTCGTGCGATCACGTATATGTGATCACGGTCCTGAAAGGGTAACCATTTAAGTTCTAGCTTACCAACTCACTCCTTTTTAGAAAGAGCCATTTCTCGTATTCGGCAGATTTGATTTCTTTCACCACTTAAACGAAGCCGGAAACACTTCCAGTCGATTCTAATCACAGAATACCAAAGATAGCAATTCTCTCCAAATTCCAGCCGACTAATATCTACCGACTACACACTATCAGATGTCAACATTCACTTTCAATTCTATTTCGTTTCCCAATTTTACTACAAACTATTAATTACATTTATTCATTCCAATTTACAAATATATAGCTTGTCGTCATCCTAAATCTCCCTTCGCATTCGTTTCAATTCTGTTTCGCTTGCATATCACAATCCTACATTCGTTACATTTCTTACTTAATTCCATTTAATTTAGTAGGTAAGGAGTTGGGATAATATGCCATTCAGATTTCAAAAAGTTTCCGACATTGGCGAATAGCAAATCACATCTCTTACAAAATTATAGCATCAGCGCTTCCAACATAAACAAGACGCATTTATACATAATCATCTCCATAGCATAAAAATCACTTTTTTTTATATTTCTATATATAGGTAAGTATACGCAAAAGTTTAAATTTCTTTGGAAGCCCCTCTACTCAGAGGCTTCGGACCATCCTCAGTACGTCACAGACAGCGAAAGAACCAAACCAAATAATGAAAATGACTAATTACTTATTATATATATCCAATTTAAAGTTAATAACATTGATATAAAATTTCTTGTGAGATTTCCAGGCAATATAAAAAAAATAACTTAAATATATATTTAGATATATTTAAATTTTTTCTCTCTCCAACTGGTTGAGGTATACTCGTATAGGTATACTACATGTATATTTCGAAAGAAAAAGCGTAGGACAAATTTAATAATTTTTTCAATATTATTCAAAGTTACCAAAAAATAAGAAAAATTGGATCATTATAAATTTAAATATCGTGATCAAACTCCATCGTCACACACTATCATTTTTATCATAAATATATAGAGAGAGAGTCAGGACACTTACTTTCCTCATATTTTCTACAACCGATCCGACAAAAGGGTATGGTTTGACGAAAGGAACATTTCGTTTCTTCCAGTAATCGAAATTGCGAGTGGAATACCTGTAACAGTACAGAAAGTTTTAAAAATATTTTTAGGAAACATTTATAACTTTCAAAAATTTTCACCTTTTATTAAATAAATGAAGAACTTAAATTAAATTTAGCACTAGAGCTGAGTAAAATTAACATCGCTCTGGGGTTGCACAACGGACTGTTAATCGTCGTGATTGATTGATTATTTATTATTGTCATACTTCGTAGCAACACGGTGATTACTGATGACAGATCTCATAATTCTGAACCTCGGTCAAGTGAAGCACCCCTCTCCCAGCTTCCACACCACACTAACGAGTGGACTTTGGGCTTAGACAGATTTAATGTCCATCAGCCGCATTGCATGACAGGTCTTTTGTAGTATCAGGACTCGAACCCCTGACTTGACGGAAACAACACCGACCAGGAGCTCGCGACATTCGGCCACTTCGGATGTGACTATTAACCTTCATCATGATTTGGAAGTGATGAAGATCATGTTATAAACGTTATTCACAATCCAAATTTTTGGTTAATGAGGGTGCCTTACGTGTCACTTCCATTTAACTGGTAGTAGTCATCTTATTCAACTGACTTTTTTTTCTTGCCGAAAAATAAAAATTCGTACCAAAAGAACCGATTCCACTTGTCTCAGCCCCTACGACTCGGACAACAAGAATTAAAACAACGAAGCAAACGAATTAAAAGTGCAAAAATAATTATTTCCAAAATGTTATTATAACGATTTTATAAAGAATATGTTATTATAACAAGAGATTAAGTTTTATGACTGATATACCTGAAGATAAGCACATGACTATTTTTACTAATGTAAAAATAGCTATTAATTATTAATTGCTCATATATTATGAGTTATGTTATATAAATGAGGTTTTTCTTATATATATACAGATACATAAATATATTGGGGATATCTCAATGTTAAAATATGACTTCCATTGGTTTCAGTTCTAAAAAATGGGGATTCTCTTTAAACTTGGCACAAAATTAGCTCATTCTTCCTTCACGGAAGCGTTTAGGTTATTTTAACAATTACTTGATTGCTATTTACTCGTTTAATTTTCGTAATTAGAAGAATGAATTAACTTTTCCAGTACACTAGTCTGTTGTGTCGCCGACAATCGCTTGCGTTGACCCTGAGTAAAGCAGTCGAGTCAATTAGCAAGCTTTAACTGTGAATTCATTGAAAGAATGGATATCTCAACTCCTTTTTTCTCAAACGTGCAATTTAGAAGTCAATTATTTTTAATAAAAGATATATATCAGTTTTTTACGCGTGACTGTACAGCAAAAACAGGATTTCATGATTTACTTGCATTGGTTTCACTTAAAATTCTTAAATAAAAATAATAAGAAATACTCGATGAAATAGATGGAAATTTATTTCCTGCTGAAGCAAAAATGCACTGTACTTCTTTTAACCTTGAAGTAAAATAACCTTTAAAATAAGGAAAAATGTAGAGATGTTAGTTTTTCCCGTCAAAATCAGACTTTCGTTTATTTAACATTAAATACATAAAACTGACATGGAGATAGCAGAATAAATTCCCCTTTCAAGTATGTTTATATATTTCACAAACTTTTATTTAATTTGCTGTGTTCATGTGTTTGGAAACCTTTCCAGTTCAAAATTTGAACCCGAATTATAATTCACTTCCTTTTATCCGATCCAGCTTGAATTTTGCATGCATGTGTAACTCTGATGACAATACAACTCAAAATATTCTCAAAATATAGTCGAGCAATGACTTAGGAGAGGTTCCTGGGGCCCAGGGCCTTGCACTTAAAAGCGTTAATTTCAGTAGAAATTTTGCACACACGTACAGCTCACGTAATTACTTTTTTTAGTCTTAAGTTTCCAGACTAAACAGATTAAATGAATATAAATAAAAGTAATTAATCAAGTTTTTATTTAAAGATGAACTAAGAAATATAAAAAAAAAAAAAGATTTTCCATAAAAAAAATAATATATAATTTACAAAAGCTTAACTAGCATATCAAAGTAATTATCGATAAATAAAGCACCACACCTACTTACATATAAATTAGATTTAAAAGAAGTATTTTTGGTTGGTTTTATTAACTTTTCACTAGAAGCAACAAGAGGGCTATTGGATACAAACCTCGTAATTTTGAGCCTCGGTCAAGTGACGAGGACGACACTTGAGCTGGCAACTCCCTCTCCTAACTTAAACACTTCTCCGACGGGAGTACTTTGAGCCACGACAGATTTATCGAGCATCAGCCCTGGCTACACGGCGAGTGTTTAGTGGCATTAAGGCTCGAACCTACGACTCGACGAAAACCGCTGGCCACGAATCCGAAGCCATAGCCACTAGGCTACCGCGGTCACTCAAAATAGTGAGTGAATGTAAGATTTACTGGCGCAAGAGCCAGAAATGGCTATGCTACGCCAAACAAGATTAAACTGTGGTCTAGACGTGAAGTTGAAAAAAAGATAGAAAGTGATTGACAAGAAGGAGGGTCGAAAGTAGAGAAGGATCGCTAGGGTATTCCGGGAGTGCGAGCTTTTATAAATTATACAATGCTTTAAATGATTTATTTAAAAGATTTTTAATGATTTATTTAAAATTTTGATTTAAAAACATTTTTTTTCTCACATTTATTTAACTTTCACATTTAAGGCTCGCGTCTACCGGCCATTTTGATTTCGTGGACGTAATGTTAATCATTTGAAATTTCTACTTTCGGTCCTCAAATCTTTACTATATTTTATCTATTTGAATGCAAACAAGTGCATCCAAAAGAGTAACAAATAATGAAGATTTCTGTAGAATTACATTTTTCCTCCGGATTTTTAAAAATATGTTTACTCTTATTTTAATAATTCGTTTGTGGATATCCCAATCTTCAAACACCCGTGGGGTGACTGAGTGAAAAGAATAGTCCCATTGTAGAACATGCATGTCGTAAGAGGCAACTAAAATGGTTACCTAGTACCGGGCACCCTGCCTCTGGGGACTTACCTTCTTTAGGTAGGTAAGGTATCACGACCCCGAAGCAACTTGGTGATATTTTTTCCTTTTCCCGTAGAAAGGGAAAAGATTTTGGCAGGGCCTTACTGTTTTTGGAAACACGGGGGACGCGCCCTCGGGATATTCTAGTGATCCTTCTCTATTTTCGACTCTCCTTCTTGTCAACTAATTTTTATCTTTTTTTTTTCCACAATTTTTTCACACGTCAAATCACAGCTTTTTTATGTAGCATGGCCATATTTGGCTATACAGAGCCATTAACATATTATCATTCATTCGTTTGCCTTTTCAATTTCTTCTCATAGCTGTACCTAATTTTGAGCAACACCCCCACGCCTGGCTCTTGCGCCATTGCAATACTCTATCACTCTTTCGGAGTTTTTTTTTTTTTTTTTTTTTTCCAAAAACGTCTAGATCATAGCTTTAAATTGTTTGGCGCAGCTTAACCACATTTGTCTCTTGCCCCATTAAACTCGAACATCACTCATTCACTCATCGATCTTTAAAAAATATTTTTAAATATTTTCGATAATCGGGGAGAAAATTTAATTCCTTAGAAACCCCTATTATTTTGTGCTCTTTCGGTTACAATTTATCGCATTCAAGTAGATAAAATGGTATAGATTTGAAAGAGGTAGTAGAAATTCCATAGGATTAACATTATGTCCACGAAAGTGTCTCGTACAAATAAACAATATTGTGTGTGTTCTAAAGACTCTCTTTCTTCCTGAATTTCGTAACTTTTCAATCGTTTTATTTATTGAATACTTTCTGATTGCCTATATGTCCGCCTATTCAAAAGTCCACTGAACAAAGCAGACATATCTAGCAATTTTCAGCAAAGATGACGATGTAGACACCTGCTATTCGACACGAAATTAAAACTTTGAGTCACGGAACATTTAACATTCGTGAGTCCTTATCGTACGAAGGTCATCGCTTTCATTAAAAAGACAAACACAATACCCTAAAAATGATCAAAATTAGAAGAAAAAAAATTTTCTTATTTTAATTACTTGACTTTCTAAATATATGTACAAAATTCCATAACCGCCGTAGCCCGCGCGCAGCACACCGCAGCGCGGCGGCTGATCAGTGTATGACTGTTTCATATTCTTATAAATCAACCCCCTTCCTTCCTCTCCCTCTATCTGTAACCGAAACAACGACAGACTCAACAGCTCTTCCCTCGGTTCATAGAAATGGATTTAATTAATCTAAATTGATTAAAACACGTTGGTTAGTGAAACACCACACACACACACACACACACACACACACACACACACACACACACACACACACACACACACACACACACA
>BMAW01034378.1:17923-37631 GCA_019974015.1 Nephila pilipes
CACACACACACACACTATCATTTATTTATTTTGAGCTGTAGAGAGAGAGAATCCTGTTGAAAAATGATGATGAAATAAAAGTTGTACCTTGAAGGTACCTTCAAGTGCCTTCAAAGTCTTAAAGACACAGAGTTATCAAAAAGCTTATCGGCATATTGTTTGCATCTGGTTATCATAGGAGCTCAACAATAATTTATCCATCTCCTGAATAAGACATTTTCGCTGCTTTATTATTGAAATGGAACTATCTTTTTTGAATTAAATTTCAGTACTTAAAACTTAATAATTTTGAGATTAGAGCATTTCTAATTAAACAATTAGTTCAAATAATTCATATAGTCGAAAGCAGGGGCTCCAATAATGAGAATAGAGAATTAGAATTAAAAATAACGACTCTTAAATGAAGACTATCATTTAATATAATCAATTTAACGTTTTAAAATGGTCGTGTAGAGCTTTATTGTGTTTTAGAATGTCCTGGGAATCTTATGGCGGTTTTCTTAACAACTGTTTCGTCAAATATAATATTACTTTGCAGCCAAATAGAATTTTTGTACAATAGTTTTTCTTAGTGAAGATGAGCACTTTCTCCATTTGTCCTTTAAATGTCCACAAAAACTCTGAATACAGTATATCTCATACTTACTTAATATCGTCCTCATAAGTTTAAGGTTTCAGTCATCAGTTATATTCACTATTCGAGTCTTTAGCCCAAATAGTGTTTGATGCTTTAATGAAACCACGATTCTTAGAAAAGGAAATACACATGTATCCGCGCCGATCCGGATATGTTTTGTACTCTTATTTTTCAATGCATCCGGTGTATAGAAATATAAATTAGAAAGCAGGTTTGAGAAGCAATTTTTTGCTTTCCTAACAACATTTAGTGAAATGTATACGAGTAGATTCATAAATTTCTCATTGTAAAATATACAATTAACACTCGCATTTAAGGTATGAAATTTGGAAATAATATTAACCTTGGATAATACAATGGCAACATATAAAACAGATATAAGTCGCACTACATATCGAAATAAGGCAACAAGACTTTTGAAATAAGACAGATAACAAATAACGCAAATCATTTATCATTCTTTTAGAAGATCGCAACTCGTACCGTCGCAGTAGGCATATCTTTACCCATTATAGGCAAAATTCCAAAAAACTAATTGCCAATTTAGATATCATTTATTGCTTTATTGGTATTTCAGTAATCAATAAAGTAATTGATACTAAGAAATAACAATGATAAAGCTTCTTGAATTTTGCATTTTTGTCCAGAGAGACTTATTAAATCGATCATTGGTTAGTATTTACGTGCTAAAACGGGATTCTTCAGAATTTTCTAATTCTCTTTTCATATCCATCTATGAGGCCGCGGTAGCCTAGAGGTCATGGTCGCGCGTCTAGTCGTGGGTTCGAACCCTGATACTACTAAAAACTCACAGTGCAGTGGGGCCGATGGACGTTAAATCTAGTCGAAGTTCCAAGTCCATCCACTGGTGTGGTGTGGAAATTAGAAGACTGAGTTGCCAAAGTTTAGGTATTGTCAGTGGGGGGGGGGGGGCAGAAAACAATTTTTGGGAGTGCATATCGTCATCGCCGAGACAAAAATAAAAATTTACAAAGTAGAGATCATTTAAGAAAAAATATTCAGATACCATGAGAATACAATTTTCATTTATGGGGGTTACATTTTAGGGATGCACCCCCTCCCTTCCATCTTCATCCATAAACACAGACCCAGTGACACTCTTTTAGAGACAGCAAAGACTTTTCTACTCTTTTCTCAGGAATCGGTTTAGTTAAAATCCTTTTTTCTCTTCGTAATGAAAAAAAAAACAATTATGTATGAGGAGATTTTTTGTTTTGTTTTGAAATTTAGGAAATAATACAGTGGTATATATTAGGATATAAAACAATGGTCAAAAACATGGGTGTCGTCCATGTCATTTGAGCGGGATTGAAAATTACAAGGTCCGTTGCCAATAGCCCTCATATTGCTTCTTAGTGCGGCGTTTACATGCAATCACATCATTTCCATCTATACTTTTGTAAAGGTGGTCGAGTTTCAGGCTATCTTCGTGTAATGTTAAGGAATAGGACCATAAATTGGAACACTTTTTCCAATAAAAAAAAAAAGAGCTCGAACATTAATTTTATACTCTGACTTCGCTATCCTTTAGGGATAAACAGCATATTTTATAAAACAACGCATTTCTATCCGAATCGACCCTTTTTTTTTTCTAGTGCAAAATGTGTTTCATATTTCATTTCTTATACTGTAATGATAAATGACTTTTAAACTTTACGTATTCCCGTGAAAAATGGTGTATATTTGGAACGCTCCTTAATTTTAGAATTCGGATATATGTTTTTCAACGTCGCATACTTATAAAAGAATATGAATAATTTTTCGCCCAGAAATGTGTTCGGAGTTTGGATCATTTGCTGTGAAATTAGTCAAAGACAACTTAAACTGCATCATATTTACTCTAACGGCCGCTGAGGACAAAGCGCTGGCTCCAAGGCCACCGCTGCTCTGTTTACAAGATCGCCGCGCCCTCGCATCGCGGATACGGAGGCTCGACCTTTAAACCAGAAACGAATCGATGTAACCTTGGAAACGAACGCCGCTGATTTTCCTATTTTTATCCGCACGCTATCTTCTGTCAAACGCAGATCAAATGTTCGCGCGATCTTTATCAAGTAACTCACTGCCCAACCGTTGAGAAGGGCATTCAATTTAACTTCCGATAAGGAGAAAAAAAGATGACGTCACGCTGATTAAAGGGACAATTTCGGAGAGCATTGTTAAGTATTTTTTTTCTTTCCTCCTGCGAAAAAACTATTCCGTATCGCCTTCATTGGAGGAAACGGCTTAGCGAGTGTGAAGTATTCCCTTTGTTGTGGTCTGCGAGACACTGTTGCGCAGTTATGCTGGGCACGGAATTACTCGTGGGGCCTTTGGTGACCCCTCTTTTGATTCTTGTATGCTCAGTTCTGTTTTTCTGGTAAGGGACCACTTTTGAAAATTTATCTGTTTTATTATTATCTGTCTTTTATTAATTTTAAAATATCTCTCTGACCATTTTTTTTCTTTGCTTGCTCAACTTTTCATAAATGAATCACTATTTTTATACGTTCAAAAACGTTTTTCGTTATTTTATGCGTTAAATAAAATAATGAAAAACGTTCAATAACGAAAACTTCAAATTTAAATCGATTCATATAATCGAAAGACTGGGCCTTTAATTGTTTGTTGTTTTATATCCCTTAAAATCAAACTATCAACCAAAAGATTTAAGTTCTAGCTAAAACACGTTAAGTTAAATTGATTGATTGAAACGGTTATCGGTTTTGTTATTTTTCTTTATATTTGTGCAGTTTTTATTTAACTCAATGGATGGCCGCCGTAGCCTAGTGGTCATGGCTTCGGATTCGTGGTCGACGATTTTCGTTCAGTCGTGGGTTCGATCCTTGGCCGCTAAGGACTCGCCGTGTAGCCGAGGCTAATGCACGTTAAATCTGTCTGGGCCCAAAGTCTTCCCATTGGCGTGGTGTGGAAGTTAGGAGAGGGATGTTGCCTCTCAGGTGTCGTCCTCGTCACTTGACCGTGGTTCAAAATTACGAGGTCCGTCGCCAATAACCCTCGTGTTGCTTCTAGTGCGAAGTTAATAAAAAAGAAAACTAAAACTAACTTAACGCAATGGATTCAGGGCCAAGTAGTTATTTAATTCAAATATAAATAAAATCAAAATTAGGCTCAAAGCATGATAAAAATATATAGACAAATTTTACAATTTTTTTGTTACTCAATTTTTGAATGATTTTATTTGGCATCATTTTTACACGTTATACATATAAGTAGGCCAAGTATAAGCCAAAATAGCTTATTTCGGTACATTTATTGTTATACTTAATATGTTTAAAAACAAACAAGTAATATAAAAAAAAGTTAAGTCAATTCTTACTTAGGTCAACAAAGAAATTTTTTTATTTTAGTTACTTTTTTTTAAAATAATTACCATTAATATAAATAAGTATTTACATATAACAGAATCACAATATTAAGTGGCAAAATAATTTTTTTTCCAGCGATCTACACGCTTCGTCACTGACGGTATTTATTCCTAAATTTATATCCTGCTAAATATCTTATATAAGATAAATTGTTTTCTCCCATATAAAACTAAAATTAATTATTTGAAAATCAAATAAAAAAATTTGTTGCTTCGATGAGATTCGATCCAAAGGTATGAAGATTCTACGCCGACGCTCTGCCAACTTTGCCTTTGCAAGACAAATGACATAATAGAAGCATTGGTTTGTTTCTCAATTCCTCCGGTAAATTAAATGGTTGGAATGCAGTTTAGCCCTACCACCCTTGACCACAGGAGTTATTTGGTGATATTTTGCCAAATATGGTCTGCTTCGCGGATTTAATGTTCAGCCATAAAAAAAATCTCCAAGTTTGGCAATTTTTGAAATCGCGCCAAGTGGTTGGGCTAAACTGCATTTTCTCAAATTAATTTTAATTTATGAATTAATATTTCAAGAATCTATATTAGCATCAAATGTCATCCACTACAAGTTTGAAAAAATGTATTTGAACTTGAGTGGATGAATAAAAAGTATTTTATTAACGATTGAAAATTTGAACAAGATATATATAGAGTGAGATCTAATAATAGGAATTTAAAAAGAGCGAGAAGGTTTTTTGAGTCATCTTAATTTTATTACAAATAAGTGCCACGTGTTCAGACAATCATTGGAAAATTAAAGTTTTTAAAACGTTTTTCTGAATTTCACTTGGTGTGTGAGTGTGTCATCAAATTTTCAATCGTTAATTTAACCAACTTCCCATCAAGCTAGAGCTTTGACATTTTGGGAATCGTTCGTACTCGCCTAAAAGTGCAATATTTAGACGTTTGCGACAAGTTTTAACTCATATTTCAATAATTTTAATAAGTCAAAATATTCTTTCCTCTCGGCGCTTTTAGGATTGTGGAAAAAATTTCTTTCCCCCTCTGGGAACACCGGGCACTCTCCACGCCGCATGAGGTATCGTAAAACTTTTGTACTCACAAAGGGGAGATACTATCTCCCCTTTACTATCTCCGAGATAGTAAGGGTTGCTGACTTTTAGTCAGTAATCATTCGCAAGAAAGAAAGTTTCCAATATTTGTCGCCATGTCTTATCACAAAATTTTCTTCTGAATTCTGGTTCCCATTCTTTTTTTAATAGAATGACTTACAAACTTTCAAATACATGTTTTGATTTTATGAGTATTATGAATTTTTTAATACTGTCACAAATGTCTCTTTTTAAGTAAATTTTAAAGTTAAAAATAACCAACAGTTTTAACTAATATTTCAATAATTTTCTCTAATAAACTTTGCCACCATATAAAAGCGTTGGTTTTTATATCGAATTATTTTTTGTTATTAACGTCGCGATAAGAAGCAACTCGAGGGCAATTGGCGAGGGAATTCGTAATTATGAGCTTCGATCAAGCCGAAGACAACACCTAGGCTAGCACCTTCTCTCCAAACTTTCACACCATACCAACGATAGGACTTGGAGCCTCAGTAGATTTGACGTGCATCAGTTCCGCTAAACAGTGGTCTTTTTGACATCAGGACTTGAACATAGGTCTCGACGGAAACTTCGGTCGCGAGTTCAGGAGCAGGACTGCTAGGCATCCGTGATCTCATCATTGATAAGTTATAAGTGTGTTTAAAACAGAGAGGAAATAATTTAAAGTATTAGACTAATAAATATAAAATACAACGATCGTAACTATATTGAAATATTTTTGAGATACTCGAATTCTTCCCCAGAAAATGTAATATCAAAATATTTTAGTAGAATTATTTTGTAAAACCAGCATACATAATACAGATATCTGCGTTATTTGTACATTGTTAATAACAACAACCATGTTAATGAAGACATTTCTGGTATTGTTAAATTTTTATCGAAGAAAAGGAAAGGATTACGATAGTCTGGTTGATGGGGTAGCTCATTATAATCTATAGGCAGCTATTTCAGTGCTTCCAAATAAAGACTTTGGTGTGACGTTCTCCCACGACTAAAATTAGAACGTTAAAATAGCACCAAGGAGAGTAAACGATTTTGCTTAGAATTCTAGGAAAAAGGTTGGAAAAAAATCTAGAATAAACAGGCAGAAGAGTAAAAGTTGCCTAAGAGGAAGAAAAATAAAAAAAAAACCAGAACGAAAAATGTTGTGAAGGGGAAAATGTCGGTACGCTAGAACTAAATCAACTGACCAGTCGGCATTGTAAAATTTGAAAATTTAATTATAAGGTTTGAATAGTTGTATCTAAATTTTATATTTAAGGAAGATTTGGAAGTAGGAATCATTTTGTAAATTTCAATTTGGAGTTTGGGATTGTGAATATATAGTTTAAACTCTGACAATTGGAATATCATGTAATTTAAAATAATTCTTGCGAGCTTTGTTAAAAATGTATCGATTTCTTTAGAGAAAATATGTATATAACGTTATTCCTAACACACCAAGGATATTCTTAGAATTTTATTTTGCACGATGTACATTTTGTTTGGTTTTTATTAACGTCGCACTAGTAGCAACACGTGGGCTATTGGCGATGGACCTTGTAATTTTGAGCTTCGGTCAAGTAACGAGGACGATACCTGAGCTGGCACCTCCTCTCTTAACTTCCACATCAACGGGAGGACTTTGTGCCCCGACAGATTTGACGTACAACAGCCCCATCTACAAGGCGGGGTCTTTGCGGCACCAAGGCTCGAACCCACGACTGAACGAAAACCTCCACCCGCGAGTCCGATACCTTAACCGCTAGGCTACTGCGGCCACTTTTTCCTGTAGATTGAGGCTACTGTATCCCAGAAGGATCAGAGTGCATTATTAATTGAGGAGAACTTGTTTGTATGGTAGAACTTTATTGTTTATGCAGACACAGTAACCTGTGAGCAACTTTTTTTTATTACATTCTATTTGACACCCTATTGGAACACATAAAAGGTACATTTCCGAAAAAAGAATTCTTTTCTAACGAACAATTATTTAATTTTCTTTCAAAATATTTTAATATTTTAAATTTCCTATTATTTCTGCAAATTTTGGTATTTTTAAATGGTTTTTTTTCTTAATTTCTTGGAAGTATTTCCCACAATTCTATGCATGTGTTTAGTTGTACGAAGGTTATTGATAATTGTACAAATTGTTTTCTATCAAGCACAACGAAAAAAAGTAAAAAAAAAAAAAAAATAGGTGTGATATCTAAGTCTGAGGATTTCAAAAATAATTATTTATTTAAACAATTATTACATACAAAGAATTATCTATTATATTATGCATAACAACCAGTACAAATTTGAAAACTTTATATTCATATACAAATGGAGCCTTAGCATTTTAAGTAGATGACTGGCATGAAAAAAAAAAGCTGTGAAAAAAACGTTTTAGTTTCGAAGCTCAATGAAATGATTTGGCATATTGTTAAAGAAAACTGCAACAACTTGCTAAAAATGTAGTTAGAGCTATGGAATTTTGTACATATATTTAGAAAGTCAAGTAATTAAAATAAGGAATTTTTTTTTTCTAATTTTGATCATTTTTAGGGTATTGTGTTTGTCCTTTTAATGAAAGCGATGACCTTCGTACGATAAGGACTCACGAATGTTAAATGTTCCGTGACTCAAAGTTTTCATGTTCGTGTCGAATAGCAGGTGTCGACGTCGTCATCTTTGCTGAAAATTGCTAGATATGTCTGCTTTGCTTAGTGGACTTTTGAATAGGCGGACATATAGGTAATCAGAAAGTATTCAATAAATAAAATGATTGAAAAGTTATGAAATTCAAGAAGAGAGAGTCTTAGCACACACGCAATATTGTTTATTTATTCGAGACACTGTCGTGGACATAATGTTAATCCTATGGAATTTCTACTACCGCCCTCAAATCTATACCATTTTATTTATCTGAAGGCAATAAAATGCAACCGAAAGAGCACAAAACAATAAAGGTTTCTACAGAATTACATTTTCTTACTGATGATCGAAAATATTTTAGAATATTTTTTAAAGATCGGTGAGTGAATGAGTGATGGTCGAGTTTAATAACGCAAGAGATAAATGTGGTTAAGCTGCGCCAAACAATTTAAATCTGTGATCTAGACGTTTTTGAAAAGAAAAAAAAAAAAAAAAAAAAACTCCGAAAGAGTGATAGAGTATTGCATTGGCGCAAGAGCCTAGCGTGGGGGTGCCGATCAAAATAAGGTACAGCTGTGAGAAAAAAATTGAAAAGATAAGTGAATGAGTGATAGTATTTTAATGGCGCGAAAGAGCCAAATATGGCCATGCTACATCAAAAAGCCGTGATTTGACGCGTGAAAGAATTGGGGAAAAAAAAAAGATAAAAATTAGTTAACAGGAAGGAGAGTCGAAAATAGAGAAGGATCACTAGGATATCCCGAGGGCGCGTCCTCGTGTTTCCAAAGACTGTAAGACCCACCCAAAATCTTTTCCCTTTCTACGGGAAAAGGAAAAAAAATCACCAAGGTGCTTCGGGGGGATGGTATCTTACCTACCTAAAGAAGGTAAGTCCCCAGAGGCAGGGTGCCCGGCTCTCCCCCCAGACACTAGGCAACCATTTTGGTCGCCTCTTATGACATGCATGTTCTACAGTGGGACTATTCTTTTTCACTGAGTCACCCACGGGTGTTTAAAGATTGGAATATCCTCAAACGAATTATTAAAATGAGAGTAAACATATTTTTCAGAATCCGGAGGAAAAATGTAATTCCACAGAAATCTTCATTATTTTTTAATCTTTTGGATGCACTTGTTTGCATTCAAATAGATATAAAATATAGTAAAAATTTGAGGACCGCAAGTAGAAATTACAAATGATTAACATTACGTCCATGAAATCAAAATGGCCGGTAGGCGAGAGCCTTAAATGTGAAAGTTAAATAAATGTGAGGAAAAAATGTTTTTAAATCAAACTTTTATTTAAAATGGACTAAAAGAGGTATACAAACAATTTTTTAAAACAAATCATTAAAAGCACTGTATAATTTATAAAAGCTTGAAGCGCGTTAAATAATACTTATTTTGAGTGACCGCAGTAGCCTAGTGGTTATGGTTTCGGACTCATGGCCGGCGAGTTTCGTCAAGTCGTAGGTTCGAGCCTTAATGCCATTAAAGACTCTCAATGTAGCCAGAACTGATGCAAGATAAATCTGTCGTGGCTCAAAGTATTCCCATCGGAGAAGTGTTTAAGTTAGGAGAGGGAGTTGCCAGCTCAGGTGTCGTCCTCGTCACTTGACCGAAGTTCAAAATTACGAGGTCTGTATCCAATAGCCCTCTTGTTGCTTCTAGTGCAAAGTTAATAAATCCAACCAAAAATACTTCTTTTGAATCTAATTTATATGTAAGTAGGTGTGGTACTTTATTTATCGATAATTACCTTGATATGTTAGTTAAGCTTTTGTAAATTATATATTATTTTTCAGGAAAAACCTTTTTTTTATATTTCTTAGTTCATCTTTAAATAAAAACTTGATTAATTATTTTTATTTATATTCATTTAATCTGTTTAGTCTGGAAACTTAAGACTAAAAAAAGTAATTACGTGAGCTGTATGTGTGTGCAAAATTTCTACTGAAATTAACGCTTTTAAGTGCAAGGCCCTGGGACCCAGGAATCTCTCCTAAGTCATTGCTCGAATATTTTGAGTTGTATTGTCATCAGAGTTACACATGCATACAAAATTCAAGCTGGGTCGGATAAAAGGAAGTGAATTGTAATTCGAGTTCAAATTTTGAACTGGAAAGGCTTCCATACACATGAACGTAGCAAATTAAATTAAAGTTTATGAAGTATATAAACATACTTGAAATGGGAATTTATTCCGTTATCTCTATGACCAGTTTTATGTATTTAATGTTAAATAAACGAAAGTCTGATTTTGACGGGAAAAGTTAACATCTCTACATTTTTCCTTATTTTAAAGGTTGTTTTACTTCAAGGTTAAAAGAAGTACAGTGCATATTTGCTTGAGCAGGAAATAAATTTCCATCTATTTTATCGAGTATTTTTATTATTTTTATTTAAGAATTTTAAGTGAAACCAATGCAAGTAAATCATGAAATCCTGTTTTTGCTGTACAGTCACGCGTAAAAACTGATACGTATCTTTTATTAGAAATAATTTATGTCTAAATTGCACGTTTGAGAAAAAAGGAGTTGAGATATCCATTCTTTCAATGAATTCACAGTTAAAGCTTGCTAATTGACTCGACTGCTTTACTCAGGGTCAACGCAAGCGATTGTCGGCGACACAACAGACTAGTGTACTGGAAAAGTTAATTCATTCTTCTAATTACGAAAATTAAACGAGTAAATAGCAATCAAGTAATTGTTAAAATAACCTAAACGCTTCCGTGAAGGAAGAATGAGCTAATTTTGTGCCAAGTTTAAAGAAAAATCCCCATTTTTTAGAACTGAAACCAATGGAAGTCATATTTTAACATTGAGATATCCACAATATATATATATATATAAGAAAAACCTCATTTATGTAACATAATTCCTAATATATGAGCAATTAATAATTAATAGCTATTTTTACATTAGTAAAAATAGTCATGTGCTTATCTTTAGGTATAACAACTTAATCTCTTGTTATAATAACATATTCGTTATAAAATCGTTATAATAACATTTTGGAAATAATTATTTTTGCACTTTTAATTCGTTTGCTATATCTTATTGTCCGAGTCGTGGGGGCTGAGACAAGTGGAATCGGTTCTTTCGGCACGAATTTTTATTTTTCGGCAAGAAAAAAAAAGTTAGTTGAATAAGATGACTACTACCAGTTAAATGTAAGTGACACGTAAGGCACCCTCATTAACCAAAAAATTTGGATTATGAATAACGTTTAAAACATCATCCTCATCACTTCCAGATTATGATGAAGGTTAATAGTCACATCCGAGGTAGCCGAATGTCGCGAGCTCCTGGTCGGACATTCTGTCAAGTCAGGTGTTCGAGTCCTCATACCACAAAAGAGCCCGTCATGTAATGCGGCTGATGGATATTAAATCTGTCTATGCCCAAAGTCCACTCGTTAGTGTGGTGTGGAAGCTGGGAGAGGGGTGCTTCACTTGACCGAGGTTCAGAATTATGAGATCTGTCATCAGTAATCACCGTGTTGCTACGAAGTACGACAATAATAAACAATCAATCAATCACCACGATTAACAGTCCTTTGTACAACCCTAGAGCGATGTTAATTTTACTCAGGTCTAGTGCTAAATTTAATTTAAGTTCCTTTATTTAATAAAAGGTGAAAAATTTTGAAAGTTATAAATGTTTCCTAAAAATATTTTCTAAAACTTTCTGTACTGTTACAGGTATTCCACTCGCAATTTCGATTATTGGAAGAAACGAAATGTTCCTTTCGTCAAACCATACCCTTTTGTCGGATCGGTTGTAGAAAATATGAGGAAAGTAAGTGTCCTGACTCAATATATATATATATTTGTGATAAAAATGATAGTGTGTGACGATGGAGTTCGATCACGATATTTAAATTTGTAATGATCCCATTTCTCTTATTTTTTGGTAACTTTGAATAAAATAGGAAAAATTATTATATTTGTCCTATGCTTTTTCTTTCGAAATATACATGTAGTATGTTACCTATACGAGTATACCTTAACCAGTTGGAGAGAGAGAAATTTAAATTTATCTAAATATATATTTAAGTTATTTTTTTTATATTGCCTGGAAATCTCACAAGCAATTTTATGTCAATGTTATTAACTTTAAATTGGATATATATAATAAGTAATTAGTCATTTTCACGATTTGGTTTGGTTCTTTCGCTGTCTGTGACGTACTGAGGATGGTCCGAAGCCTCTGAGTAGAGGGGCTTCCAAAGAAATTTAAGCTTTTGCGTATATTTACCTATATATAGAAATATGAAAAAATAATTTTTATGCTATGGAGATGATTATGTATGAATGCGTCTTGTTAATGTTGGAAGCGCTGATGCTATAATTTTGTAAGAGATGTGATTTGCTCTTCGCCAATGTCGTAAACTTTTTGAAATCTGAATGGCATATTATCCCAACTCCTTGCCTACTAAATGAAATGGAATTAAGTAAGAAATGTAATGAATGTAGGATTGTGATATGCAAGCGAAACAGAATTGAAACGAATGCGAAGGGAGATTTAGGATGACGACAAGTTATATATTTGTAAATTGGAGTGAATAAATGTAATTAATAGTTTGTAGTAAAATTGGGAAACGAAATAGAATTGAAAGTGAATGTTGACATCTGATAGTGTGTAGTCGGTAGATATTAGTCGGCTGGAATTTGGAGAGAATTGCTATCTTTGGTATTCTGTGATAAGAATCGATTGGAAGTGTTTCCGGCTTCGTTTAAGTGGTGAAAGAAATCAAATCTGCAGAATACGAGAAATGGCTCTTTCTAAAAAGGAGTGAGTTGGTAAGCTAGAACTTGAATGGTTACCCGTTCAGGTTCGGCCCCTTCTCGGCCCCCGACATTATTTTTGCGACGAGCCCTTCCCAAGTCTTGACGCCTGTGATCACAACGGTGTCATTTAAAATCGGAACGTTTTATTTAAGTTTTGTACTGTAATATTTTTGTTGTATTATATTTTGATTTCGTTTTTAATTATATTTATTACATTTTATTATTTATACTTCTGTAATTATGTTTTTGTTTTATATATATATTTGTTTTTATTACTTTTAATATTAATGATATTATATTTTTTACTATATTTGTATTAATTTTTTCTATTACATTTTTATTTTTTACTTTATTTTTTGTATTTTATTATTTACATTAATGTTTTACATTTGTTTTTTTATATTATTTATGTTTCATTGTTTATATTATTATATTTTATTTATAATATATTTTTTAGATTTACTTATTTCATATGTTTTATGCTATATTTATTTATTTATTATACTAATTTACAGTATTTTATTTATTTATTATAAGAGTCGTTACGAACTCTGCAAAATGTGAGAGCTATGTTTTTGCAGTTTATCTGTAACCAAAAAAAAAATGTGACCTTGGAGTACACGTGAAGGGTTTATATGAGTGATAATAAGTTTTATCAATTTTTGATACTTCAAAACAGCTGCGAGCTGTCAACTTAATTTCATGAAGTAAGAAGTACAATAAACTTTTTATCAGCATTTGTAAACTGAACTGATTGTTTTGGACGTTTTGCGATTCCCGTATGTGCATAGGTCATAGAGGAATTCTATAGTACTGGTTAAAAACTGGCATTCTGAAATTTGTTTTCCTTGGGGCAAATTATTTTTGAAAAAAGAGAGTTTCTCCTCTATATTATTACAATACATTGATAAAAAAAATTTGGAATTAAAAAAAAAATGTCATTTGTGATGCTCTGTTTAGTTAAATTTATAATTAAAGTTTTGACCCTGTTTTTCAATAGTTGTGAATGAATGCTTTTAATAAATATTACATATTTAAATTATTTAAGTAAATTAAAAATTTTAAAGCTAACACAAAAAGACACTCACTGCAATGCATTTTTTAAACTAAGGGATGTTCTTGTATTTTATTCGATTCATTTAGAAGAGAATATTCTCTGTTTACATAAATTTTTTAATTTACATTCATTAAATATTCCCAAAACGCTAACTTTGCAAGAAATCCTTAAATTACGTATCTCTTTTTATCGTTCTCAATTATTTTTTCAGTTCAACTATTTTACATAAAATGCACACTAGTGTCCTAACGTTAAATGTAATTATGTGAATAATAAAAGCAATCTGTTGGAATGACAGTAAAATAATAAACACTTATATTGTCCAAAGAAACAATTTGAAAGAAAGTTGGGCATGAGAGGATTTTACACTGTGAAGAAAAACAAATAAAATAAAAAAAGGTGATGCTGAAGTTTATAATAATGTGTGCGGTCTTTCTCTGACACCTGCACAAGGATTTCCCATACTTGCTGGAACACTTAGGATGAATTTCAGGCTCAAAGAGCTCCAAACGTCGCGAAGAGAGCTCTTTTCAGTTTTGGAACTGAGCTTGGTGGGTATGGAAGAGCTGCAAGTTGTTTCCCGATCATATCCAACGCATGCACGATAGAGTAAAGACCAGGTGAGTGAGAACGTCACGGTATGCGTTGGATATTTTCCTTTCTGAGGTAATTGTTAAACACCCTCGCACGGCGACAAGAGAGTTATCATCCATAAATATGAAGCGCCTCGAAACGGAGGAACTTCAAAGATATATGACTTGAGATAATTTCATCTCTGTATTTCTTAGCGGTCACAGACCTCGTCTCAAATATATGGAGCACTGATCGGTGTTCTGGCATAATGCCTGTCCACACCATAACTCCCCTTGATGGAAAATGTCTATCTGTGATGTTTCCAGGGTGAAAACGAGTTCCATGTTCTCGCCATATTGTGCGCCAGTATTAGTATCCGAAACTCCAATTTAAACGAGTATGTTTGTACGTAGATGTTAGGGGAATGTAAACTACTGGTTTGTGTGTGTGTGTGTCATGCATAGATACCAGTATGACTGAGTCTTCAATTTAAAATTTGCCAAGAAACTCGTATTCCTGTAACGGCTTTGAGCGATGAACCCATTTCTTTGGTACATCTGTCTCTCTGATATTGGGACGTTATAGCAAAATATCGGTCTTAGTGAACGGTTGTAAATCGTGGCTGACCCGGTACTGGTTATTGGTTAATACTTCCCGCGATTTGAAACCTCTAAAACAGTTTTGGGATCACACAATGACATTCGGGGGCCTTCGGTTTGTGGTAGTCCGGGTTCGAGCATTCAGATGATTTTTCCTTCCGCAAATATGTCCTGTTGTCGTATTTGTGCCTCCAATAGTTTCTGTTTAATTCTTAACAATGTTCCTTCGCACATGAAGTGTACGAAACCAGTCTAAACTTCTTATGTCGTGTGAGCCAGTTTATTCGTTTTCCAATGTGCGCTGGAGCTTTGAGGCTTGTAGATATCGACTGAAATATTTTACATAAAGAAATTTTTTTAACTTCAACTGGTGATTTAATACAAATTATTTCGAATAAGTTCACTAATATTTACTCACTTTTTTGCATTTTACGAATTATGTGTTACTTTTGGACACTAGTGTATATAATTATAGAGGAATATTTCTATAAAAATAAGATGTAATTCTATAAAAATATTTCTTAACACACTAGAAAATTATTCGTAAGATTTTGAATTATAAGCAATGTGAGTAGTTGTTATACACTGGATTCGGGAAAATAGGTATTTTTTTTTATGGAATTCTAAAGGAACATGTATATTTGATGGGTAATTCCTCGCTAACGAAAGATGTGAAAATTCCTCGAGAAGATAATTTGATTCTGTAGTATTTTTTAGAGTTGTTCATGATGAAAATGATTGTTTAATAAGCAAAAGCTTTTAGAATTTGATTTAAAGTTGATTTTGTGATGAGGAATATTTTGACAACTCCATATTAAATTGTTTCACAAATACTAAATACCAAATGATTTTTGAGAAATTGCTGTATTGGAATCTATAAACAGGCATAAAATGGGATTTTGTTTTCAAAAAAGAGTCGTGATCAAACAAATTGTAGTTTAAGTGTATTTTTGCACACACACGCACACACAATTCTGAAGAAATATATCTATTTCTTTTTGCATTCAGTTTTTCATTCTTTCCATTTTTCAAAAATTTTAATTGAAGTGTATCCAAGACACAAAATGATATATGATATACAACTTTAAAAATATCCTTAATGTTCATTAGTGATTATTGTGAAGAGCTCATAAGATACACTAAACATATACCTGAGTTCAAATTACTCATCTCATTAACTGCAAATAGTCCAGGACAATGTTATATTTAATATTTATTCATTATATCAATATAGGAACACACACACACACACACACACACACAATAAGACTTAAGCTTAAACATTTCTGTTGGATTGGAGAGTCCTCACAAGGCTACAGTGAGATCTGATTATGATTCAGGACGATGAAGGTTGGGCTTATGCATTCAGCATAATATTACATTAAAGTCTGGTTAAATGCGCTGAAGACGAAACATGTGGGACTCGAAAGTCCAATACAAGATTAAGAGAAACCTGGTTAGCTGAACTGAGGGCGATGAATCTATAGGTTTAACCCATTTGTTTCATCCGAAAAAGTGGAAAATTGGCCCATATCACCAATATTTTTTTATTGTATAAAGATAGAAATGTTTTACAAAAGGATTGAAAAATGGCGCCCAGAAAGAATTCATTGTTTTATCTAATGCAATAAAATTTTATTTCGAAAATAATTTGAGAAATTGAATTTAACAGTTTTACTCAATATCACAGCATTTGAAATAATTAATACATACGGCAGTTTCACATTGATACAAATGAAACTTTTCTGGTTTTGTAATAAACTAGCCAGTGCTTACGAGATTTCCGTGATGAAGTTGTTTAAGTGGGTATTTGATTCCAAGAAAATGCGTGTAAATTCATCCCTCCTTTTATATCTCGGAACTCAGTTATGAGTATTAAAAACAAAATGCTTATCTACATTCTAATTCTCTGACCAGTTATCACATACGCTAGCCCAGTCTGAGGGCATGCAGAAAACACCCACATCAATTCTTTGAAAAAAAAAAATATCATGCTCAGGCATCTCATCTCGTTGGTTCATGAGAAACGAAGATATCAAAAATTCCATTAGTGTCCCCACCATTAAAAAAAATATTTTACTCGGATAGCATATTTATTTTTTGCAAACATCGACACCCACGAGAATAGGCCAATACAAAGAATTGAATAATACATTCTTAATAATTGTATTAACAGACCCAGAAATATCTTAATTTAATTTCACCTGTTAAAATCTTAATTTGAACTTTGCTTTTGTCCTTATTATTCGAATTTAAACCCTCTATTTGTATTGGCTTTTTATTACTGCTTTTACCCGGAAAAATACTATAATCCATTTGCAATAATCATTTATTACTAACTGTGTGCTGTGGTTATGGGTACTAATGTTTTGTTCTTAAGCACAAAAAGCTAGCCCGCTTATCTACACTTTGATAATAATAGCCAGGAAAATTCCACGCATGTATGCACTTAAATGATAATGGCCTACCGGATATATCCGCGCTTGGGTGATGATGATCAGGGAAATCCCGAAAAGATCTGCGCATATGATGCAAATGGGTTGAAATATCTGCATACAATTCTGGCTGAATTCAGTTGGTCCTAGTGGTCTGCGGAAGAAAGATAATCCAGACAAATCTGGAAGGAGATTTAGAATCGGAAAGATGATAGTTGCTGGTGGTTGATAATGCTAGAAAAAACTCTCTTTGTTCTCGTCTGTTTCTTCTGTTTTGCTGTCTTCTGGCTAAATTGATGGCCGCACTGGTATTAACAGTGACTTAACTAGTGCGTGTGTAAAATACTCGCAATTTGCATATGAGGGTATTGCTGTTTGTAACCTTCCAGAAAATAGCAATGTGAGAAAGTTGCAAGAAATTCAAGGAGGGCTGCTACAATTGTTTTAAATTTTATAAACAAGGACAACAACAATAGGTTGAATGACATTTTTAAAATACCATGCTTCTTTGGCGGAAGTGTTTGTTAAAGCGATATAGCAATTTTTTAAAATACCTGCCAAATGCCTATATTGATTTTGTAAAATCAGGTTATTATGGAACAGTGTTTTTTTAGTTCAATTTACAGTAATAATAAAATTAAAACCGATTGTTAACTGTAATTTTTGTGAAAGATATTTTTTCGTATAGTTGGATCGAAAGAATCAGCAATAAAATGAATTAATTTAATCAGTCTTTGCTGTATCCTTTTTCTATGTAATCAAGAATGAAAGTAGCCTCATAACTGATAATTGTATACTATAATAATTATTTAAATAATGTTTCAATGCCTCAATTTAATATTTGTATTTCAAGCATCTGTGGCATTTTGAATGTACCCAAACAACCAAACGACAATTTTTCTTTCTCGGTTTCAAACTTATGACCCATCTGTAAAACAAATTTCATGTTTAAAATACCTTAACAAATGATATTTTAACAAATTCATTCTCTAAGACTTTTTATTCCTCTTTGCAGCCACTCTTCCTGACAGAGTTGCGGAGATGGAAAAAATATGGACGCATTTTTGGGTTAGTATAAAGTGTTCAACGTTGTATTTCTCCCCTTAAAATTGATTATATTGACTTTGGTTTTAATTCATAAGACAATTCAGAGAAACATTGAAAAAGAGAATTTTAGAAGTAAAATGAAAGTGCATGGTGATGCATATTTCTACTCTAACACATTATTTATATTTGTGGAATCGCTATTCTTTTTAAATTAATTAGTTTTAGACTGAATCTCTTAAAATGTTTACTTAAAAAAAGAAATAAAAGTGCTCTATTTTAGAAAGCAATCAACAGAATCACTCTGTCTTTGTCAATTGTTTTAAAAACATTTGTATTAGTAAAGTTTACAAGCATTTTATGTTTGTTACCAAGCACATGATAATTTCTGATCATTCTAAGATGTTAAATTAATGTGGTTTATTATTATTATTTTTTATTGCATCAGTTTTGTCTGAAATACTTTTATCTAGTATTTAACACAATTTCACTGAGAGATATTATTACATATTTCATATACAATACTACAACAGGAACTTAAGAGTTTGTCCGTGTAACAAGACATTCAGTCCTTTTCATTTTAGGAAGGAATAAATGATCGGATAAGTAGTTTGGCCATATTGCACTATAAAAAGCGCTTTTTAACCTTGTAATTAGGATGCAACCGATCATTCTTCTCAACAATCCAAATTAAAAATTTTGCTATTGATAAATGTAATAGAATGATTCCTGTTTTTCAAGATGACAAAATGAACTTCTTTATGAAGAAGAGGAGTCAAAGATTTCCTCGTCGTGTTCGATTTAAAGTAAACCAGATCGATTGCGTAATTAATTTTGTATCTTTTTGCTAACTCTAGAAAGCTAAATTTTCACAAATGAAATAGTTAATGACGATTTTCTCTGAGAGAAATATTTTAAGGTATGCTAAATATACATAGATATTACAATAACGGTAATTTAAATTCTGAAAAGAAAATCCTTTTTAGTTTCTTGATTTTGTATTAAAACCATAATAGTACCGATTAGCTTATATGTACATAAAAATGAGATTAATTTTAATCAATTTTAAAAGCATACTTGAGTCCAATATTAGAATATAGGTATTAATATAAGAATTCTATTATCATTAATTTAGAACATTTGGCTAAAAAGAATGTGTTCGATATTCGAAAATAAAAAAAAAAAAAAACCTCTTTTTAGCTGAAATATGAAAAAAATGTTATTCGAAATTAATCATTAATTAAATATGCCTTTTTTTTAATAAAAAATTGCATATTTAATTCAATTCAATTAATAATGCATATCAATTCAATTAATATTGAATTGATTTCATTCCTTCTAATTCTTTCTTCCTGTCCAGTCATTTCGAAGCCAATCGAGCTCTGCTATCAGTTGCAGATCCTGAACTACTTCGACAAATTTTCGTCAAAGATTTCCAGGCTTTTCCTGAAAGGAGAGTAAGTATAATTTTTTTCGTAG
>BMAW01034380.1:0-12889 GCA_019974015.1 Nephila pilipes
ATTAAAAAAATCCACAAAATGATTTTGAATGACCGTCAATTGAAATTGAATAAAATAGCAGACACTCTAAAGATATCAACTGAACGTGTACATCATATCATTCACAAATATTTGGGTATGAGAAAGCTCTGTGCAAAGTGGGTGCCGCGCGATCTCTCTTTTGACCAAAAACAACGACGAGTTGATGATTCGGAGCAGTGTTGGAAAATGATCAAGCGTAATAAACCCGAGTTTTTGCGTCGATATGTGACAATTTATGAAACATGGCTCCATCATTTCACTCCGAAGTCCAATCGACAGTCATCCGAGTGGACTGCACACGATGAACCCGCTCCAAAGCGTGGGAAAACGCAACAGTCGGCTGGCAAGGTTATGGCGTCTGTATTTTGGGATGCGCATGGAATAATTTTCATTGACTACCTTGAGAAAGGAAGGACTATCAACAGCGACTATTATATAGCGTTATTGGACCGTTTGAAGGACGAAATCGCCGAAAAATGGCCGCATTTGAAGAAAAAGAAAGTGCTGCTTCACCAAGACAATGCACCGTGTCACAAGTCAGTGAAAACGATGGCAAAAATCCATGAATTGGGCTTCGAATTGCTTCCTCATCCATCGTATTCTCTAGATCTGGTCCCCAGCCACTATTTCCTGTTCTCAATTCTCAAAAGAATGTTCGCTGGGAAGAAATTTTCGTCGAATGAAGAGGTGATCTCCGAAACTGAGGCCTATTTTGAAGCAAATGGCAAATCGTACTACAAAAATGGTATCGAAAAGTTGAGGGTCGATATAATCAGTGTATCACCCTTGAAGGGAATTATGTTGAATTAAAAAAACTAATTTTGCCAAAAGAACGTGTTTTACTACGGTAGGCCAGGGACTTTTCAATTGATCTATTAACAATGTGGCGTACATTTTTCTCTGATTAAGGAATTATTGACAAATGGCTGTGGAACAGATAGTGGGTGGGCGGTAGGACTTTTTCCCTTTCTTTACCTTGCCCTTTTGTGTATATAGCTGCATACAAGAAATGACTCTTACAGTTTTTGGCGCACAAGGACTTGTTTCAAATTTTGATTTACATGGATATGACACATTTTTTTGACTTTTTCTATGAGTGTGAATGGGAGGTTTGGATTATATATTTTTATTTTATATCTATCTTTGTTGTTGTATGCAATTAACTGCGTATTATTTTAATATGTACGAATAAAAGTGGTTGGTTGGTTGGAAGCATGCGTGTGTGATATGATGTACACGTTCAGTTGATATCTTTAGAGTGTCTGCTATTTCATTCAATTTCAATTTACGGTCATTCAAAATCATTTTGTGGATTTTTTTAATGTTTTCATCGGTAACAACCTCTTTTGGGCGTTTACCGTCTTCGGTGCTCATTTCACCACGTCTAAGCATACCAACCCTTGATGGTTGATTTTCTTGGGGCAGTGTCCGGAAACTCGGCATCAAGCCAAGGTTTTGCTTCAACTGTATTTTTTCCCTTCAAAAAGCAATATTTTATCAACACGCGAAATTCCTTTTTATCCATTTTTTTCACAACAACAAAAGTTTCTTACTCAAAATGCTATAATTCACAAACTAATGATCCGACAGCTGTCAAATTTATACACGCATCTTTTGAGGGTTAAGGCTAACTAAACAACATATGGATTTAATTCTAGTAGCGCCATCTATGTGTGAGGCTGGGTACTTTTTAATTAACCTGTTATATATGTGTATATCTATATATTTTCAAAATCTTTTTTTTGTTTGTTTTTGTTAGTAAAAATTTATATATAAAATCCGTATATAATATGTGGCGCTTTTTCATTGGTTTATATGTTTTATATTTGAGTGTATTCGATCTGGAATAAATATATATTATGTAAAGTTTTGTTTCTCAGTTTTACAAACATCTATTTTATTACGCTATCAAAAATGTTCAGGGAGAAATAATTAAATCCAGCACTTTCTTTGAATGTCTTATAATACAATGTTAAAAGTTTATTAAAATTCACACAATTTTAGAACTTAAATTTTTGGTTAAATTACACACAGTATAGTTTGAAGATACTCTTTTACATTTTTTTTTTTAATTTTCAAGACCAAATGTGATCCTTTTCATTTTATATTCACTTAAAAACCTTTTTTTATTTTCTAAAGTATTATACTTTAGAACTCAGGTCGCCAAAGCAAGGTACATGGTCTACATCTGGGCCACTGTCTATTTTTATCGGGTAATACTGCTTTTATACGGAAAAAAAAAAAATTTAAAAATTTAAACTTTGCTTTGTAATCACCGACCTATTTATAACCCTTTCGCTACCGGATAGAGGAAAAAGAAGTGCTTCTATGGGCCCGCGGCTTCTTACCGCGGAGTGTCGAGCTGTGCCCAGACGATTTTAGATATTAAGCCTAATTCGCGAGAACATTTCCTTTAAAATCGGCTATTCATCAAAATATTTTTGTATTTACATATATTATTTAAAATGCATTAAACTTAATATATACTAAAGAAAAAAAGATGTAATCTAAAATTCTATTTTTTACATAAAATAATTACATAAAAATCATATCTGTTAAGAAAATACAAAATATATTTACATTTGTCACATAAATTTCATGGTGTAATTATGTACCAATACATGGAAGATATAGATATATAAAAACAAATCTTATTTTGTTGTATGGTATATTTTTTTTTAAAAAAAAAATTCAATGCATAGTCCAACTTCCTATGTCTTACACACATAATTTGACGCTTCATGTAAGATTTAGAGAAAACTTCACATCTTCATCCTCTTTTTTTTTTTCATTTAATGTATATGTACAGATTTTGATTATTTACTTTAACATCACTGTCAGATTCATTCATTAGTTCGTAAATCTCAGTATCAGATAAATATTTTCTTTCCGTCATGACTCTCGCTGCAAATAAAAACCGACCGAATTCAACGAACAGCTGAGAGCAACCGCTACCATAAGCCCTAACCCCCATAAAGAGCCATAAATTCTCCTTCGAACTTATAAGAAGCAAGCAAGAAAGAAAAAAGCAAACCGAAAGCAAGTGCAACCTTTAAATCATGTTATTGCATTTAAAGAGTAGCGCAGCGAAACGTGCTTTTAATAATTACTCCCCTCCTGATAGCCAGAAGTGAAATCCAAGCCCATATCACAAGGTCAATACTCCAAATAACCTATCTATATAGATTTCGAGGTATTGTAACGCTATATAGTAACATTGAAAATTCAAATAAAACGTTCTCATCGAGCGTATCTCTATTAAAACGCTGGGCCGTAGAAGACACTCACGGAGCGTATCAAATGTGATACGCTGGGCACAGGAAAGCAAATCCTAGAGTATCAAATGTGATAAGCTGGGAGCGAATGGGATAATCATGTTATGGCAGAATTCGGTTATTGCTTTGAATGCTAAAGATATTTCCAAACTTCAAAATCCATTTGATTATACATTTGTGGAGTTTCTGTTAATTAGAAGTGTGATTAACTTTCCAAAATTATCTAACCAAATTTTATCTTGGCAGTAATATTTTTTCTGACTTCGGGATTGTTTTTCATCCCTTAGAGGAAGAAACCTGTTACCTTTTGAGTGTCGAAGGGATTCCAACTCTCAACAATCTCGTCCGAATAAAGCTCATCCGGTCGTGTCTTGTAATGCTCTTAAAAACTAGGCCAAAAGGTCACCCTTACGTTAGCTTTTACAGCATTTTAACTTCTGTGATCGTTGCTGACCTACCCCCTTCATACTTCTTCTCCAGAATCATCGTATTAATATTGGAGGAGGATATCATTTGGCCAAATTGTTTAAGACATTGTAAAACAAGACCGAGAAAGTTTTTCGATTTTTGGATTCTGTTCCATCTCAATGGGATATAGTAGTTTAAGGGGTGTAGTATAGGAGAGGTGTTGCTTAGGAGTGGCAGTGGCGTTTCAAACCTTTCAAACGTCCGTTTCTGATAAATCCCGTACTATCATATTCTACTGTTTCATTAACAAGTACGCTAGAAGGTGCTTCCCGTCCATTTAGTTTTTAAGACATTATTTCAATTTCTGTCGTCATTGTCGAAAAGAGCCTTTGCACAAAAAATAATACAAGATAAAAGCTGAAATATTAATTTAAATCTCATATTGTTCCTACAGATTAATAAGATATTAAATCACACTAAAAGCTAATTATGTATGACGTTTTACTAACATTATACTAATTTTTCTCGATGTATTTCCCTCAGAATTCTACAAACTTTATTTCTCTCTTAGATGTACATAATCCACATATAAACTCTGAACATTTTTCACACACATGATTAGGTTTATTGTCTTTGCATTCTTTTATTTATCAACGTTTTACCTTGTTTGAATCATATGAGGCAGTACGTCGACAATTAACTTCTGCGACTTTTGCAATATATTTCTATCCTAGCTCCACTACTAATTTTAGAATATAGTATCTTCAGTTTAGATTATAATCTGTTTTCTTTTAAAAAAATACCCATGAATTAATCAGCGCTAGATATAAAGTATTGAAAAAAATTCATAGACAAAGCTTTGCTGCAGATTTAACGGAATATTTTCTTGACATCTGATCCACAACATCGACTCCAAATATTGTGACAATGTAGAAATGTATTACTTCAGGAGTTTTCTATACACGTTTTGAGTAACTTCTAATGAAGAATACAATGTGAGAAGAAGAAGTACATTTTTGTGTTTTTTACATTGGTAAGAAACAAGAATGGTGTTATTATGTGTCATGAATGCTGTTGAATATAATTATTCTCTCGTTTTCTTCAAGGATTTTAGAACTTCCATTTTTGCTCAATTGAACTTCTATTCGAACTTCTATTTTTGCTCAAACCATTTCATTTCAGGTTTTTTATAAGTCTTAGACCGGTAAAAAAAAAGTGTTACTTGTTACATTTCGTACTCTTTTGTGATAAATCTGTACTAACTTAACAGCATTATTTTTATTAACGTTTAGATCATTTGATTAGGAATTATCTTTTCCTAAATATGGTAACATGATGATTATGTCCTTTGAGCTCACATCTACAGTTAACCAAAATTTGAGGCCAAATTTGTCAAGTTTCTTTGGCATTTATTGCCAAACTCTGTAGCGTGTCTTCGACGGAAAGAGCTGTTCATCAAACATATTATTTTCTTCTCGTTTGTAACACATGAGACAATTTTCTATGAATATATTCCAAACACATGATATTATTGCAAATTCTTTATCTTTCAACCCGTCTGATCTTGAAATTTCTAAGTCAAACCGTATAGTTATATCGCATTATTTCTAAAAATTTGTTTTGGCTCATTGTTGTAGAGAAAAAAATGTGGTCCCGGGTCTTTGATAAATGCAAGTTATGGAAACATCTTTTGCAGCTAAAGCTAATACAACATACAATATTACAATAAAGGAATCCAATACATCGAGATAAATGCTCCATATATCATTATTAATTTTGATCTTACTTGTAATTTTGTACATTTCTTTATGATATTTAAAAAAATTATCACTGCTAATGTATTTTCCACATAGTTCCATCTTTCACTTTTTCCTAATCGCTTTGAAAGCTGGATTTATATCCTTTATTTTTTCTTAACACTTTTAGACAACATTCGAGTTTTATGGATTCTTAAACCGCATTTACTTAGAATATTTTCATTCAGCTCGCAGTCTCTTAAACTGGATTCAGATGATGAAATTTTGTGGACCTTTTCCACAATATTTATTTCGTCGTATATAACAAAATTCTCACTATCATCAACAGATTTATTTTCATGGCAGGAATCATCGCAAGTTCATTTAGCACTTTCAAAGATTCTTCTTTTGGAAGATCTCTTCTGCTGGTTTCCATCAGTAAACGAGCGCAAAACTGGAATGCTACTAATTTGTTTTCCTTCTGCTCAGTTTACGGCAGGGAAAAGATTCTTTTTACTGAGTTTATAGTATGTAACAGAGACAAGAATATTCTACAACATTCCAATGCATAGATATAATAACTTCCAATCATAAATCTCAAACATGAGCCTAACAGGCACATGCTAGATGAGTGGAAATAACCTCTTCTCATCCTCACCCTTTTGCAAAAGGCAGGTGCAAAGCATCTCCTTATACAATTATTTTGTAACTGACAAATGCAGAGTTGAAATCATGGTTGAAATAAGAGGAAAGGCAAATATCTTGTTCCAGTCAGCCCGACACCACATGGTAGTTCTAGGTATACAGACATACAAATAAAAAAGTATTCCTAAGAATTCAAATAAATTCGTCTTTTAGCTAAACTTTTAAAGTCAAAGTATTAGACTAAATATTTAGGTAAAGTTCAAAAATGCGAAAGGTCAATTTTAAAATACAACTGTGAAACGAGCAAAAACTCACATCTGGGGTTGTAGATGACCCTACTCAGTAATTGTAGTGTTAAAACGATTTTGAAAATAGAACAGGCTTCAATTTTTACAAGATAAATACTAAGTAATGATTTAGTGGAATAATTTTATCAATTTGATTGATTCATTTTTTATTTACTATACACAAAGTCACAATGCGAAGGCTGTTGATATTCGATCTTCAGCTTTCAACCTTATTCAAGTGATGAAGATTACATTGGAGCTGGAACCTCCCTCTCCGAATTTCCAAACCACACCTCAGGAAGACTTGGAACATCGGTCCGATTTAAAGTGTATGAATCTCGCTATAAGGCAGAAATTAAGTGGCATCAGAGCTCAAAACCGCAAATCTGCCGGAACCACGCCAGCCTGATTCCGCAACCATTACAACTAGTTAGACTATCGGAGCAACTTTTTAAACCGGCGTAAGTTAATTAATTTAACTGCAGGATTAAAATCTTCCTGTTCCTTTCCTAAACGAAGCAGATTTTATCTTTATCTAAATTCACATATCCAATGAACGACAATGGAATAAAAAATGCTCAAAATATTTGGCGAATCAGAACTCTTCTATCAAAATATTGGCCCATGGAATGCAAACGTTTTGGCACCCATGGTATAAACATTTGAAGTTTGGTGACTATACCTAAACCTATTTTGCAATTTCGAAAATAATGTTTATAGGCAATTTATTTAAATAAAAATCACGCTTTTTCTAAGGATACACATATAAAAAAATTATATTCACAAGTACGGAGAAAGCTCTGACTATATTTTAAATGTGTTCGTTGACGATACCAATCTTAGTGGAGATCGCAAATGTTACACTACTCATTTCCATGGTCATTCGTCTGTAGATATAAAATTAATTAAAAGAAATAAAACAATATCATGTGATATATTTAAATACTGTATGATATATTAATATTTAAATATTAGAAATGAGAACAAACTTCACTTTTTCTGAATATTTTCCAAATTCAGAAAGATATTGTTACTAAAATTTGTTAAAACTTGTTATGAAAAAAACAACTTTTTCATGGATGATATTTTTTCATGGTCAGCCTTAACAGATACTGTGGCACACAAATAATGAATTCCGAGAATATGTTTTGAGATCGTTATACATCTGTTTTCTTATATTTATTGAAACTTATAACTCCGCACACTGAATGAAATATTTCACTATATGTCACTAAATAAAAAGCAGCAATGCTTAATGTTTCGATATCAAACGCATTGAATAAAACATATGTTGAATATGTTGGTCTATGCTGGTAAGAGTAACACTATGCTGCAATGCTTGTATGGAATAAAATATTTCAAAATCCAAGATGTTAATGTCGGATTGCTAGAGATTTACAACAAAAGTTTCTTCCGAATAATGATTTGCTTTGATTAGAAATTGTGACATTTTAGTTCTGCCTTTCATTCTTCAAGATAACAAATCTAAAAATGCCAGGAAAGAGGAGCAAAGGGAAAGTCTGGGATCTGAATGAGTTATAATAAATAAAGCAGATTTAAAATAATAGCTATAACTAGAAAAATTAAAACATAGTTGATCAGGTGCAATTTTTCTTGTTATCATGGACATTGTTTTGCTATCCAATATTTTATATAATTTTACATTGAATTTTGCAAAAATTAGCAAAATGTTTAGCATAATGATGCAATTAAAATTTGGAGATGATCAAAATGTTTTTTTTATTTGCTTTTTCTAGTGAGGATGATCCTCGTAAAATCCATTGAGGCTCTATATTCTCAAGTTGAGAAGGTTTGGATGCATAGAGAGAAGAATAAGTGCTTAGTTGTTATTCTCGGCATTTGACTGCAGCTTACAGTTACGAAACCCTTCGGCAATACATCCACTGAGAAAAGTTTTATAAAGGAAAGCATTTGATCCCATAAAAGAGGATATAATTATGATCAAAGTCAAAAATATTTTTTGAAGATTTTACCTTTTATTCTCATATTTAATCAAGCATGTTTTTTCCACTTCAATACAAAAAAATATTAATTGGAGATTTTAAATAGATGTCCAAGTGAAATTTACCCACTACAATTCAATTTTGCAAACATGTTTAGCGATAAATTTCAAATTTACGCGAGATTTCAATCACGCTTAAAAAGGAAGAGAATGCTATATAGTGTCGAAATTTATATTAAAACGAAATTTTTAAAACTTTTTTGCTGAATAAGAAAAAAAAATATATGTTACTGTTAAGTTTGAAATTTATATGAGCTTTTTTTTTTTGCGTTTATACAGACTAAAATAACCAAAAGAGTAGAAATTTATTTATTTTCTACTTATATTTCCCCATTAGAATTCTACATTTTGTTAAATAAGAGATTAATAAATGCTACAATAAAAGTCAAATTTATGAGAGCCATTTTTTACATTTTAACTGCAAAATATTTCCGGTAAGTATAAAATCGATATTCAAATCGATACATCCATTAGAATTCAATTTTGCTAAGTAAGAAACAAATAGTTGTTGTTGATGAATTTAAAATTCATACTAACCTATTTTTGCTGGGAAACAATTTTCAGAAACAGGAGGAAAGGGAGAAAGTACTTATAGCCAGTAAATTGGTGTTTAAATCAAATTTATCCAAAAGAAATACTTCTTGTTAAATGCTAGTTAATATATGTTACTGTTAAATTTCAAAGTTATGTTGGAAATGTTTCACGCATAAATAGAAAAAAATTGCTACAGAGCAAAACATAATATTTAAAACAAATATATTCGGGGAATCTATGTATTGGGAATTCAGATTTTAATATAAATTTTCAAATGAGCAATGAAAATCATTGAATTTGTGCAATTGAAAGCCCCCAATAAGAAATTGGAAAGTACTGAACGTAATTTAATAGTCTTTTGAGAAGGAAATAGTGAATTTAAAATTAAAGAAAATAATAAATGCAGACATCTATTCTTTAGGAGTTATGGAAAAATTCAAATTGTGTCTAAAATGAGAAAAAGGTTTGAATGGGGGAAGAGATTGGTATTGATATTCTAAGTATTCTTTTTCATGAGCGAGTAATAAATGCAAAGAAGGACTGAAAACTATATGACATTTATTTTAAAATTTTTGATCTTTAATAATATAATATTAAATTAGCCATTGTTTGCTTAGTTTTTAAGTTGAGAAATACAATATTGGAATTTTAATACAATAATGATTTTGAGAATATATTAATACTTTAAGATTTATTTTATTTTCGTTTGAGGAAAGTAATAATCTATCTTTTAAGATATATATTCACATTAATAATTGCTTGCTTGCTTTAACTTTAATATCAGATCAGAATATCACGGAAAGTTTTATACTAATGCACTCCTTCTTTTAATATTTTGTAGTTGATTTAGTTTTATTTACGCTAGTAGGATATTAGCAACGTTATTATCATCTACGTTAATATTTTATTATTAGCTTCAAATTTAATATCTGAGTGTAAATTTAGAATTTTATCTCATAATCGTTTGCTTTGATTCATTCTGTTGTTAAAGCTATCTTTTCTGAACTTCAGAATTGCTGTTCTCGTACATTGAAAGAAATTTTAAGGAGAACCGGTTCCCAAACAAAGGACCAAAAATAAAAAAAAAGTATTAATACTAGAGTACCTTAGTACGAATTTTGTAAATATATTTAGAATACATAGCTCTGTATGTTTTACTTAACGAGATATGTACATTTTCTTAATATTGAGCGATATCTTTTCATTGAAAACTCCTTTTTATGTTTGATAACGACTATATATAAGTAATGCAGTTTTATTTATCATAATGCTTTTAAAAATAACATCTGATTTACCAGCATGCGTTTAATATTTCACGCATGGTCATTATCTAATTCATAACAGTGGGTTCATTTGTCCCTCCTTCATCTAGTACCAAAAGGTATAGGAGCAAACCTTTCTTTACCTTTGGATTATATATATATATATATATATATATATATATAAACAAGGTGACAATAATTAAACTGACAGTCCTCAAAGTGTTCTGTAGAGTGATATAATAGTAAAAATTGCTCCAAATGTATTAATTAAATTAAAGAAAGTGGGATACGAAGGGTTACGTGAAATTTACAAAAATTTTAAGAAAAAGCGAAACATTTGTATAAACACAGCTAAAATATTTCTATCTGATAATTCATTTATTGAGTCCAAAAAAGCAACTGAAGAAATTTATTTAAATTTCACGTTACATCCATTAGCCTAGTGCTAGCGTCTATGGCATTAAAAGGCAATATGTTACTTTTCGAAATATTTCGATTAAAAATTATGGGCAACAATGTCTTCTTTTTTTTATAGAAAGTGCGTCACTTGTCAAATTCTTTCACCTCAACTAGGTCAACTCGTGAGCCACACTTAATGCTTTTAGAAAGCACAAAACATTCATAAAGGTAACGGTCTGGTTTCAGATAATTATTTAATAGCAATTATTGTAAAGTTTGAAGGAATAGGTTCTCTGAAGGTTCTGTTAGGCAGAGGATGGAAAACTGTAACACAAGAAGCAATCGAAGAAGTTGCAATATCAGTTGTCACTAGAGCAAATAAAAATTTCTGCTTGATATGTTGAAGGATAAAATATTAAGTATTGTACGGGAGATTCCTGCGGGTATGTCACTTTCTGCTGTTGTGAATGCTGCATACAGAACACAATATGTAGTCTTCAAAACCGGTGGCCACACTGAACCTGATTTAAATGCGATAATTTTAAAGTAATTTTATTTCAGTAAATATTGATTCTACATTTTTAATGCTCACTTTTCAATTACACAGCTTCACACATTCTCCTAGTTGCAACTTTTGGAACTTTTTTATTTTTGCGGAATCTTTGGTCCCCGTCTTGCTTAATATTCATCCTGAATTTTGTACAATTCGTGCAATTATATCACTCAAAAACATTCTGGATGGGGTCAGTTTAGTTATGATCATCTTCGGTATACTCCAGATTTGTTCCAAAATTAATAAAATAACTTTTATTGTGCATTTCTGATACATTTACTAAGAAATTAAAAATATGAGAATTATTACCAGGAACCTTTCTCGTCACTCACATCAGAGATATGTTAACTCGTTGAGATTCTTGAATAGCATTGTACACTGGCCAAACATCATATCAGACGCATCTTTTCTGAGATATAATGCCTCACGTTTTGACAGTTTTTGATAACCATCAACTAAACTAACGTAACAAATGCATTACTCATCATACTACCACGAAATTGTTGAAAAGGGTTTCTTGCGATAAGTACAGTGCAAAAATATATTAGAAAAGTGATTCATCCATAAATATTAGGAATGTAACATCAGAGTAGACGTCATGGAAAAAAAATGCGGCAAATACACACGCTCAATGACAAGGCTACTTAAAAGGAGAAGTCAGGTCACATTTCCAAACATTCTCTATAATTGAGAAATATATCGTACGTTACCACAATTAAACTGATCAATGTCCTTCTGTTGATAAAACCTGTTTAAGATTCGCTCCGTAAGGTATGCGGATAATTCCTTTTTTGCTATTAGTCTTTCATCAACTTTTAAGAGGTAGATTGTGCCTCTGAAGTGTTAATTTAAGTAACAAAATTAATTTTTCTACATACTAGAATTAGAGAGGACTGGCTATCATAGGCTTTAGCCCTCCTTACCATTACGCCTGTTGTGTGGGCATTGCGAACATACTTGTGGTGCGAACATACTTGTACGCAATTCTTATAAGTCCATAAAAGTAACCGCGATTAATTACTAAACATCACGTTCTTTTTTTAATCTGAGATATTATCTCTCTGTGGCTCTTTGGATTTGCACCACTACAATTGTAGTCACCGACATTTCATCGTGAAAGGTAGTACACGAAAATAGCGATTAGATTGAAGATTCGCTTCCGCGAGACGTCTGGAAATTGTATTTGGAAAAACGCGCATTCCAATACTTCTGATTGTATCATGGAACTAGTGAATGTGAGGTTCCACGAGTTCTAGCAGCACGAGGCTCCAATCTTCTCGCTTCGTTTTCTTCCTATTTGTTCCAGACCCTCTTCTCCGCAAATGGGTATCATCTCCTGTCCACTGCACCAAACATGTTCTGACGTCTTTCTCCGAACAATCCACCTGGAGAGCTACATGGGGTGTCGACAAGTCTGCGATTATCATGCTAATGATCAGGCATCTCTCTAACTCGCTTAGTTGTACGAAATGTCATCTCACACATCTGCTTGGTATTTTTCATTTACTGAAATACTCCTACATATGAAGTGTGATCATTAAGTTAATGAATATTCCATTACGTGCTGGTTTATAATTGAACCATCTTTTTATTGCAGTGCCACTACAGGGTATGTGATCATGTACACACACATACATAAATATATATATTAATATATATAATTGTTATATTTTTTATGAATATTTTATATATATTTAAATTTTTTGTCATATGCATATATTTTCTTGCAATCATACGACTGCTTTG
>BMAW01034389.1:2722-33097 GCA_019974015.1 Nephila pilipes
TAAATTAATAAAATAATAATAGTAAATTAATAAAATAATAATAGTAATAATAATAGTAAATTAAATAATCTAATTAGTTTAATTAAATAGTAAATAATCTAATTAGTTTAATTAAATAGTAAATAATCTAATTAGTCTAATTAAATAGTAAATAAGTTCAAAATTTATTAAAATACGTAAGAGAAAGACTACGCACTTAATTATCTATCAAAGAATATACAAAATCAATCTCTCTCGAATCCCTCTCAACTCTGTGAACCTTAGTTTGTGTTCAAATAATAAAGCCTTAGCTTACCAAATCATTCATTCTGATTCAAGCACTTTTATATTGTAACAGATTCAATTTCTGTTATTCTAATCTGGAGCCATTTCAAATTACTTTCAAGCCAAACGATTAATTAAGATGATTCACTCCAATCTACAGCATTTATCAGCTAGACGTTATAGTCTATCTCCCTTCTCTTTCCTTTCAATTCTAATTCGCTTATGTATCACTATTTCTAATTCAATTCACTACACTTCTATCTTCATTTAATTTACCAAATTACTTTTTTTAGATTGGGAAAGAATTTTAATTTTATGCAATTCAACTTACCAAAAGTTCCGTATGATTAAAGGAGAGAAAATTGAAAAGTATACCAAAGTCACCAATTATAGCTTTGGTTTTGCATATTTAATTAGTGAAATTAATGAGAAACGCTTATGAAATGTTGCGATTATTATTTTACGTATAATATGGCACCGAGATAAATAATTATATTCACGTTCTTTTTTTCTTCATTGTTATATGTACTTTTTTATAAGAACTTAAAGTATCGTATACGGTAATGCTTTGATTGAAATCAAACATATGTCGCAGATCGCATGAATAGCTAAGTAACAAAATTAAATTTAAAAATATTTTCAGAAAGAAATGAATTTAATTTTTTGTTAGGCTACCTGAAAAAAATATACTTTTAATTAATGCAAATGCATTCGATTGTTTAACAGAGATTTACATATTTCAATATTTCATTAGCCAGTCATTTAGAGAAAAAATGATCAAAGTAAAATAAATACAAATGACACTAATATTGTGTGTTTTCATTTTAAAACAAATCGCCAAAAAATGTGATCGGTGACAGCCGATAAGTAATAAGCATCTGAAATTAAGTGTTATTTTACAATAGTTATTGGGTAAAAATAATCAGTATATTTTATTCCTTTAATAGAACTTCATTTAAATTATTCTTCAAATGACCACCAGTTTCTTTAACACATGCAAAAATCTTCAAAATGTAAATTTAGAATAACTTATGATATTCAATATCAAATCAAAACGCAAGATTATTAATGGCGAAATCTAAAATTATGGAAGAATTCCTAAGTAACAAACAGTGCAATGTTATTTTAATGAATCAAAACTCTAATTTAAAAATAAGTAATCAATGCAAAACTCTTCTGCTGTTTTCTGAAGTTGTATCTTAAAAATACATACACAGGTATTAGCTATAACTACAGGCTTATGTGTTAAAAGCTATTAGAGTTCTTAATTTCAGTGATGCCATCAATGAATTTCGTTGCGATAGAATAAGTATGCATGCTCGTTAATAACGAAAAGAAAAACCAGTACTGAAAAATTACTAATTACAAACAACTCAATGTTATTTTAAAGGAATAAAAATGAAAATTAAATACAAGTAAGCTAGACAAAAAGTTTTTAATCATTTCTAAAGTCGCAACTTTAGAGCACGTTTTATCGGTATTGGCTATAAGGACAGGCTGATATGTTAAACGTTATTAAAGCTCTTCCATTTCTTAATGACATCGATGGGATCGATGAACTTAATTTCTCACATATCTAAACAAGGTGATATCGAAAAGAGTCCACTTTAGAAGAAAGATGGAAAAAATATGAGTTTAATAAAGGACCTAACTAAAAATGCATAATTCTTTTAACTATTATTAAAGTCTGCAGGAACACAATTCAGCAGAAGCACAGTGTAAGCGAAATACTGTAATGTCTCCATTAAAAACCTTATTCGATGAACGGAGAAGATTGGAGGAATGTATATATATCAATCGAATTTACAAGCGTGTTTTCTTCGTTACGAGCTGATATTGGCAATTCACAAGCTAAAATGAATGCTAGTTATAACTATTGAGCCGGGAAAGTGAATTAATAAGTTTTATTATTATTATTATTACTCGGCGTTTCATTTCAGCGAAAAGGAAAAAATTTAAATGTTCCCATAGAGACGCGTAAACTGGAAATGTTATATTACGAAGCTGTAATGCGCCATTGAATTTTATGCGAATCATTAGCTAGCTAATCATGTTGTTTTTATGTAACTTGTTAGCTATCCTCTGTATTTAAATCAATATGTTTTGAAGGAACTTTTATGCTTTAAGATTTTTAAAGTTATATACATATATATACTATTTATTAAGTTGCTAAATGTTTTGCTGGTCAATGCGAGTTTTTTCTCATACAAGATCTGATGTTTGTCAAATAAAACTAGGGTGGTATGTTATCAGTGTACAAAACATATAATTTAATTAAGAATTTAGTAATCACCATACTTAAAATTTATTCTTTAATCATAGGTTTTTGCAATTACAGTAATAATAATAAATATGGTTCTTAATTACGAAACAATCAAGATGTTATTTTGAATCGATTTTAGTTTATTTCAAATCCTTTTGAAAAAGTTTCGTCTTATTCTGTAAAGAGTAAGACGAAAGTTAATTTTACTCTCCCTCTTCGATTACATAAATATTTTAGAAATTTAATCTGTGTGTTTATTTCCATATGGTAGGCTAGTGGTCATCGTTGCGGACTCGCGGCAGACGGTTTTCGTCGAGTTGTGAGTTCGAGCCTGGATACCACTAAAGCCTCGCTGGGTAGCCGAGGCTGATGCTCGTTAAATCTGCCGGGGTTCAAAGTCCTCCTATTGGCAATGTGTGGAAGTTTTGAGAGAGAAATGCCAGCTTAGGTGTAGTCCTCGTCACTTGACCGAAGTTCAAAATTACGAAGTCAGTCGCCAGTAGCCCTCGTGTTGCTTCAAGTGTGATGTTAATAAAATCAATCAACCAAATAATCGTTTTTATAATAAATTAAACTTTTCATGGTTGTTAAATCAGTTTAAATTTTACTCAATTTATTTATTTCACTCTCAAGTATGTTACTTTCCTTCCTCCTTGGTATGTTTCTTAAATTTATTCATTTCATTTATTTCAATATTATAACTTTATCAGCAGCTATATATTCCTTAAATAATGGTTTATAAGTAAAAAGACTGTTTAATGTCAATATGGGTATAAAGGCAACGACATCTCAGTTGATAGGCTGCAATAGACTAGTGGCCATGGTCACGAATTCGCTGCCATCGTTTTTTCTATCGAGTCTTGGGTTCGAACCCTGATGCCTCAAAATACCCGTCATATAAGGGGTTTAAAGTAAGTTAAACTTGTCGCGGCGTAAAGTCTTCACTTTGGGATGTGTGGTCGTTTCGATTGTGGGTACCAGCTCATGTCACTTGACCAAGGTTCACAATTACGAGGTCTATCACCAATAGCCCTCATATTGCTTCTAAAAGCGTCGATAATAAATAATCAATCAATCTCAATTGATAAAGCCAACGGATCCTTGGATGAATGAAGATAACGATAACAGTTTCACCAACTAAAACTAAAAAATTTTACATGGCATAATAAGAAAACTAAAACAGTGAGACATTAACTCATTCCCAAAATTTGCAGGTAGTTCGAAATCGAGATGCCGGTCACCAATATCTTACGCTTGATTTGAGAGGTGTAAGATACTAATCGAACGAAATACCTTTTGTTAGTCACCCAGAGGACTATTGTCTTAGATGGATCACTTTTCAATATTTTTTATCATTTGCTTCAATTTTAAGTACATTTAGCTTAAATAATTATATACATTTTAATAATTTATGTTTCCTTTAATTTTAATATTGGAAAAATTTACCTTTGTCCATTTCTCTAATTTTCATCATTTACTTTAATTCTTATATTTAACTGAGTAATTTAATAAAAATTATATAAAAAGCACCCTTAGAATTGCTACATCTGTTCAATGTAAAACTTTACTTAAAACTTTTTTAACATTATTTTCTTTGCTTTTATATAGAAATATAAAATTCTTAAGACAGAGATCAATTTATTTATTCTTAGAAGATTTTCTTAGATTTATATCATCGATTTAAGTATTACTTTCTAGAAATAATCCTTACAATTAATGTGTTTTATTTAAAATATGTACAAAAAAAAAGAAGCGTGTACTTTATCGCATCTTCTAATTTAGAGCTAAAAATTCGGTATTAATGTATTGGTAATAAAAATTTTAAGTGGTTCTCTAATTTAGATTTAAATTGGCTTTTCATCTGACATGTGTCTTCCAGAGTAAAATAATATTTTAATTTGTGTGTATTTAGTATTAAATGGCAATCGATATAGTTTTGACAATATCATATGAGGTTCAAGAAAATTTTGTACTTTAAAAGCATTTCAAAATACTTTTTATGTTTTCAAAACAAATTCAGATCATTTTGAGATAATACAATACATTGTTTTTTCAGAACAATAGATGATAATGTCTTTTTAAATAAAGAACAATGCAATAAAATTTATGTATACTTTATCAATTTAGATGTGCATGCTTCCGATAACTTTATTCGCATAAAAAGTGTTTAATTTTGATCTTATAACTAATTCAAGGCTTAATTTACTATTTATTTATATATATGAATTTTATTGTAGCTATAATTCACCCTAGAAAAATCTCCATGTAAAGTTTAAAAAAATTAATGCTGTAAAACTTTTTACAGTAGGATGCTAATTATCAATAACATTTGTGCAGTAATCAATAAAATTTGTAATCAATAAGAATGTATCGTAAAGTATCGGTAAAGTTGTACAGTAAAATGCTATAATCACAAAAAATATTCAATATTAAAATGAAAATAACTTTAGGCTAGAGTTTTTTTTATTATTCAAATTTGGTTCGGTTTTTGATAAATCTAATTAGATATTAATTTCAAAATGATGATGAGGGACGTGGTAGCCTAGTGGTCAAGGTCGTGGACTAGCGGCCGACTATTTTCGTTCAGTCGCGGGTTCGATCATTGACCGCCAAAGACCCGCCGTGTAGCCGGGGCTGATGCATGCTAAATCTGTTCGGGGCCCAAAGTCCTCCCATGGCGTGGTGTGGATGTTAAGAGAGGGGGGTGCCAGCTCAGGTGTCGTCCTCGTCACTTGACCGTGGTTCAAAATTACGAGGTCCGTCGCCAATAGCCCTCGTGTTGCTTCTAGTGCGACGTTAATAAAAACTAAACTAAACTTCAAAATGATGATACTAGAGTTGAAATTAGTTGTATAAGTATTCAAAGGTATTTAAAATCGCATTACATTTTCAGATAACGTTTTTAAGATTTAAACTATTTACTATTTGCGTAAATGAAAATGTAGAAATCTAGTGAAAAATTTTGTCTTTTCATTGTAGCCTTCATGTAATCCAGAATCTTTATCCAGAAATCTTCAAGTAAATACTTCATTACTGTGCAAAATTAAAGTAAGAGAAATTTGTAAACATTATTTTTCAAATGTTTCTTTTTACTAAGTATAAAAATTTAAATTGCATAAAGTTTTAAACACATTCTCCAAATTCAAATGATACAAACTATGTTTTAACACTTCATTATGCTTCAGAATTTTTTGTTCCTTATCCCATTCTGGAAACCAATTTAATCCTTTGATACGAAGCTATTTATGATGATGTAACTTTGGTTTGCCAAAATGGGGCATTAGGTCTCATAAACAGGCAAAAAAGGGAAATATTTTTCCCCATACTGAATCCAGCAAAGTCTTCAAATTTGGTATAATATAATTCTTACTTCCCCGACAAACGTACAGGTCCATACTTCGTCATTTGCATTCATTGTCAGGGAACAACTTCTCCTCCACGTTTAGTTCTAAGTCCCAATGCTCCCTCCTACCAGCAAAGCCCTTCTTTTTTTCCCCTTCTTCAATTCCTCAACAATAAACATAATAAAATAAAGTGGTATGGGGACAGGAAGTAACTTATGTATATTCTTCACTCGTTCCCTATTTATTCGATTTTTTGTATCTTCCAAACGTCATAAAACCTCGTTTATGAATGTAAATCCTGCTGATTTCGTGAAATATCCATACGTCATTTTAAGCGTGTATGTTTGTTTGCCATAAAAGCTGGAACTCATCAGAAACATGTAATGGAAAAATGTTTAAAAATGGATAAGAACATGAACAGAGAGTTCATAAGATAAAAATAAAGAATGCACCTTTTTTTTCCTCCTCTCAATCCAAATTTCGCTTTATGTTCGGTTAAGAGGAATGTAAATATATTTATTTTGTTTTTTCACGTGCCAACATTATTATCCCTTTTGATTTCTTTTTATGTATTGTAAAAGGGAAGAAATCTGGCAAATAAGTTCGCATTTAAAAGACGAAAGGAAGGATTGCTCTTAAATGCACACAAAAGTAAAGATAGAAAGATATAAAAAAATTTAAAAAAGAACAGTAACTTTATTTCTTTCTTCTTACACGGAAATGAATGGCACCGAATTTAGTTCTTTGTGCCAAAAGTTACGTGAAAGAAAAATATTAGCGCTGATAAGAGGTTACTTACGGAATCCGAGAAAGAATTGTAAATCAAAAAAGGAATTTATTTAGTTTTCTATCAGAGAATTATTTTCTACGTGTTTCCTGCAAAAAAAAACAAAAAAAAAATTAAAACGAAAGCTTTGTGAACCTTAAAATACTTCGCATAATACGTACGAAGACATAGATGAAGAAAAAAAAAATAACGCAATTATTTATAAATTTTCATTCTTCCTTCCTCAGAAAGTACATTTTTTTTTACTCAAAATAATCCGCAAAGTATTGAATGCTTAAAACACAAAAGCCTATTTTAATTTTGAAAAAAAAAAAAGAATTATTTCTTATATTATAATAAATAATTAATATTGTGCAATTTAATGGCACGTGTAATGAAAATTAAATAAGATATTTTATTCAGATGAAAATTAACTTTCCCTATTTTTTTTCCAAAATAGTTGTAATTAAGAAATTAGAAATAATAAATTTATTTCATTACTTTTAAGTAATGATACATTATTACTAATTTCACAAGTAGCTCACTCTCGTTAAATAACCAGCATTTCAATATTTTATTGCTGATAATAAAGCATTGTTTGTGTCTAGAAGGAATTATTAATGAGATGTATTTATATCGTCATAAACATCTTATTTAATTACATAAATATACCCTACAGAAATCAGGTTTTCTTTTGTACCTCAGAGACAAAAGAATAAATATAAATAAGGCTTACTGTAAGTTATTGCCTTTCATTAATGTAACACTGTTGTATTTTCGAAACAAATGCAACTATAATTATTTGTTTTATGTGTTATAAAAATAAATTTTGATGCTATTAATAAGCAAAATGTTTCTATTTGTGAAACACCAATTGTTACATGTTTCTACATACCCATGCACTTCATTTTATTGAATAAATAAAAATGCTACATTTTTCTTAAATAAAACAGAAAATACATTTAGTTCATATATGACTGATATAATAAGTTTATGAATAAGTAAACCGATATTCTATCAAGAATATTAATAAATTTTGAAACAAAGTTTGTATTTGTTTTTATAGTATTCTATGAGATCATAAGATTGTGAATGCTCAAGTTTAAATGTGTAGGAACTCTTCGAAATCATCTAAAAAAATATCACAAAAGATCTCTACTCGTAATAATCAATAAGGTTAAAGGTGAATTTCTTCTAGAGATATATTTTCATCTATGTCATATGTTTCTTGCAGAAAAAAATTCATAACAATCTTCAAATTTTCACGTCATTCCGTGTAACAGCTTTGTCCTCTTGGTAAAATCAATATTCAGCAAGACACCTTTGTTCTAATATCTTTGGTGAGCCTCAGTCTTTTGTCTACTAAATGACTGTTCTACCTTTTAGGTTATTGCAACTTAAAAAAAAAACATTTAATAACAAGTTAGAAAAAGTAAATACGACACAGCTAGATGTAAGTCTTTCGAATTTCTTATTGCATCATCCCATGCTATATACCACAAGAGTGTTCTAAAACGATAAGAATATATTCCGAAGTATTTAATCATGTATAGTACTAATAAATGTCAATAAAACTCAAGCCATTATCTTCAGAAGATACTGAAAAATTGACCCTACCATGAATTTAAACCTTTTCGAAGAAGAAATCAACTGGGTTTCTGTTGTACGCTATCTGGGACTCCAAATAGACTCCAAACTAACCTACAAACAGCATATCAGATATCTTTTCGAAAAATTTTGGAACAAAATTCACCTACGCATCTCACTCATTGGCAGAAACTCACCTCTCTCCCTAAAAAACAAAGTATTGCTGTACAAACAAGTTCTTCGCCCAATAATCACTTATGACGCTCCCGTTTGGGGGTCGGCTGCATCCACCCATATGAAAAAAGAGCAAGTAATGCAAAATAAGATCCTAAGAATTATGACAAATTCTCCCTGGTACATCAGAAACTCAGTTATTCATAACGATTTAAGTATTGACTCCATTAAAGACTACATCACCAAGCTGTTTCGAAATGTTTTCAACTCCATCTTAAATCACAATACTGAAATTATCAGAGCTTAAACTATTTTTACCAATCCTCATTCAAAATTCAATTTCGCCTACAAGACAACCAATTGGTCTCTTCCCTTAAAACCTCCATAGTGATTCTCTTTATTTGTCTAATAATACTTCACTTCTCGTAAGGATTATAGCATCTCCATTAGTATTTCATATTGGTTACATCTAACTCACATTATGTTGATACTGGATGGTATCACGAGTACTCCTGTGGTCTATTTTTCTTCATTCATTAATTCCAGCCACTTCATCTCACCGAGGGGCGACATCTGCTGAACTTTTCATTCACCACTTTTTCCTACATTCTGAGCAAAAGCGATGACTCGCTGACGCTCGTCAACCATCTTATATGCATGTATATGTACAGTACTAATGTTACAACGACGAAATTCTTTGCACTTATGTCATAAAACACAAAACACCAAAATAAAGTTAAAATTCTAATTGAATCTACATAAATATATAAAGTGTTAAATATTCTGAATCTTTTGTAAAATTCAAATACAATTAATATTTTTCATTCCTGTAACTCTAAAAATTTTGTTTACCACTATTTTATCTGTTCTATAACATTTCTTGTGTGACTCAAAGTCGGCGAGTTGTTATTCATTCATTATGGGGCTGGTCTCTTAATCAAACACAGAATAAGAGGTTAAACCAAATTATAACATTGGGACCAATCAATGAGTTTTAGACCAATCAATCTCATTGTGTAGCAAATTTTTGCTGTTGTTATTGTTCAATGTTAGAGTCATAATTTGAATCAATTGTAGCTTCGAATCTGTAGTTCTATTAGAATCTGTAGTTTACCTTTGATGTTCTTTGTGTGTTTCGCCAAAATTAATGCCCACAAAACAAGTAACCTATTGTGATAGGTCCGTATTTCTTGTAATAATCTTGAGCCTCATTCTGTTTAACATTCGCACCCTTTCATTTCAGGCCTCAGATTGATAAAAGAAAATTAAACTTTAAGCGTTTCAAACAAAGATTTCATATTTATGTCTTTTTTAATCATTACAACTAATGTTCGAAGAAGAAAACGAAATCGATTTCAATTAAAGCATTTCAACTGAAAATCTTAATTAGCATAGCAAGATCTTATACTATTTCTTATTATCTATAAAGATAATTTTTTCATAAAAGGCCTCTAGATTGCATCGAAATTTAAGCGAAAATTTAATTTTATACATACAAATTTATGATTGAATTAAAAAATAACTTCAGTCATTATCAAAAAATATTTTTCCTGCAATTTTTATGAACTGTTCATTTGCTGAGTATGTAAGTGGTCACGGTTTCGGATACGTGGCCGACGATTTTCGTTCAGTCGTGGTTCGAGCCTTGGCCGCCAAAGACCCGCCGAGTAGCCGGGGCTGATGCAAGTTAAATTTGTCGGGGCCGAAGGTCCTCCCGTGGCGTTGTGTGGAAGTTAGGAGAGGGGTGCCAGCTCAGGTGTCGTATTCGTCACTTGACCAAGGTTCAAAATTATGAGGTACTTCACCAATATCCCTCGTGTTGCTTCTAGTGCGACTAATTACTAAAGAACTTCTAGTTCTTCTAATAAAAACTAAACTAAACCTAAGTACGTAAGAAGCTGTATATTTTATTTAAAACATATTCGCCTGTTCTGTACATAAGATCCTTATTATGGGTCACAGTTTCACCTGAGGCCAACGTTTATAATCATTATACTTTAAAATGAGTCTAAAACTCTTATTGCTTAAACCTTTTATGGAATTTAATGCCATTTTGTAAAATTTGTATCACACCAGAAACACGCAACAATTTCTTCATTTCAAAACGTGGTTATAAGACGAAAAAGACACTTAAACTTAACACTGTAGTTCTACAACACTTGAGAATTCAAAAATCTAAATTAATTTAAGATATATAATTCCTCAAGACAAGGAGAAGTTTTATTTAGAGAGGATTCTAATCCACAGTACTCGTCCTTATATCGAGACTATATCATAGATCTACTTTGCTAATGGATTATTAGTTATTCATAAATCTTTTGGTTTGTGTAATAAACAACTTTTTCCTACAAATTTAAAAATATAACAACTCAGCTTTTCTGTGATATTCTTGATTCTTCTTACTTCTAAATAAACGAACAAATGTTTGAAATACTTGGAAGTAAAAAAAAATCTAAGGCTTATTCAATTGAAAATCAATTTTGACAAACAACTTCTTTCGAATACACTCTAATAAAATATGATCAATTATTGTAATTTTCCTATCTAAGCATTTCTAAGTAAAAGTATCTTTTAGTTTTCTAAATTTAGGCACATAAATACTTAAAATGTAATTAATAATTAACGTAACATTTTCTAGTTGATAAATTGAAGTATCATTTAATTACTTAACAGAAAACTCCTACGCGTATTCTTTATATTCTTGGAATTCTAGTTTTGGGAATAGACCACTAAAGAATTTTCTCAGAAAATCTTTATGTTAATAATTAGCATTATAAAGAAAGGATCCCTTGATAAGAGTTATTTTAATTTAATAACTGAAAAGTTCAATTTGATATAAGAGACAGATACGAAGGAAATTTGGGAGAACAAAACTAAAACTGATGAACCGAAAAACCAATTGGGAATTTATAACAGATTAAATCTAATAAAAGTTATTACATAAAAATAGTATAGTAAAATAGTTCTCTTAATGTTTCAGGGAACTAGTTTCAGGAAAATATACATCCTATCTTCGTTACGTTATACATCCTATCTTTGTGTTATTACGTTACATTACGTTATACATCCTATCTTCGTGTTATTTTACTGTTATTATTATTTTACTGATAAATCCAAGCGATAAATCTTTTATAATAATGTACATTTATATCAATTAAATGGGGAGGGGGGAATTAAAAAAAAAAAAAAAAAAAGTTATAGGCGAGAGAATAAATCAGAAGGTGATGAACCTAAAAACAAAAATTAGAATTTAATAATAGGTTTAAGTTAATTAGAGTTAATACTCGTACATAAAATGCAATATATTGTCCTCTTAATATTTTGAGGAAATAGAGAAAAATACAAAGCTTTTAAATTTTATAATCGAGTTTTGTTATTATTACCTCAAAGAAATGTCCAAGTGAAATAATTTTCGAAATAATATTCATTTAATAAGAGGATATTTTTTTTAAAAAAAAAAATAGCTGTGGTATAATTTACAACACATAATACCACCATTTTGTATCTTTATAAACTCCTTTCCCGAACGCAAAACAAAAAAATTTACATTGTTATTGTATACTGAATTAATAAAATATACTTTTCATGTGTTAAAGTCTAATATTTATATTTTTAATGAATTTTTCAGATGATGAGTATTTTTGTTCACGTTTATATTATAAGTAAATCTGCTCATATAGTTTTAACTTTATCTTGCCTTTATTTTATTTGGTCAATATTTCGAACTATAAATTGTGCTATTTTATTCATTTTTAAGCAATATAGTTTTAAAAAAATGTTACATTTATTTCGATCCTTAAAATATTCACTCATGTTGGTACGCTGCAGATATTTATCTGAATTATGACACCAATTTAAAAAGCAAATATTTCTTTAAGGACAAAATTTAAACATAATTTACTTTGCTCTGCTTTCTTTGCAGATATAGATGTTATAAATTTGCAAACGATTATATAAAGAAAAGTCTTATGTAACAACCAATCGCAGGACTGAAACTAAATCTTGATATTGCCGTACTTTGGTCTAATAAAGAACCCCATTGAGCTTAAGTTTTAGAGACCGATAAATTTATTTGTATGCTCAACATTTCACTTTTAAATTTCGGTCAAAAAGATCAATGGTATTGATTTATTTACTCTTCATTGTTTTATACTGATATAGAATATAAAATGTTTTAAACTAGTAATTATGTAATAAGATTTCTTTTTTTTTGGAACAAATGAATTTAAATCATATGAGACAAATATACTTTCTCAGAATACATACCAGTGAAAATATTCTACAACAAAGAACGGCGCATCAAAAAAAAAGACAAAACTTATCTTAATATGAGGACAATCTATTGATGTCATATATATGCTCAGTAAATGAAGCGTTCAAAATTTTAGAAGAAATAAGTATATTTTATTGAGGTACATGTTTTTGTGCACTCACTGACAAACTTTAGGCAAGGAGAAAAGGAAAATGTTGATTCCCGTAAGGCAATCTGAATTAGAGAGGTTGTAATGCGCTGAAGAGGTAGATAGAAGTATGTGAGTATGTTATGTAGCAACCAATCATAGTTTCGCATCTAAAAATATGCAGAAAATGAAGTCGTATAAGAAGACAGCATTGTGATATGTTGCAAGAGTTGAAAGGTAAGGCTGATAAAAAAAAAAGTGTTTACAACTTTCGTATGGTTTATTTCCTCTCCAGATGTGTTTTCTATGGCTTCCAAAAAAGCAATGGGATATTTTGAGTGTTGACGGGTTGTGGTATACATTGAAGCAAGACAATCAATCACTAATGTTTCTCTATTCTTCGACGTTAATCATTTTGTCATTTCACAATAATGGAAACAAATCAAAACGTTGTACGAAGATCTATGGCTGGCCGTCGAAAAGTTATGACTCTCTTGGAAAATCGATTTACAGCTGTTGTATCCAAGCAGAATTAGAGTGGTCTCCACACCTATGACATCTATAATCACAGCCTCCATTGGCGTTAATCTTTCCTTTATGTACAGAAAGCTACACATGAATGGACTGTACGCCCGGCTACAACGAAGTAGTTTTCCTCTATATATTCAATTCAGTGGGTCACGATTAAAGAAATGTTGGCAACATATACATTGAATGGTATCTGATTGGAGTAACGTAATGTTCACGTATGAGTCGAGATTTACCCTGCAACCAGTTGACAAGCGTGCAAAGATCTGGATAGAACAAAGCACGCGCAATAGTCTTCAGATCATCACCGAACTTATGATGTGGGGAGGGATTGCATTGAGATATCGCACCGACCTGCACGTGTAATTATAGACGAAGTTTTGTGACAACTGTTCGGCACCTCGATGAAGTCCTATACTCCACAATGAGTTTGTACCTTTCAACAGTTGATCCTGCTTTCGTTTTATTGGATGATAATGTTCCAATAGAGCTGTCATCGAAATAATACTTGGAGATTGAGGAAATTCCACTTATGGTGTGGACAACATTCTTGCCCGAACTTTATCCCGTGCAAAATCTTTAGGATGCTCTCGGCCTTGCTGTGGCTACAGTTTTCACCTCCAGCCACTCTCACACACTGCTCTACTGGAGAAAAGGCGATTACATGACTGTTAGTTGAATTCCTTTCATCATGAAAAATATGATTACACACAGCAAATTTCTTATGCGGACGAGGGGTTGTTATATTTTCTGTTGATATCAGTTCCATTTGTTTGTGTTTCAATTTTAAACATCATTTCTTTTATGACTCCAATATGACTTCATCTTACAGCTAATAAATATTCGATATTTTTTTCACCTTTGTAAGTAATTCTATATTTTGTTTCATGCATAAATATATTTATTAATTTCCTGTCTCAGTTCATGTCAATCAAGGCAGCCTTCATATATTCTTCCCCATTTTATCTCTAACTTTTGTCAGTGAGTATAATTAATTTTGGGTCACCAATGTTGGCTCGAATCAATGATATCGTGAGATCATACTGCTCCACATATTGTGTCAAATATTTAGTTTATAACAGCTTAGCAGATAGTGCTTACTTTTGCTCACCTGGGCCAATTACTTTATTATATATTAGTCAAATGTTTTTGTTATTTATTCCATTAATTTTTTATTTATTAGAATTATTTCCGTAACTGTATCATAACTCGAATTCTATCATGTAGTAGACTGTATTACTACCGAATTTAATATCCCATTGCCGTATTGTAGTCGCAAATGAAATGTTGAAAACGGGCTTGGGGATTCTCCCGAATTCATTTATTTATCTGGTTTCTCTTCTTCAATTATTAAATTATAAATAGAATTTCTTACACATGTAACTAATCAATTTATGAGAAGTTGGGTTTGATGTAAGCTGTTATCCGGCTATTGATTATATGATTCTATTATTATATGAACCATTTATTTTGAAAGTTGTGGAAATCTATTTTTTTGTAGTTTCGAGAAAATCAAATGTTACATATTAATCAATTCAAATATATAAATTAATTATGTCAAGTCTGTTAATACTGCTATTAATTTCTGAATGTATAATTTGATTATATAAAATTTTTAGGGAACTTTACTTAAAATAATATGCATTTACGCACTGTAAATAGACTTTCACCATTTTAATAATTATTCATTTGTAAAAATCATTTAATATCTATTATGAAAATTAAATATCTCTTAAAATATTTTTCATATTAATTCATATTTGTTCATAAATAATAACAAGAAATAAAATAGGAGTAGTATTTTTTTTATTTTCACTGACAAGTATTATTATTTATGGTTACACTTAACGTACTACACTGCTGTTATTTATTTATGTTCTTTATGCGGCAGTATTTTGAAATAATCACATGGCGAACAGGAGTTATGTAAGGTAATAACCGTCTATATCATTATATGTTTCGTATGTTGTAGGTGTCTTCCATCGATATTTTATATAAAGTAGTATATGGTACAATTAAAAAACCTCATCCAGCATATTTTCAGCCAGTTTATCTTTTCTTCCATAGTATTTTTTCTAATCCGTTTTTGAATTAATTTGAGCAATTTTTTTCCCTTGAAAAAAGTTTCTCTCTTTTCATTTCGTATAAAATAAATTTTTCTTCTACGTTGTCTTTTGACATTTTAAAAATCCTGTGGTGTGTGCAATAAATTCTTTTTTCGTAATGTCATTTCTAAAATGTAAAAATCTCCATAGTTTGGAAGATACGAATGCCCGGAGAGTAAAATTTTAAAATCAATTACTTTGAAATAAATTATTTTCCAAAGACTGGACAACTCTCAACCACTTGAATGTCATTTGTAAAGTCCGGGTTTTCCCAGTACACATATTCTAGTATGCAATGACATGACTGAGTCGTTACATTTTGTAAATGTCTCAGACAGAAAGCAACTATTTCCTGCGATCCCCTAGAAGCAGTAGTTTCGTCATACGCATGCATATTAACTTTATTGTTGTGGAAATTATGAAATCCATTCCTTAAAAGAAATCAATTTCGCTTATAATATGCGACTGTATATAATAGTATATAGTAATTCTTAAATCTATGGTGAAAGAAAAATTAGACTCACACTAAGTTTACTCTAAATTAATTACAAATTATGTAACATCTTTTTTTTAAAAGGACTTACACCATTTTCAAAATAAAAACAGTCCATACTGGAATGATTGGAAGTGTTTGTGCATTAGACCTTCAACTTCTTTTATGAAGATAGATCTGTTTATCTGGAGTAGTACCTGACATATACAAAAGACCGTCACTTCCAGTGGTTGTCTTTTGCGAATTCTCATTATATGTTAAAATGTTCATCTGCCCGGGACAATCAACACAATGCATTATATATTAAAATGACCATTAGGAGACCATTAAGATGAGGCTTATATAAATCTGTAAGAAAACTGCAAGCTGTGGTTGGAAATTTCATTGATGCAGAAGTCAAATTTTGGGTAGACGGTAAAAAGGATCATCAACAATTGTATATTTTGGATGTAGTAATAAGTTTTAAAAGCGTGCTTCACAGAGAAAAGATAATTAATTGAGAGCTGCAGCTGCGAATAAAATATTTATTCATCAAAACATTCTCCATCATTATCTAACACCTTCTGCCATCGGTCGGGCAGTTCACGGATGCCAGTAGTGTAGAACGATTTATCTTTTTACGCGACAAAGTCGTCAACTCATTTTTGTACTTCTTTCACAGACCTGGATGTGTACAGAAGACAAGACTTTGGACATCGACTGAAACAGATGATAGTCCGAAGGGGCTATGTCGGGGCTATACGATCGGTGTTCCAAGACTTCCCAGCCAAGCCTTACTAACATGTCCTTGACTGCTTTTATAACATGAGACCTCACGTTATCATAAAGTAATTTCAAAGGGCGCAAGCATTTGCCTGTAAATGGAAGTTTTTGACCGATTTCCTGGTTTAATCGTAGCAGTTTAAAGTCCATAGCAATTACATTTGCATCGGGCTCCAACATTTTGTAATAGGGCTTAGTTATTTTTCATATTCCACCAGATGTATAATAGAACTTTTTTTGTAATGAATGGCTTCTTTCGACGTTAGTGTTGTTGCTTTGGCTAGAATTTACCCAACTTTTTCTGTGTTTCGGTTTGTCATAACATATCCATTTTTCACCTTCCATCACGACTTCCCACAAGGAAGATTGTTTTTTCTGTGTTGTCTATTCAGCAGATTCATGCACTTCAATACACTGCCATCCTTGTTCCTCTGGCTCATTGCGTGAGGCATCCATCTTTCTGTCTTCTAAATATTTCTCATTGCATGTAAACGATTAGAAATCGGGTTTTTTAAATTATTCTTTTGATTATTCGACGAGTTCCTCTTGTGTTTGACATGCATTTTCTTCAAGCAGTGCTTGTAAATCCTTCTATCTAGCCTTCAGGGAACATCTGATGCATTCTCGATCACTAGCATCAAAATCGTAATCTTTTGAAAACGTCGGAATCTTGATTCGCACGTGCTTTTCAATCCTTTTTCCTTACCAAGAATAGAACAGACCGATTAACATGCTTTTTCAGCCATTTTTACTTGGTGGAATTCGTAAAGCAGTGAGGAATAAATTACTTATCCTATTACATCTTTCACTTTCGAAATTTCAACTTAACTTTCAGCTTTCTCCCAGCTTCTGAGTCAGTTTGATGATAACTCAGAACTTGATCCCTATAACATGACACAACGCAGTGCACTGATTGGAATGCTATTTCACAGTAGAAGTCCCACAAAACTCGCCTTACGACTTATTACAGCCGATGTTATCTCGAAATGGAAATATATTATTTTCCAGTCCCATTATTTTAAATCAGCATTTTTCAAATGAGGTGTATACTTCTATGACATTATCTCGCCGTTGTTACATTTATAATATATTTGCGATTTCTATTACATGCTAAAATATTTTACAAAATGTTCTTAAAATACTGCTCTTCCACGTTATTTCTGAAAGCTTTTCTCTTAATTGATTACAATTGTCTCTATACAATATCTTTAAAACTCAAAATACTTATTGATTTTCAATTGTTGTTCGATGAATATAGTAATATGGAAATGGAGCTGCACAATAGGGATCATTTTAACTTCTAATCCCTTGTTATTCTGAAAAATAATGCTCTCTAATTACAAATGAAAATTATTTCCCATCTTGAGAAGTTATGGATAACCGGAAGTTTCGGAACATAAAGTACCGACAAGAGTGATTGCTATTTTATCGTGACCTCCTCCGTTATTCAAAATTAAGATTTATTTCACACAAAATCATTTATATAGACCTTAAGTTAACTAAAATTAAATACATAGGTGTCCATAAATTATTCTCTGGGTTTCCTTATTTCATAAATTTTAATTATAGCGCATGACGAAAAATATTATTACATATCCGTAAGGTACAACTCAAAAGGTTTTTTTAAAGCACAAAGCTGCGTAATTTCTACATGTCAGCCTTTAGTGGCAGATAATCCACAAAGACAGAACTCAGTTTCTGGTCAAGTGTACGATAAATCTCACGGAAGTGCACAATGGAAAGCTGAGACATAAGAACTCTAATTGAAGAATGCTCAAGAGAAGGCAATGCGCATTTTGTGGTTCTTTGAAACGAAGTCCATCATCACTACATAGCGTCACTTCAGAAGTACGTACAAGAAAAACTTGCCTTTAGATTATTCTATACGAGATTGGCTAACCGAAGTTGGTAAACCGTCAGTTAGGATATGTCAAACACGGATATTGTCTGCAAAATCCTTGTACACCCACAATGAATGAGCTCAACCTCGAGTTGCTACTGTGATCCGAAGTGTTACACTATAAACGCTGTATAGCACTTGGTAGAAACATGAATTTCGTATTGGCTTAGATTTGTTACCCCGTGGCTGGAAAGTCAGTTGACATTGAGTGCTGGTTGCGTTTCGAACCTTCAAACTTTGGATCTATAGAAAACGCGGTATGAAAAGCTTTTTTGCGCCGGGTGTACATACAACTGGAAGTTCTACACAATGCTGCCAAATAGTATTTTAGTCTTGAGTCACCACTTTAGAGTTTAATGTTTTTTTATATCATGGCAGGAAAGAACAGCTCAATGCCGAATGCGTTTCGAACTTTCAGTCTCTGAGTCAGGTGAAAATTTGTCCGGTCGCTTTTTGCAGTGCTTTTATCAACTAAACAAACAGAGGTTCTCCCACGGACTAATTATTAAGGCGTCTTAACTTCTGACGTCGTTGTTGAAGAGTACCTCCGTCACAATGTGTTTTTTGCCGCAAAAGGATGCTATGCGGAAACTATCTAACTTTGAGCTCATAATTCATCAACAATTTTTCTATATACCTTATTAACTTTTAAAGTTAATAATTATTTGATTAAAATTGTTATAGTTAATTAATAACGTTTTGAAAGTTGAGATTTTACGCATATGTAACTTTGTTTAATAAAAAAAAAAAGTTTTGGGGTTGCACATTACGAATATGCAATAATATTTTTAATCACTTTCTTTAATCAAAAGTTATAAGGCGAGGAAATCCCGACAATAATTTATATGGACACTGGTGTTATAGTCTCTGATAGCTATTTATATTACTTTTAATGGCAAATCACATTATATAAATACGAATTTATTGCAGGTAATACAATACTCTCTGAAAATGTTAATAATGTGCAACAGACTGTTTTATTGCGTGTTATTAACTTCCCTCGAATTTATGAATATCTGTGTATCCGAGCTATAAAAGAGGTTACTCTAAACAGCAAACAAGGGGATAGATGTGAAGTGAATGTAGTACAATACGCAGGCCAGTCCTAGCGTTAAATTTCATAAAGCATTACAAAACGTACTCTTGAGAACCAGGTTGTCTGTGAAGATAACGTTAATGACTGTCAACAAATCATACCGCGCGGAGTAATTTAAATTTCATTTTTCATTTCAGGTTCACTTGTTCATGATACTAATTTTGCACATTAGCTATGTTAGCCAGGATCTGCCCTAAGACTTTTAGAAGTTTTCTAATTGGGTAGGAGGAAACACGTTGTTCTTCTAATAGCTGTTTTAGTGACCTATGGGATTGATGACATGAAGTAAGAATTTTGACGTCTTGCAATCTTTGATCGTCGTAAAATAAACTAATAACAGGAAATGAAAATGTTATAGATGCGCTTTAGAATGAAATAGTAAACTCAAATTTATAAAATTTCCTAAAATTATTTAAAAACTTTACTTGAAATAAAAATGTATAATAAACATATATTTTTTTAATTCTAAATAATTAACTAAAATTGTATTTGGGTTTATAAGGAAATGATTAGCACACTTCAATGTAAAAAATTACCTTTTTGAGAAAAGAAAGCAAAATAACTTTTTTGTACATCAAATAAGAACTTAGCGTCTTGTAATCGGCGATCGTTGGAAAATTATCTACTAAAGCTGATCCAGCTTTAGAATAAAACAAATATGCCCAATTCTGTTACATTTTTTCGCTTTTATCTAAGAAAATTTATTTCAAATGAAAACTTGTTATAAAAATAGATATTTTTTTAATTTTAAAATTCAACAAAAAAAAAACACTGTGTGGGTTGTGTTGTGTGTGATGAAAACTTATACATAAAGTATTACTTTTGGGGGTAACTAATACCAAATTTAATTTTTTTATTAATAAGGAAATTTATATTTCTTCTTCACTTCTCAAACAGGTATCCATTATAAAAAAAATTTAAAAAATACAATGTTTGCAAGGACTTTTCTTCTATGCACACATAACAGCTAAAATGTCACAAGATATTATTAATAAAGTCGTAATTCATCACTATACAGACGATGCAGGTATTATTTGTAACTTTAAAAATTCTTTTTTACCTACATTCGTTACTTGATGTCACCCTTTATCGCCCTTTTGGCGATAACAACCGTATGACTCAAAATGTTCTTATTATCATGTACAGAAAACACCTTTCATTAGTAGTAGCTTGGCGATTTTCAATTTTGTTTCTTATGTCAAGAAATCGAGTTTCTTAAACTAACCAAGTGGCGTTATTATGAAGGAATCATAGAGTAGGGCGTTTTATTTATAATTTGCGTATCACACAGATTTGTGAATTCTAGCTTCGATTTCTTCAAGAACCCCCATTTTGAGAAAGAAGTAGGGGCTTCAAGTAAACCAAATACTCTTGAGACTTGTGAAGAAGTTCAAAGAATGAGGCCAACTTAAGTATCATCATAGATATTTTATTATTCTAAGATACTGAGATTCGTCTCCAATAACAAATTGTGAAGCTTCAGTGTAACATTACCCTAATTAAACTAATTACCATTGTCTGGGCGAAGGGCGTGAAGTGCTTTGTTTCTTATGCTACTTACATTAGGGATCCTAATTAAAATGATAAGGGTGGGAGGGAAGGAGAAATTCCTTCCTTTAATAAGAGCACTACCTACAATATTGATGTGTTGCACCCACCATCAAATCAGGAATAAAATTCTATTTTTAATTTTTTTTTAAACTTTTTAATGATGATTATCTTACCACTTCAGAAATCATCAGGAGAAAAAAAACGATATCACGAGATTTCTACTTGTATAAAACAGCCCATCAAAATCTTCGATATTGTCATCCGTTTTAGACGTAGAAGGACGATCAGGGCTTGAATCATCTTCTACGTCTTCTGGCCATCTGAAAAACTCTAACCACTCAAAAACACGAGCATGCGATAAACATTCATTGCCAAACACTTCTTTCAATAAATTATAAGTTTCAGTAGCGTTTTTTCCAAGTTTCGAGTGAAATTTCTCAGCAATTCTTTGCTCACTTATCATTTTTCCGAGGAAACAAAAAAATAACTCTAATGTGAACGAAGGTTTACATATGCTAGAGGCAGTGCATTCGAAAGAGAAGGCTTCAAACTAAGCAGCTGACGATCACCGGCGTTAGGCGCATGCGTACTTCATCTGCAACAGCGTCAGACTCGTTATTTAAATCCACTCTTCGTATTAATAACTATGAAATCATTGTCAATGAAAATTGAAACAAAAAATGATTTTGAACGGTGCTCTAGAAAAATAACGGAACGACTGGAAAATGATAAGGGTGGGAGGGAAAGAGAGCACACACACAATAATTGTAAGATTCTCGTGATTCATGGTCAAAAGAATAATGCCTAATTCTTCTAATTTCTAAGGCACCACCACCACATGAGAACTTTGAGATGAGTTGAATCTAAAGTACAGTATTCCATACATTTCTAATGGAATGAGACTCTACCCCACGTCTCTGTTTAAATGTCATTCCTTGACTTAAAAAATTTATGCCTTAATCATCCTTCACTATAACGTTTAGCTTCGGTTAGAAAATAAAAGAAATTTTTATGAGTTCGAGGCGGGGTTATTAATAAAACGAGACTAACGTTGCTACAGATGAAGCACGCAATGCCAAACGCCAGCGACTGATAGTTGTTTAGCGTGAAGCCTTCACTTTCGAATGCAGTGCTTCTCACTTCTGTAAGAACAAATCTGTATACCCGCAGCCTTCATTCGCATTGAAAAAAAAATTTTTTTTTTTTTTGTTTCGCCGAAAAAATGATAAATGAGCAAGGAATTGTTGTGAAATATCACATGATACTTCTAAAAGCCGCTACTGAAGCTTAAAATTTATAAAAAGAAGTATATGTCAATGAATGATTATCGCATGTACGAGTTTTTGAATGGTTTAAGCGTTTTCAAAAAGGCCAAGATGACGTTGAAGATGTTTCAAGCCCACATCGGCTTTTCACGTCATAAACGGATGACTATCGAAAGTATCGGTATCCTGGTTCGATCTGACCGTCGCTAAGTATTCTAGAGATTGATGAGGCTGTGGGAATCGACAAAGAATCCGTACGGCAAATTTTTCCACCAAGACAATACGCTGGCTCATTCTACAATGTCTGTCAAGAAGTGTCTACACAAGTACAGCATCCCAGTGTTAGATCATCCGCCTTATTCGCCGAATCTTGCGCCATGCGACTTCTATCAGTTTCCTAAGGTGAAATCTGCATTAAAAGGAACAAGATTTGAGTCCGTTGAAGCTGGAAAGAAAAAGCGGCCGACGTCCTGAAGAGCTGACAGAAAAAGACTTCCAGCACTGTTTCGAACAATGGAAGATTCGTATAGGGCGTTGCAGAAGTAAAGGAGGGGTGTGTATTGAAGTTGATAATAATTAAATAAGTGTATGACATCAAAATAAAATGTTTTACAGCGTCAGTCCCTTTACTTAACAGCAACACCTCGTATGTGTGTACACGCTTATCAAAATATTAAATATTTTTTTCACAATATTAATTTTTTTTAATATTTATACCTCATTTTGTGTACTTTTAATTATTGTATTTATTAGTTTCATACTTTAATTTGTACTTTTTTTTATAAATATTACATTATCACAGCTAATTATAAGAAATTCTAATTATCGCGATAACTTTCGATATTTTTTATTGCTTGAATTCTCGTAAATGCGTCTAAATATTTTAATTTTTCAAAATATTTAAAACCTTTTCATTACAATTACTTTAATTAATCTTCATAAGTATTTTTTTCCTGTATTAACACATTCGGTGTTTAATTAACACATGAATTTCTTTTCCTATATGGAATATTAATTAATTCAAGTCGTATCAATTTTAATTTTCGAAGTCTCGCTTTTTGATGTTTTTTTCCTCACTAATGATAACGTAATTGCAAATCAAAATCCTTCATTTTCATTGCAATTAGTATTTTTCAATACTATAACCACCAAATTAGACTATTACTAGATTGATTAAAAAAGAATTAACTAGAATAATCATAATAATCAGAATATTGTAATTACAGACAACTATGTTTTTTCAATTATAAAGAAACGTTCCTGAAATATATATGTAACATAAATTACTTTAGTCTGGTTTTGATATATTTATAAGATAAAAGAAGTGTTTAATTCTTATTTTATTCTTATCAATTGAAGTTAAAAGACCTTTTTTATTAGGGGAAACAGCATTTCCGCAAATGATAATTAGATGATCCAATTGAAATATCGTCGCATTTATAAAATGGATTTGTTGAATGTGTCGAAAGATTGCAGCAAATAATAGTAGAGATCTACGGATTTATTTGACGTTTAGTGAATTTTTTTTTTTGTTATTTAAAACAGCACTTTCACAAATTTTCGAGGTAATGTCTCTAATATTTCAAGGTAATCTCGCGTGTTTGTGTGTAATGCGTTGCGATTATCTTGTCTTTATGGCGAGAAGATTCAAATTACTGTCTGAAATGGCACTCGCAATAAATATTGTTCGTGGAATTCTTTCTTAAAAATGGTGATTGTGAAAATTTATATCTTGAAACACTTTGTTCCAGTAAAATAAGCGTTCATGGAGAGAGCAATTTTTGATAAGAATTTTTCGTGTTGCCAATTCTCCGCATTTAATGTTTTTTAAGAAAAAAAATATAGCCTAATAAAACTATCATGATGATTTATCAAATTTGTCAGAAATATTTATTTCAGTGGAGTATTTATTTCATCATTTATTCAGACAATAACAGATGCATGTAATCATTGCGATTTGATCAAAACGATAGACATATGTTTAAATTTTATACAGTTATTAATAAACTCAATTTTAAAAATGCTACACATTCGCTTAACAAAACTATTCTTATATTTCGTTTTTAGACCAAATATTTAGTATATTATTTAGTATATTTGAAAATTTCGCTAAATTTTCAAATAATTTAACGCAGATATACAGATAATTATAGAAAATAATCATGGAGCCCATTTACGATTCCATTCTTCGCGTAATAAGAATCTCACCTTGTATAAATATTATAGAATCAAAGTGCGTATGTACTTCTAGAAGGAGAATGCTGATTAGTTCCAATGAAACAATACATATCGCCATTTAGGGACGAAAAATGTCGCTGAATCTATAGGACGAAGGAAGATTTTAAAAGAAAATTGGTTTACAATTAAATTCAAGAACACATTTATATTGCAAATTAAATTATAATGAGCAAAATTTGCTTGAAACCATTTTCTACTGATGGGGTCTGAGATTTAAAACCGTCTTTTTCTCCACCAACTCGTTACATTTTCCTGAAAGTTCTTATGTTAACTTTTTTCTAGTGAATATTAACTCTAAATCCAAAAAAATATAAGCTTTAGTTTTTGCAAACAATATTTTACTATACATATAAAACGTACATAATGTACTATATTTAAACATACAAAACAAAATCTCATCTACGAGATATGGTTATTAAATAACAAGACTGACGCTGTAAATCATTTTATTTTGATGTCATACATATTTACTTATTATATCTTTCAATATACGCCCCTCTTATATTCTAACAACGCTCCGTGTGAATCTTCCATTGTTCGAAACAGTGCTGGAAGTCTTCTCCTGTCAGCTCCTTCAGGAAGCGTGTCGCTTTCTGTTTCACAGCTTCAACAAAATCAAATCTTGTTCCTTTTAATGCAGATTTCACCTTAGGAAACAGATAGAAGTCGCATGGCGCAAGATCCGGAGAATAAGGCGGATCACTGGGTTGCTATACTTGTCGCTAGTAACTTCTTGACAGACAATGCGGATTGATTTGTCCTTCCACAAATCTGGTCGTTTTTCCCTTATTCTTTCACACAGTTCAGAAAGAACTTGAAGTTGTTGTGGTAAAGTTGATTAATATTTTGACCTTCAGGAACCCAGTGAAGGTACATAATCTCATGATTATGGAAAAAACTATCATCATTACTTTGAATTTTCATTTGCTCAATCGAGGTTCTTTGGTTGTCGGTGAAAGTGGGCTCTTCCAGTGCATGGATTGGAGCATCATTTCAGGATAATAAGTAAAACCCGCGATTAGTCACACGTTAATATTCTTTCCAATAAACTTGGGTCATTTTCAATGGCATTCAAAGTCTCAGTACAAACATTTTTTCGAGCTTCTTATTGTTCAAATGTGAGAGTTTTAGGTACCGATTTGGCATATACTTTTTGCGTGTTAAAATTGTCGTGTAAAATTTTCCGTGCGGATTCTTTGTCAATTCCTACGGTCTCAGCAATCTTCAACATTTTCTTGGCCATCTTGAAAACACTTAAACCACTGAAAAACACGTGCACTCGATAAACATTCACTGCCATACACTTTCATTAAATTATAAGTTTCAGTAGAGGTTTTTCCAAGTTTCATGTGAAATTTAACAACAATTCGTTGCTCTATTATTACACTTATCATTTTTCCAAAGAAACAAAAAAAAATAATAACTCTATTGCGAACGAAGTCTTTGGTTTTGCTTACAGAAGCGAGAGAAACTACATTTGAAAGGGAAGGCTTCACGCAATACAGCTGTCGGTCGCTGACGTTTGACGCATGCGCACTTGTGTAGCAGCGTCAGTCTCGCTATTTAATAGCCATACTTTATTCACCAGAAACGGTACGAGACAATAAAGAATTGAATCATATATTTTTATATCAAGCAAAAAAATGTATTTACATATTCTTAAAAATATTCGGTACTTGTCTATTATAGCGGCGCCCATCAAATTATGATTACGCCAAGTCGTCGCCAAACTCGTGAAGCCGATCTTTTGATATAATCTACTTGGCGATATTTCTTAGTCGCTTGGCGATTAATCATCGGTCGCCGCTATAATAGACAAGTGCCGAATATTCTACATAGTTACCATCCAGTTATATATTTCTTCCAGCGTATCTTGAATTTACAAAGGCAATCTTTGTAGAACTCAACAGATTGAGCTCTATCCTCTCCACACTGCAGGTTGCTTGAATCTACTAAATAAATCTACTTGAACAGTTATAATTTATAACATTATTTATAAGGCTCAATTAATATGAAGACTAAATTCTTTCCAAATATCTGGATTACATATTTCTTCGTTATTCTCGGTCATTTTATTAAAACTTTACGATACCGCTGCATATTTCTATTTCTCATTTGTGTTAAAACATTTAATGTAAAATTTTGATCTTTGATAAATGTAATTAATAATTTAAAATAATGAATTACAATTTACTGCAACAAATGATGAAACTGGTCAATAACTTTTACTCTTGAAATAGTCATTTATCCGAATGTCAAAATTTAGTTCTAATTGGTTTTATTAAAAGGTAATAAATTGTATCAAAAGACATCTGAAACTGTTCTGAAAGCATGTATCTTTACTAATGAACAATTTTTTTTGTTATAATGTTGCCAGGTCAACTTATTGCGGTGGGTTACAGATATTTAGTCAAACATTTCCCAAAATGGGTCTCCGTGATATTCGGATTTCCTAAACAATTGTCAAACATTTTTTAGGAGCATTGTGTAAAATAAAATATTTACTCAGCATTCCGAATCAGAATTTCAAGCATTTGAAGTAAAATTTATATTTATGCTTGCATCATTCCATTTGCTTTAAAATGTAGAAGAATGTTCAACTCATCAAACAATTTTGAAGCTCGTCTGTAAAACATTTCATTCGTAACTTCTTTGAAAATAAACTACATAATGATGCGAAAAGTTGCATTTTTAACCTCTCTTTCTTATATCCATCAAGTAAACGTATATTTCCGTCAAAAGTAAGGTACTAATAACACATATTTTTTTCATAATTAAATGTTTTTATGAGTGAAATCGGTTTTATATGTGAAACTCCATTGTCTTAAAAAAAAAAAAATAACAATCATAGTATTTTTTTAAAAAAAAAAAATAGTGACTGTCGACACCTGTTTTGATTTACTTCGATATTTTTCCTACCTTTTTCTTAAATACTTTTGTATGTTTTTATGTAAAGTTCCGGTTCATATTTGCTGATATAAGTTCAAATGTTTATTTGGCCGCGCGTGTGTCCGTGCGTGCATGTGTGAATGAGGTAGCAGTTATATTACTCTGTCTATGTTTCATACTTTTAAAAAGTTTATAAATAATAAAAATTTGATTTTTACTGAATTATTTTAATTTCGCTAGTTAAATTTTGGCTATTAATTAATTCTAATTTGCATTGCTTTGGTTTATGTTACTTTCTTTTATTTCTTTATTTTTGTTACTTTTTTAAGTAAGGACTTTTGATTGCATTTGGGTTTGCACCATTTTGTTACAAAGGAATTTGGTTGATTATAGGCGATTAAATCCGTAATACTAGTATAACTATGCATTCTCAGTCCTTATCTGGAAACTGCATATTATTTATTTCCTATTTTATTTTATAGGAAATAAATATATTATCTCCATTATTGTCTAAGTCTTATTTTGCTTGATTTCTACTTACAAGCTTTAGTAATCTTTACGTCTTTTGAGATTTAGTTAATGATGAAATCTTTTTAAATTATGTGTTGAAGTTTTACATTTTAAAAAAAAAATTTAATTTTTATATTGCTAAAATTAGGTAATTTATTATTTTTTTATGTACATGTTTATTAAGCACTTCTTGTGCATTATTGGTTCCACATTATACTTACACAGAATTTAAATTATTTTATTCCTTTTTTAATTTTTTTTTTTTTTTTTTATTTAACTTTCATATAAATCTCCTTATTTTAACTTTGTTGCCTTGGTTTTATAAAATTATATTATGTATGGTTCAGTAAGCTAATGTCTTTACTTTGGTAATTCTAGCATTTATTTTTTATTTGTTTAAATTCGTTCTTGGTAGATTTATTTTTGCTATTGTTTTGAAATTAATTAATTCCTAATACGCTTGTTGATTTAGTAATTTTCTGAATATTATTAATTACATGTTTTCTTACTCACGCACATACAATGAGGAAAATGACTAGAATTTCGGACAATTTATTTACTTTGCTTCGCCAGCTCATTTATATTGCAATGAAATTAAGTGGGAAAAAATTGACCATTTAAAGACATGCAATGTAATTATCAATAAATTTTCGCGAGCTTTTGGATGAAATGAATCAATTCTTGTATATTGCCTTCGACTAATCTATTAGCAAGTTTATATGATGTGGCGCCATCTATCGAGAAACGAACACTGAAGAAAACATGGAAAGTCAAAAATGTCTCTTGCTGTCAATATTTTTTTTTAATTTGCTTTCAATACTAAATAATAGGAATAATAATGCAATCAGGCAAATAATTTTTAAAAGTATTTGAATTTTCTCAATGATAACAATTGTCTGTAGTTTTAGGAGTTAAAATTACTTCAAAACAAATTAAATAGCAATTCACTTTTTTTTTCCAGAATTACCTTTGATTAATGGTTTTTGATTTTTGGAATTCCTTCACGTTACAATATTTATTTCATTAATAATTAAAAACCTCTTAAATATTAATGCTTTAGCATTCAGCATTTTTACCATTTGATTTATTTTTCGTTTCTTATACTTATATTCACTCCAATACTCAAATTTACGAAATACTTTTTAAATTTATATATGATAGCTATCGACATTTTCTTTGATTCAATTTCACTTTATCAACAAATCCCTTGTCAAGATCCAAAAGTAGGAAAATATTCGAAAAATATTCAGAAAACCATATTTTTAGTAGAATTTCTCCAATTTTCTACATTTCTCTACAAATTTTCTGTGCAGTACATAAAATGAGAAAATTAGATGCCTGGATGCCAAGTTTGAAGGTCAATGAAAAAAATTTTCATTACTTATTTTAATCACTGTAAATTGCTTAATATTTATTGATTGAACATTTAAGGGAAAAAGGCAACATCAAAGCTACCTCATTTTTTTTTTTTATTATTTTGATATAAAAATGCCTTAATTGACAATTAGTAAGTTAAAATTTATCAGCTAAATACGACAATAAAATCCAAAAATATGTATTTAATTTACTGAATGATAACACTGAATACATTCAATTTATTAATAAGGAATTTCATGCTTATAAATACGTTTTATTTAATATTCTGAGAACAATTTGTTGCTATAGTAAAACATAAAAAAATAATTAATATGCAATTGGTTATCGTAGCCATTCATCTTCAGTTTTAAAATTAAATTTATAAGAACTTTTAAAAACTAACACCCTGCATTGTTAAAGTAGGCTTAAAAACATTTTAGCATAGCAAAAAAAAAAAAAAAAAAATCCATTTAAATTGTTAAATCTTTTAAAATTATTTTACATTATTACATTTAAAAAATTGGACTCTTGTTTTTGTGATATTCAAAATAACTGGTCTGAAAAGGATTGTAGCTTCTTTTCTTTTAATCACTATTTTCCCTGTTTGTGTTATTCAAACAGCAAACAATGATTATGGTTTCAACTACAAGTACTTTAAATAAATTAAATCATTTCTCTAACGAAAAATTACATGCTCTTGACATACACATTTACTCACTTAACACAGTACAAAATTAATACTTTTATGCTAAACAATACAATAATCATTTTACAAATAAAATACCACATGGACTTAAGGCTCTATTACCGCCATTTTGATTTCGTGGACGTAATGTTAATCCAATGGAATTTTGACTTTAATTCTCACATCTGTATTATTTGAA
>BMAW01034389.1:33107-53493 GCA_019974015.1 Nephila pilipes
TTTTTTTGCTCTTTCGGGTGCATTTTATTGCATTCAAATAGATAAAAGTGGCCGCTGACTCGCTACCGACGGTTTTCGTCGATTTGCGGGTGCCAGCCTTAATGCCACTTTGGACCCGCTATGTAGCCGTTGCTGATGCACATTAAATCAAGTTCTTCCATTGACGGGCTGTGGAAGGTAGGAGAAAGGATGCCAACTCAGGTGTCGTCTCGTCACTTGATAGAGGCTCAGAATTTCGAGATCCGTCGCCAACAGCCCTCGTGTTGTTTCTAGTTCGACTCTAATAAAACCAATCCAATCCTATCGAATTGATAAATTGATTTGAAGAGGGTAGTTGAAATTCCATAGAATAAACATTCCGTACATGGAGTCAAAATGGTCTGTAAACGGAAGCCTTAAAGTTACAATTAAAAAGAATGAAATGCCTTTATATCGAATAAAAAGTAGAAGTATTCAAAGTTTGAAATAAAATAACTTAAAACATTATTATTTCATTTTTTATCTGTGTTTTAATGCAGTATTTTTATTATAAAAGCTTACATGGCAACATATACAAAAACTAAAAAGAGAATCATTGTGCAAGCTAAAATTTATGCTACTTTCCATGTTTTTGCACAAGTTCTTTGAAGTTAAACGTTTTTACTGCTTAAAATGAAACTGGCGACTCTAAATGAATAATAAATAGAGATTTATATTTCATGAATATATTATTTCATATTAAAAGAAGGAATATGCTCACAAACATTTTCGAATTCCACTGGAGATGGGTATATTTCGTTGAATATTGAGTATTGCAAAATATCTTCTCCATATTCATTAGAAATGGCGCCAGAGAAGTGTCACTTTTCTCTGAAAGATAATCTGTCAGCATTCTTGGAAAATACATTGTGTAGTTCCCATTATACGTAATTCAGTTTTCAAGTATTATTAAAATATATTTTTTCCCTTCAATGACTGAAAGGTCAAAAAGTAGCATATTTTTGTCTGTTAGTTATTACAAAATACACGCTACAGTATGAATTAAAAAACCATTCTACGGATTAAAAGACGATAATATTGTAATATATTAGATTTAAAACATGACGATTCTTTCTGTTTCACAAGTTTGAAAAAAAAATTAATGTTGGGAATCGAATGAAAATAATGCTATGTTGTTTTGAGAAAATAACGTCAACAAAAATGCTGGACATAAAATAAAGGATACGTGATGATTGACGTAATACATTATGATTATAATAATTACATTTAGTTGCTTAAGGTACATTTATATTACAAGATATGTTTAGTTTAACATATAATCTGAGTTTATTTAAATGTCCGAACAGAATATAATTGTATTCTTTAATAATATATCGTCTCATCTTATTTTAATATTTGATTTAATAATTGATTTTTATGGAAGAATCGTCTGTTTTTATTCTTTTTGTTCTTAACGGGGGCTATGTTTTTGTTTTTTGGAATGCTTTGCTGGTGAAAATAAAAAAAATGCATTAGGAATAATTTCCTTTTCTTGGTAGTAATTACTTCTGTGGAATCTGTGGCTCAGAAGTATGCTTGCTTTACTATAATTAACATTCATTTTGAATGATTCTACTTTTTCGGGAACTTAACAGAAGGGGGGAATGATAGCACATATTAAAATGAAATTAGCCAAGCCAATTTCAATTATTATTTTTTTTTATTCCAGAAATCTAATTTACTGTATCTTGATATTTCTATATACAATATGAAACATTAACACGCGGTAGTTGGGGTCTATAGTTACTGAACCACTGGTTAAGTGAATCGTGAGTTACAATATCATTATAACTTAAGCGATATAAATTTCAACATTGACATGATTTTTTTCCGCTTAACATTTATTCCCCCCCCCAGAATGTTAACTGATTATTTTAAAAATTTAATCTTGTCTTGCCCATTTCTGTTGATTAATTGCTTATTAACATCCTATTTATAAGCAATAAGAAAACTATTGGCAACGAACCTCGTCATTTTGAACCTCGAACTATTCACGAAAACGACACCTGAGCCTCCCATCTAAGCTTCCACACAAATAGCTTTGGGAGGACTTAGAGCCTCGATAACCTTAATGTGCGTTAGCCCCACTAAATGATGGATCTTAAGTGATATTAGAACTGGAACTCTACAGACCCCTTTTCAATTTCGTTCGATATCATTGAGTTTTCCTCGATCGTATAAGTCTTGTTTAAAACTAAACTTCCAATATTCTTTTTAATTATCACGAAAATCACTTATAAAACACAAAATCTTTATAACTCATAAAATTTCACCAAAATAAAATATTTGAACGTACATCTTTTCTCACAGATAGTTAGGTATTGAAACTAATTTCTTACCAAAAAGAAATGATCCGAACTGGAACTTTTCACTTTCAAAGAAATGGTGTTTCATACATACGGGTACACACACAAATGGTCGCGAATTTGCAGCCAGCGTTTTCCGTCGAGTCTTAGGTTCGAGTCTGGATGTCACAAAAGACAGTGTAGCCGGGGCTGGTGCACGTTAAATCTGTCAGAGCTCAAAGTCCTCTCGTTGGCGTTGGGTGGAAGTTAAGAAAGGAAGGTACGAACTCAAAAGTCATCCACCTCACTTGACTGAGGTTCAAAATTACGAGGACCGTCGTCAATAAACCTCGTTTGCTTCTAGTGCGAAGGTAATAAAGCTAATCAATCATACACACAGAAAGAGTCGACCTTCTTTAAAGAGTGGCCTGGGTTCAAGAAACCATTCGGGGTCCTAAGTTTTTTATAAAGTAAAAAAAATCACGAACAAGAAAATAAATAATAAATGTATGTTTATTTAATGCTTGTTTTTGTTTTTCCTAATATATTATTAATTGCTTCGAAAAATTTACAATTTTTGCAATTTCTTTTTGGATGTTTAACTCAGCAGGTGCATAAGCGTCCTGCAAACATGCTTGATTAAAAAGTTCAGTTTAAGAGGATATATATATATACCCTCTTAAACTTTGTGTGTGTGTGTAAGGGATAAATAAAAAAAAAGCATACTTGACAGTCATGGCTGAAAAAACAAGACGAATTATCCGAATACAGTTTTTTTTATTGGTGCAGTATGAGAAAAAGATTCCATTAGATTCAGTATAGGCATTTGAGGAGACCAGAGACACAATTTCTCCCATCGTGGGCAAAGTGAAAAAGAGCGAAATTTTCATTGCTTGGAATTTTTATGCAGGAATTTCATTAAATCATGTGGTATTGGATAGAGGGATTGTCAGGTATCTTAACTGCAGTCAAACAGTATTATCCCTACTATTATCCCAGTATTATTACAGGGATTATCCCAACAGGTCTGAATCTATGGGATAAGTTGATAGTGGAGATTTTAAAATAGCATAAATTAAAAGCTTAATTGGAATGGTATCAGGAAATAAGAATGCACTCTTTACTGTGAATTAAAGAATAGGAAAAAATTAGAAAATTAAATTAAAGTGAAATCATTGTGGACATACACGTGTGTATGTGTACAGTAATTTCACTTTAATTTAATTTTCTAATTTTTCCTATACATTTAACGCTTCTAGTGGGAAATTCATCTTATCTGCAGATTCAAATCCTTTTTAGCTTCTAATTCAAGTTATCCCGCGGTATAATTTACAGGAGTTATCAATCTCTCACGCTTTCACATACGCAAGGAGATTTCCTTATAAACCTTTTATTTGCAGCTAAAATACGGAAAGGTCTCTTTATCTAATACCACGAGATCTGAAGAAATCCTTGCATATAAATTCAAAGCAAAGGAAATTATTTCCTGATGTAATTTCCTTCTTCTCGTTGTATATTATAATAAATTCCTACTTCCAATATTTCAAAGATCCTTCATTGTGCCCTAAATGAATAGAAACATGGTGTGTGTGTGTGTGTGTGTGTAATAGAAAGGAAAAAAGGTATTCATGTCTGCTCTAAACAGTAAATCGTGACGCTATCCGAACGAAACATAATCCAAAATTCATGAAAAGAAAACAAAGAATTATTAAGCCTTAATATCTGGAAGTGATATCACAACGATTGCTTATCAGAGAAGCCATAGTAAAACCGCTTGTAAAGCAGACTCTGGTGATACTGAACCACGCATTGACGGGAATTAAAGGGGTCTGACTATTCTATCAGATCAAAGAATCTTTCCTCGTGTGTATGAAATTTGCCATATAAGCAACTCCGTAAAGGATATCTCAGCACTCAAATCTTATAGCGATAAATAAATGATGTTATAATTTTTTAAATAACTTTTTTCAAATAGCACGTTATTGTTTCCAATTTTAAGACATTGCTTTTGCGAAATAAATGGTCATCATATGTCATTAGATATCGGTGGTGAATTCTTTCACATTATCGTCGTTTTCTCAAAGGGAAACTCGATTGGTGTTTGTTTGATTTGAAATTTCTCTAGAACTATGCAATCAGCAATCGGCTATCAACCCCATAATTTCGTAACACGCTCAAGTTACGAAGACCACCATGAAGCACGAGGCTTGATAAAAAGTAATGCTTGCTTAGTCGTAACTTGTTTACAGATTGTCTAATTTTCAAAATCGTTATACCTGAATGCTACATGTGTCCTCTTTGTAATGAATTTGTTTACTATCTTCCCAGGAGTCTTTGTTGAGTTGAAAACTGAAGAAGATGGAGATCCATATGAAAGAGTCAAAGCAGAAACGTCATTAAACTTGATGTTGTACTTTCCGATTCTCTCCTCTTACCGAAGTCGGAAGAGCATTCTCGTTTTGTTGACGTGATGCGAGCATTTAAGAAAACCAATAGTCGACAACAATCACCAGAATTCTTCTCCGACGAGTTTTAACTATTAATAATACGTTGCCACAAGTGAGTGTAAAGGGATGGAAACAACGTCAAAAAAACGAATATTGCATTCTGTAGGAGAATCATGCAGCTTTCAGGTACAACAAGAATTGTAAAAATCGGGTAACAAATAAAAAAAAAGTCATGGCTATGGAGGCATTACCTTTCAATTAAGCCTAGTAATGCCTAAATTTTCTAACTTTCGCATCATGACATTTAAGGGCTTCGAATTGAGATTGATTCAATATGCAGAGGTCCTCATTATTAAGGTGACCAATCGTCCTCATTTAGGGAGGACAGTCCTCATTTTGTATGTTTTGTCCTCCCTCTCAAAGTATTCTCCTTCCTGTCCTCCTTTTCGATATTTTAAAACTAGCCTGTTAATCTCTCTATTCAAAGAAGCCTCGCCAAACTGCTACGCAAATGTTGAATACAAACAATTTTTAGGATATTCTAAAGTTAGATGGCTCGCTCTAACATCTGCTATAGAGCATGTTCTACAACAATTATTTGAGCAACTATGTTCATATTTTTCAAATTTAGACATAAGTCCAAAAGTTCAGAAATTTTTTTTCCTGTTATGTGTTATCAGAGATATTAATGTATTTTGTACATAATCAGGCATCTATTCTCCACAAAACGATTGAAGGTGAACACATTTCTGCTACATAAGTTAGTCTTATTTAGAAAGATTTTGTCTTTCGATATGAATCACGATTTGAAGAAAGATTTATTCTTTTAATAATAAAAAGAAAATTGTAAAACTTAGAGGAATCAAATCCAGACATAACGGAAAAGTGTACCAAAGAAGTCAGAATTTTTACCAAACATTTTTCCAATATGTCGAAGAATGGTCTGAAAAAAAATTTCACAGGAAATAACAATTTTCAATGGTGTTTTTTTGACTTCATCGCAAGTAAATTGGGCAAATGTTGAAAATTGTGTTGAGTTTTTATCGATAGAAAAGCCTGATATTAAAATCGATGACAATTGTCTGTTTGAAGAAATTAGAAGACTGAACGTATATTTGAATTATGATAAATTAGCACAATGGGGAAATCAATATGTTGAAATTAATAAAAGATGGATGGAAATATTTAATCATTTAAAAAATAAACAAATCCCATATGAAAATTTAGTTATTCTTGTTGAATTTACGCTGCGTTACCCTAAAACTGATGCAGCAGCTGAAAGATTTCCCCCCATTGGTAATGATTTTTAGACAAGTGAGAAATCGAGATTGAATGTTGATACTCTAGCTGTAGCACTTACCGTAAAGTTCAATATGAAGAATATTTCTCACTCTGAAATTTCTAATATATTATTAGAAAATGGTATATTGACAAAATATATTCATTCAATGGGAAAATACTTGTTTAATTGAATAATTAAAAGGGATGTTAACATAATTCGGATATTTTTGTTTGAATTGATAAAATGTTCCATTTATTGACGCCATACTTTTTTTCTTAAATTTTTTCGTCCTCCTTTTCAATGTAAAAAAATTGTTCACCTTACCGTTATTCTACACAATAGATCTTAGCTGGATCCAGACTGTTAAAGTCTAGTTCATTTTCATATGCATTATTTTACAAGACGAATCTTGGTGAAATCAAAACTTCAAAGATAATCACTGCATTGTATGGTTTTTCTCCAAGAAAACTTGTGAACGGTCGCCAGTAAATGAATTTTCAAATTTCAAATACAAATTAAAAATATAATTTAACTATTTACATAAAGATAAAAACTACGAGTAAAGGAGATAATTTACAAAAAAAAAAAATAAGTTATACATTAACTTCTGAGTTTTCAAGTTTTTTTTTTATTTTATTTTATTTTTTTAAATTAAAAAAACTTACATAGGCAAGCAATTTAAAAGTTACACTAGTCTTTTTTGGAATACTTTTATAACCATTCAAAAATATAAACATTACAAAGTACAAAAGCGATATCGACTTTAACATAAGAAATGATTCTGCGATAAAAGTCATTTATGCATTAAGGTATTAAAATTAAAAAAAAACTAATAATACAATCTTAAAATAAACCTCCAAATTGATCGAATTTTTATTCTTTGCACAGAGACAATTGTCGATAATATTTTGTTCATATATTACAATTAAAGCAAGTAATAAATTATTAAACTGAATACATTTTAAGAGAATAAAACTAGTGCCATAAAATAAAATAAATATTTTTATAATATTAATCTATTCTCAGCACAGGCTTCGCGCCCACAACTAAGCGCCTCAACAAAATCGAGATCTACTGCGCGATATTACAGATAGTGTTTCCAAAAAATTTTCCGAAAATTTGATCAGTCACGAAAGAGATATACCCATCCTTTATGCATGGAACTTAATATACTCCCATTCCCTTTTACAGAACTATTACATGCTAAAAATTGGATTGTGGTTTTTTTTTTTTTTTGCATTATACATAAAATAAATTAAATGAGTTTCACAATAATGCAGAATTTCCAAATATCGGAAATGCTCAATTCAGCTGTTTTTTGAAGTATTGCAGAGGGCGCTGGTGTAACGTCATCATCGAAGTGAATGTTTAGTCTAGAGGAGGAAAATGTTGGCGCAAAGTATGACGTGGGAAGAAAATACCTTATTTTGAAAATGTTTTAGGGTATGTAACATCAAAGCATATGCAGTTAAATCAGTTTCTTAATTATATGTGTACGCATGTCTAAACGGGTTTTTTTTTTTTTCAAACTTACAAAAAGTACAAAAATTGGAAACTTAAAGAGCTCTAAATTACTGTACAAATATTGTTTCTGTTTTATTACAGCTATATAAAACAGCAAAAAAAGCAATCTCAAGCAATCAAATTAAAAAATGAAATTAAAATAGTAGACTTCCCGACCAACAAAATGTTTATTCTGACTCAATTAAAAGAGAAACTCTGTCAGAAGTCCTTCTGTACGAATACCGTTCACTTCAACAACTTCAGGTATAATGTCAAGAAAATCGCTCAAAAAAAACTCGAAACTTCTTATGGCAACACTGTTAATAAGGCAAAAAGCAGTTATGGTTTTTTTCCCTATTTGACTAAAAAAAATTCTTTATTTAATTGCAAAAATATCTACTTTTAATCTTAGTCAAAATTATTTACTCTCGGAAGATAGTTTCCGACGATACATAATCTCTTTCGCTGTGCTCCTCACTCAATATTATTGAAAATAAAGTTAAAAAAAGAGGAAAAAAAAACTTTTTTTTTTATCAAAATTTGATTTTAATTACATAGGCTTACTGGATCAGGGGAATATAATTGGCTCATTATGTTTACGGAAACGTCTCAATTTATTATCTAACATAATCCACGTTTAAAAAAATACACTGAAAAAATAATCTTTTAATTCACCTCAATTAATTACAGCTAAAAGGGAATGTCTTTCGTTTTTTTTAGCTTTATGCGTTTTTTTACACTTGAGCACAATCTACATTGGACAAAAAGATCAATCAAGTAGATATTGATTGATCTCTTTTTAAACAAAGCAAGTACTTCAACTTTCATAATGCATCCGTTAGAACAATGCTTGAATTGATTTTTTTTCTCCTTGCATTTTGGGAGAAGTTGTTTAGATATCAGTTTGACGGGATTACGTTTTGTTTTGTGTATTAATTTAAAAAGCATTTTTTCAGCTTTTTTAAACACAAAAAAGTTTAAAACTTAATCTGAGTTTAAATTTGACACTTTATTACCTAATGGACTTTTTTTTAGCTAATATAGAAATCGGAGGGGGGGGATATAAACCAAAACTAAGGAGTTACTGTTTATTTTGTAAAATAGCAGAAGAACGAATGCTTTGTTCGTTTGCATATAAATTATGTATTACTTCATTATTTGAGTATTTCAGTATATTTTGCATTCAGATAAATTCTGAACACGCCCTTCTTTCTAACTTTTTAACGCCGAAATGCATAATGAAAGTCATTACTTTTTCAAATCTTTCCAGACTTTTATATAAGCTCTTTACATTTTTAAGCTCGAAAGATTTCAAAAATGATCAGATTTCATACTCGTGTATTCCTGCGTATCAAATTCGAGAATCAAAAATCCGCAAATATTTTATAAGAAAATGTCACTTCTAAAAACATGTTTAATGTCTTAATGCTAATATATAAATACACTGCAAAGTAAAACTAAAATAAAAAAAAAATTGAAATTTGTATAATATGGTAAATAGCTACAAATTCTGTGGGATTACTTCTAATTCTTCAGACATTGTCTTAACATTTTAATAGCAGTCAATTACTTTTGGTTAAATCATAAAAGAATGACGTTTGAAAACATTCCTTGAAATATTTCTTTTCATATATATATATCAATTCTTTTTAGCTAAAAAGGGTTTAATATAAATTAAAACTGGTATATATATATTTCAACCAAATTAAGCTCATATGTGCCTTATAACTTACAGTTTTTTTCATACTTTTGCGTTATTTTAATTCTATATTGTGATTTCTTAAATTCTTTATTCTAATGTTCTTCAACACACAAAATAAATTGAATTTCTTTCAGTTACTTTCACCACCGCTATTTACCGACGAAATTAACTTTAAGCATAAAAATTAGACACCCAAAGTAATCATGTTCATCTCTATTGTACAATTTTTTAAAATAGAATGCAATCGAGTGAAAATACAAAACCTGTATTCTGTTCAATTAGAGACATTCACCAGCACTAACAACATTAATCCATTCGATTCTTTTCGTATAATTTTTTTTAACTCATCGCAAAATAAGTATTTGCTTTAAGCGAAAGGAACGATGGGAGAATCTTTTGTTTGTACGCTTCCGATTTGTTTCTTTGTCGCTATTATTTCAGGTCTTCCATAGTTTCCATTTACTCCAAAGCTTGCTGAAAAGAGAAGGAACACTTTATCTTTTTTATATACCTATGTATCCCTTGTTAGTTCTGATGTATTGCTTAATTAAGGTTTGTTTAATGAAGTGGTTTCCGTCCATTGTCAGTATTCTATTAAAGCAAAATTGTGCGATCGAGAGGAAAAAGAAGATGGTAACTAGCGCCCTCCAGCAACGAGAAAATAAATTAACCGCACACAGACATGGCGTAGGATAAAACGATCGACTGCATTGTTTATAGTAGGTCATTGCTCACGACGAGAAAAGTTATCTCATAGCCCAGTCGCCCATTCGAGGCCATGGTTGCGTGAATATTGCATTATTTGTCGCCTCATCTAATCTGCTGCAGTATTCAATACCGTTGTTGTTGATACACAAATGAGAACCTAAGGAATTTCACCTCCAGAATGGGGAATTGATGCTTTTGCAAAAATATCAGTGGCTAGATAACGCTTCTGGTACAATAAAGGACACCATTGGTTAAACTGAAAGACCAATTTTCGCCATAAAATCGCTGACGAGATTGGCTAAATTGTTCAAACGACTCGGGAAGTTTTCTTTTCGATATTTTCTTGCCGCCCTTTCGCGGTGGAGAATTCTTCTAAAATGTAATTTTAGTTTTGTGCCTCTGCTCACAATTAAGGAAGACCCGCGAGGCTTGTTTCTTACGGCGAAAAGTTTAATAATGAAGGAAACTGTTTCTCTTCCGAACACTTTAGCTGTGATAGAACGTTCTATTTTAGTATGATGGAATGACATTCATGTAACGCTAACGCATTTCCGACGTTAAGTTTATAATGTTTAAGAAGTTTATGGCCAATAAATATTTCCCTTCAGGAACACTTTTAATGAAATTCTTGGTAGCAGGAATAAGCTGTATATCTATGGCGTAAAGGCTTATGTTAGTAGTTATTGTTTCTAAACACGCGAGATAAGTTTTAATGTAGTACTTAGTTAACATAATTAATAGGAGATAGAAAGTCGTAGAATATAGGCATGTATGGGCAAAGTTGCATAATTCCGAAGCATTGGTTAGAGAACGAGAGAAGTTATTTAACTTAAATTGCAAATGTAGTGGCTTTTGTCACAAACTATTGTTGGAAAACGGGATTTTTATTTGTAGACAAATACAAAGCTAGTATTAAATGTTTGAATTTTAAAAAAAATGGCTACATTTTACTAATTTTTATTAAGAACTTAATGACACTCGAATTTGTAAAGATCAAAAGTCGAAATCATTCAAAGGTTTCATCATCAAAGAAATCATCGAAAGGTTTTTTTTAAAACACATTTAGAAATGCAATATTGAAATTGTTTATTTATAATAATTAAATAAAAATTTTATTTGGAACTTCACCCTTTTGAAACCAAATTAAACATTTTTAAAATCGAATTCATCGAATGATGCAATATTTTACAGCTCTCTCTCCTTCAAAGTTAATTAATTTCTACAATGAAAAATTAACAAATACCATTACAGTATTATAGAAGATATTATTTTTGCATTAGAAATGGATAATGGTAAAACGATTATACTGATGTTTGTATATTATTTGTAATTCCTACTACTTATAATAAATATTAGAATATCGGTAACAACTAATCTTATAGTATTTGAAGAATTTCTTTTTAAACGGAATTCCTTTAAAAATTGAAAAAAATACTAGCACATAAGCACTTCAACTCTAAATCGTTCAGATTTAAATGAATAATAATATTATGATGAGTCTCGCAGTATAGCTTTTGAGAATTTTTTTCATTAATATCCAAAAGAAGAGTTTCTAAAAAGCTTTGTTTGAAAATGATAAATTTGTTTTCGTACAGGTTGAATAAAACTTAACAAAAGTGTAGATTTGATAAGAGCTTTCTTAAATTAAATTTCTGTTAAAAAAATTTATTATTTTCAAATGCAATTATTATTCCAAATTAACTAATGAATTTACACTTATTAGAATCGAAGAAATTTAATTTTTTTTTCAATACAGTTTTAAAAACAATATAAGTGAAATTTTTAAAATATATTGGTAATTTTCAATATTACTAACTGGTTTCCTCTTATATCTTACATCTTTAAGTAAAATCTATTAGTATACATTACAAAAATAGTGCATTGTTTTATAGTTTTAATAAAATCAAAATGTGTGAGTTATAGTAAGCATTAAGTTATAGTTATAGTAGTATTTCTTTGAATATCGAAACAACGTATTAAAGCATTTAAATCCCTCTGTTTTAATACATTAAATTTTTGATTCAATAAAATACACCCGCATTTAGAATTTGTTAAATAAAAAAAATGGCTCAAAAATATTATTTAATAGAAATTAACTACGGTCTAAGAACTGCTATTAGCAATAAGACACACAGACTTAATTTAGTTTATTCAAATACACGTGGCGTGTCAATAACAACAAGGGGTACACAGTTTGATTTAACACTAAATTACTTTAATTGTTAACTTACTAAATTACTTTTATTACCCTTTGCGCTATCGTGGATACCAATAAATTATTTAATTTTTGTCTCATATAATTTACAGATTGCTTTTCAGTGCTTATCCGTGTTGTACAATAATATATAAGTAAGTAAATTTTGATTATTACCTCTACTTTTTCTTTTATATTTTTAAAATTCACTCCTTGTTTATATCTAGACAATTGATTCATATAAGATGACCAAACTATGACATATGTAGAATTTTTTTTCTTCTCCTTTATAATGGTACATTCGTTTCTTTAACAAATTCATTTAAGTCATAAAAAGTAACACGGAGATATTTTTGAATAATTTATCACGATGCTAAATGAAGTAAAAAAAAACATCATACACTTAAAAATTTAAAGTATAGCGTTTAATCATTTAATGAAAACTTTTCAATCTCTTTGCTTTTAAAATGTTAGCTTTTTTTTTTTTTTTTTTACTTTTCTATCTCGTCGTTTTCATTCACTCTTATAAAAAGTCACAGAAATGTTGAGCTCTTAAGTCACTTCTGATGTGATTGTTACATAATGTACTCCAGAATATTAAATGACCTTGAAATGCTTTAAAAACGCTTTTAAGTGCAACATATCCAGAAGGACAGCTGAAATAACTCGAAACGACGAATTCGTCCACTTTTTAAAGCTTCCATTAAGTTCTGTAAAAAAAAAAAACATTTCACCCGCAGATGATTTTGGCGTACACGCACTAGTATACAGATGCAAAAAAAAATGTCATAAAAAATTAATTAATTTTTTTCTACAGCAAGATATCAGCATGGAAAGCGTAGAGCTAAATCAATACAGATATAAATTAAGATGGAAGGACTTGCTACTTCGTGAAATTAATGGTGAAAGATTTGAATCATTATAACTGTTAAAAACTTCGAAATAAGTTAATTGATGATGCACCGTCGAAGCGGGAAAAAAATTAAATAATATTTCAAAGCAGGATGTATTTTTTTTTTAAAAAAAATAATTCTCAAAATTAAAAGTTCCATTAAGGATGGGACGGGCATTTTTTTTTCCGTCTTTTTTTCTCTTTTTCATGCAGTTTTCTTTAAAAGGAAGACTTCATCTAACAGATTTTTTAAAAAAAATAGAGAATCGCGCGTTGTTTTTTTTCTTTTTTTTTTTTTATTTTTTCATGTCTGAGATTGTATCTGTTTAGTCAATCATCTTAGTGAGTAATATGTTTATTGACATGTCACTTTTCTTTGGTGATTTTAGTAAAATGAAGTAACGTTAATTATATAAAAGAGCAGGTCACTTAGAATTTACTTATATATATATATTGCCATCTTCCAACCCAGAAGGTGGAGGTCTTAAATTTTGAATTTATTAACCCTAATTTTTTGAGAGAGAAAATTGTATTTCATAGGTGTAATAACTTAAAAAAAAACCTTTATTAAAAAGTAATTTTCATCAAACTTTTTTATTTTTTAATATAAAAAAAGTATTTATGATACCATATAAAAAGTTAACAACAGGGTTATGAAATCTGCAGCTTTATAAAAGAAAGTTTAATCACTTATTTAAATGTCAAAAACTAAAACTGGTCCAATGAAGACTTGTTTATAAATAAAAAAAATTTAGAATCAGAATGTCGCTGGTTCGAGCATCTGTTGCAATAAATATGATAGTTTATTATGCAACAATAAATCAAATTAAATCAATTTAGACATCATGGTTCTCATGTGAAATGATACGAAAAGGAGGAACCAATTAATGTATAATCTTGTAACCTGATAATGGTTAAAAATTACCCAGATTAATTATCCATAAATCTTTGCATATAATGTTCTACCAATTTCATCTAGCTAAACCATAAAACAATACAAAAATTAATTTTTTTCTACAAAGATAAATTTAACATTCATTTGATTAAAAGGTAATAGAAAAGAAAAATTGTTATATGCAATGCGTTGCGAAGAATACATTTCGCCACCAAAGGGACTCATTTCTTTCCAACGCATTAAATTGAGTTTGTTTTAATTTAACTTATTATACTGCGTGAAATCTGTCCTAAAATTCATTTTGTTGGGTATATGTATAAGTTAATACATCCTTTGATAGGTAATTGAAATACTTAATTTTTATATATTTTTTATTTCAATCCAATAAAAAAATTCAGAAATTTGTGACAGGTTTTTGTGAAATTAAGTTTATTATTGGTGAAAGCAGATATCAAACATATATGCAAAATCTTGTACGGTAAAATTTTGAAAACTGAAAAGCTACGGCACTTGTGGTTAACTAAAACAATAGCCCTTTTGTTTGCTGATACATGCGAAAAGCAGAACGAATATATTATTGAATATGATTACCAGTTCTACAGTCCTAATTGACTTCGTAATTATTCCCATTATCTGCTTTGTTATTTTGAAATAATGCATAAGGGACAGTAAGTTAAGTGATACATCAGTTACAGAAATATTAAAAAATAAAAAATTATAATAATCCAAATCATATTGAAAGAACGAATCACAATTTAGGATTGCAATACCAATAAACCGGTGAAATGGTTTACCGGTAAACTGCGAACATTAACTTCAGATTGTTACTTTCATTCAATAATGTTTTTATCTGTAATTCAGCAAATTATGTACGTCACTGTATTACATTTTCCCTTTGACATATAAAATTGCGTTATCCATGAAAGAGAGACTTAAGTTATTGATCCAAGCAAAAACAAATATAATATAATACGGTAACCTCTCTTTAATTCGACATTCGACGGTTCGAAACATTTCATAATGTGGCACCGAAAGAGCCGTTCGCTTTCAGATTTTTTCTTGTGGAGTTAGTTAAATCACCAGGTCGCGACACAGCGCTGCTCACATTTTCGCCCAATGTTTATCATAACTATCAGTTTTCATTTCAGTGCTGTGTTTCTTGTTTACAAGTGAGTTACGTATTACATTTTCAAAGTAATATAACTGTGGAATTATATTTTCTCATCGGAATTATATTTTCCCTCCGATTTTTGAAAATATTTTAGAATATTTCTTAAAAACCGGAAAACCCACAAACGAATAATTATAAAAATAAAATAGATACTTTTATAAATCAGAGAGAAAATCTATAATTCCACAGAAACGTTTGCTGTTTTTTGCTCTTTCACTTTATTACATTCACACACACAAATAGGGTTTTTTTTTTTTTTTTTTCAAATAGACTTAAATATACTTTTGCAATTTATTACATTCAAATAGATAACAAGTAATATAAAAAAAAATTAAAACAATTCCTACGTAGGTCAACAGAGAAAATTTTATTTTAGTTACTTTTTATTAAATAATTACAATTAATATAAATATGTATATACATATGACAGAATCACAATATTAAGTGGCAAAAGTAAGTTCTTCCAGCGATCTACACGCTTCGTCACTGACGGTATTTATTCCTAAATTTATATCCTGCTAAATATCTTGTATAAGAAAAAAATTTCTGTTCCGTATAAAACTAAAATTAATTATTTAAAAATCAAATAAAAAAAATTTATGCTTCGACAAGATTCGAGCCAAAGGCACTAAGATTCTACGCCGCAGCTCTACCAACTTTGCCATTACTACACAAACGACCTAGTAGAAGCATTGGCTTGTTTCTCAATTCATCCGGTAAATTAAATGGTAGGAATGCAAATTAGCCTAACCACCCTTGGCGATAAGAATTATTTGGTGGTATTTTACCAAATGTGGCTACCCTGGTCCGTTTCGCGGACTAAACGTTCGGCCAAAAAAAATCGCCAAGTTTGGCAATTTTTGAAATCGTGCCAAGCGGTTGGGATATACTGCATTTTCACCAATAAAATTTAATATAATGAACTGATATTTGAAAAAACTGTATTAACATCAATTGTCATCCAAGACAAGTTTTAAAAAAATGTATTTGAACTTGAGTGGATGAATAAAAATTATTTTATTAACGATTGAAAATTTGAACAAGATATATGTGAACTAATAGTAGGAATTTAAAAATAGTCAAGATTTTAAGACTTTAATAGAAATTTCATAAGATAAATATTATGTTCACGAAATCAAAATTGTTGGTAGACGAGAGCCTTAAATTAATGTTCAATGTTTAAATTTAATTTTAAATTTGCCAGAATGACGAAGTATATCGTCTGCATAAACTCAGAATGTGTGTAAACACATAACAGACACGTTTTAAACATTAAATTTTTATCAAGGGTTATTTATCTTCTGCAACTCCATTAAAACTGTATTGACGCTGATAATCCGGCAAAATCGCTAATCCGGCCCTTTCAAGGACCCAAACATGCCAGTCATTTAAGAAACCAATTAATTTGTCAAACCTGATGAAATATCATTATTCTGCCCTTGGCTCTTTCCAAGAACATCATAGTTCATTCATTTTCTACTGAATAAAGCCATATCAGTATTTAAATTTAAGCGAGTTTAAAGATTTCAAATGGAATCTAAAAAGCAACGCATTAGAAACAATCACATCAATAGAGAAAACGTTTTTAAAAAAAGTTTAATGAAGAAAAAAGCAATGTGGGAAAAAAAACTATGAAATGAAACCAATGGGAAAAAATAGAAGAAAGAAGCCAAAATCAATAAAATAGGGAGAAAAGAAAATGATTTGAGAATTGAGAAAGAAGTAAAAAGCAGGATAGAAAAAAAGATCATTAAGGATGTGAAATATCTATTCGATAATAAACAGAACTTAATTTCAAATAAGACTAAGTCTTTTTTTTATTATCATAGAAAAAAAAAAGAAATCTTAATTATTTTACAAACTTGGAATGCGATGTTTATGACCTTATTGTTTTCCATAAGAAAACTACGAAATGGCTCAAAAAGTAGCTGTTTTTGATGACAGAGGGCATTGCTAATACAACTGTGTGTTAAATGGCTCTAAAATAAATCAAACACTAATACATAGGTTAGTTTTGATTGGTGCAACGTCTAGTTGCCGCCGTCATTTTGCGTAGAATTGTCACTGTTCACAAGTATCTACATTCGTCATTATATATATTAGAAAATATCGAAAATCAAGCAACAATCAAAATAACGGGTTGCTTCCGATAAATATGCTCAGGAGAAGACGGTCTCATCAGACGGAAAAATTACTACGACGCTGTTTTGGGATAGAAAGGCTCAAAGTTATGGACTTCTTCGGAAAAGGAAAATCGATCAATTGACAGTTGAAATATAAAAATTACCCTATTCCTATGTGGCCGCGGTAGCCTAGTGATCATGATAGCGGACTCGCGGCTGGCGATTTTTGTTCACTCGTAGGTTCAAGCCTTGATGCCACTGAAGACTCGTCGTATGGCTGGTACTGATACATGTTAAATCTGTCGTGGCTCAAAGTCCTCCCCTTCGAGTGGAGTAGAAGTTAGGATAGGGGGTGTCAGCTCAGGTGTCGTCCTCATCACTTGACCGAAGATCAAAATTACGAGGTCCGTCACCAATAGCCCTCGTGCTGCTTCTAGTGCAACGATAATAGAACCAACCAACAACAACAACCCTATTCCTAAAACCTCATTTCCCATTTCAAACAAGGTTACTTTTTGAATCACTCTTGCATAACATGAAAAGAATAGTCTTAGTATTTTTGTCTCGTAATGCAGTTGTACGGATACAAAATAATGAAAACACCTATCAACATGAATAGTGTTTATGAACAGGTTTCATATTACACACTATAACAAAAAAGCCGACGCACCAAGAAGGAGTTGTCCGATGGAGACAAAAATTGGCGGACAGGAAAATTATTTACAGAATAGAAAAATGATTAAAATTTCAGAAAAATTGAATGATTTACTTAAGAGTTACACAATAATGAGCTCAATAAGGTGTTGATCCGCCTCTAGCCTGGATGCAAGCTGCCCCACAAAGTGGCATAGAGTGATAAAGCTTCCAGATGGTCACCTGCGGTATTTCAAGCCAAATTTGTTCCAATTGTCAGGCTCTGTCATCAACATTCCCTGGTAGATGCAGTCGACTTCCCATCATATCCCAGACATGCCCGATTAGAGAGAGATCTGGTGATCTGTCTGGCCGAGGAAGTGTTTGACAAGCTGTAAGACAGTTTAAAGTAACACGTGCCGCATGTGGTCTGGCATTATCTTGCTAAAAAATAAAGCCAAGGTACTGCAAAAGGAACGGAGGCAAAATAGGTCACAGAATGTCGTCGGCGTACCGCTATGCTGTAAGTGAGCCTCTAATGACGACAAAAGGGGTCCGGCTATCAAGGGAAATGGCCCCCAAGACCATAACTCCTGGTTGAGGGCCTGTGTGGCGTGCAATAGTGAAAGCAGGATCGGCACGCTGCCCTGGGCGTCTCCAGACATGTCTTCGATGATCGTCAGGACACAGTTGGAAGCGGGATTCGTCGCTAAACACTATACGCCCCCAGTCAGCAGCATTCCAATCTGATCGAACCAAGCACCACTGTAATCTAGCTCGACAGTGTGGAGGCGAGAGTGTCAGGTGGCGAAGAAGTCGGTACAAGCGTAGATTTCGCTCTATCAGCCGTCTGTGAATGGTCATGATCGTGAGCGGGTCGCACGTCTGATGGTTGATAACGATGAATCAGGCGCTGTGACAGCTGATATGACAATCACTCTGTCCTCCCGATCTGCTGTGACCCTAAGTCGACCGCTACCATCATGACTCTGAAATCTGCCATTGTCCACCCATTCTTGCCAGGATCTTCTAATCGCCTCTTTGTTTCAACCCATATGACGAGCGATTCTCCTATTTGCCCCACCTATCTTTTTCAATCCAATGATATGACCTCTTTCAAACTCTGACAGTTGCTAGTAATGAGCTGGAATCCTGCGGCGAGGCATTTTTTCAGTCGATGAAAGGTATCCTAAATTGTAATGCCACAGAAAAAAATTGACCATCCAATTGAGAATCGCTTCTTATATACATCTGCTGAGTGCGCAGTTCCAATGTGCTGTAGCTCCCCCTATTAACTTATTGGACACTAAATTTTAATCATTTGCATGTTCGGTCCAAACGTCTTTGCATACGGAATTTTATTGGAATCGGGCAACTCCTTCTTGGTGCGTCGGTTTATTTTGTTATAGAGTGTAATTACCATTATTATAAATTATATATTTATAACCGCTAAGTGCTCACCACTATTTATTGATTAAAATAAAGAATATGTTGTCCTACTGTATGAAAGTTACTAAGAAGCACAGGGCTTTCTTGTTTTTTCTCAAATTTGTGAAATGTTGGGCCTTATAAAATTTCAGAGAAGGCAAGTTGTTGGAGCTCGCCTTATCGGAGTACCTTTAACTGCACTACTGACATTGTGGGAATTTCTCGAAGTGCAAAAACGAGATGCGAAAGTTATGACTGCATACCACACACAAGGAAAAACAATATCCACCAGATTCAACTGTGGTCGGAAGCAAAAGTTGGCTGAAAGAAACCATCAGATACAGAAGATGATTGTGACATCCAAAAAGAAGACAGCTGCAGCTAAAGTGATTGAAGAATTAAATAAGTACCTGCGGAATATTGTATCAATGATTACCATTAGAAGAGATATGCAAAAATAACAAATTTACGAAAGGATAACTATTCTCAAGCCACTTGTCACAGATGTGAATGTAAAACATCATTTCAAATGGTGTCACGGACATTGTGACGTTGGCGATTTTCTCTTCATTAGCCTCGGAGACTTTTGTGTAATTTGATTGCATAAAATTACGATTCCTTCACAACTCAAACGAAACATAATCAGGTAAATTAAATGAAGATAAGAAGTGAGTAAATTTTATTAGAGATAGTGATATAATAAACGAAATCGAACTGATAGGGGGGAAGTAAGATGGAGGATAAAGAAATGAATAGATACGTAGGTTAAGATGAAAAAGTGAACAGATACGTATATTAAGGTATCCGTACACCTTTAAAACGTCATTTTTGTCAAATTTTCGATTTTCTAATTTTAACATCAATTTAAAATTTAAACATTTTTCTTTCTAATAGTATTTGTATTTTGCTTATACCTTATTTAGAGAACTTAAGTTACAGGGATTTGAATTTTACTCGATATCTAATTTTTAATTGCATTTGAAAGTTTGTTTTTGATTTTTCAATATGAATTTTCTCAACATATTTACATACGGCAACGTAAATATCAAAAACAAAAAAAAAAATTATGAACCAAATTAATTTAAATTTTGCAAGTATCTTCCTT
>BMAW01034389.1:53503-78939 GCA_019974015.1 Nephila pilipes
TAAACGACGCGAAATGGAAAGCACAAAGCACAAGTTTTCTTACACATTTTCATTTCTACCATGTATTTCAGAACCCATGGCGACGTACAGTAATGACGATGTGTAAGAAAACTCACGCTTTATGTTTTACTTTACAGCGCCGTCTATCGGTTCACCATTTGCTCTCCGCCTGTGCATTGTGTGATGAAAACTGCATGTTTAGGTATTCTCTATCACCTCTTAAATTTTTGCTCATGAGTTTCAAAACACCTTGTATAGCAGTATCGAAGATTTGAAAACAGACGAATGTGCATTTAATCAGGATGTCAAGGAAATATTTCCATGACATTCCAAAAAGCGTTTTTACATTAACGAATTCATTCATTACTAAGCAATGTAATATTATTATAAATTATTTTAAAATGTTTAATAGTACATAACTATATCGATGCTCAGGTAAGAAAAGCTTCTATGTTATATATTTCAATTTATTATAATCATAACGTTTTTTTTTTATTTATTTATTTATAAGAGTTCTTTTGAGATCATATTAATCCTTCTTCTCATATTTAAAACATTACGATATGTAACATATCAAAATCTGTAGCATTAATACTACAGTCGCAACAATTTATTTGGACTAGATTTCATGAGTTAAAATACTCTCAAATTTCACTTGATCTTGAAATAACTAATGAGAAGAAAATATCATTGATATGAACAAGTATTAAGTTAATATTTTCTGTTTCCTCAGTTAATTTAATTAAATTTCATCAAGTTCAAAAAATAATTTAAATTTATCATGGAGAATAATTTGGAGACTTTGTGTGCATGCAATGTATTTATTTCAAATAAATATTGCGATACAGCTAAAAATGAAAAACATAGTGACAATAATTGCGGATACCAGCTCCGAAACAATAAATATCATTAGAAATAACATAAAACAAGCAATGAAAAGATATTACAGAAAGTTTTAAAATATGTATATAACTTTTTCACGTATATTTTGTAACAATAGCAAATTGTCATTAGAATTTAAAAAATTTGTTAAGAGAGCAATAAAATGATACAGTAAGAGGGAAAAACTTTTCTTAAATGCAACTTTATATATTTCCTAAGATTCTTTAGTGAACGTTAAGCAGTTTATTGAGTTATTGATTCTTATCACATTGTTTATTTTATTTATAAACTTATATGAAAAAAGATATTAATATTCCAAAAATTCGAAGGCTTAAAAAACGAGCCTTTTTAATAAAATTTTTAAAAATTGCATTTGGCTTGAAAAATGTTTGAACACCAAAATAAAAAAAAAATAAATAAATAATAACTTAAGTTTCAAAGAGACGAATACAATATTGTGCGCTGCACTAAGTATTTTCAGTATAAAATTAACGTACAACTTTAGCAAGATCAAGATCTTATTTCTTAATAAGCAAATTTTTTTGCTTGATTTTATATACTATAGGATCACGAATTATAGGTCTCTCTCTCTTTCTCTCTCTCTCTCTCTCTTAAGCAGACGCTTTTATTTGCTCTCCGAATTCTGATGAAACATAAGCATATGGGAGGGGATTATGAGGGACATGTATGCGTAAGTGCCTCTGTCGAAAAATGTGGCCTTCTAAGAAGTTCTGCAGAGGGAAATCTTTCAAAGCCTGGTTGAAATATAAAGCCAATGGATAGTCTATCTTGTCCACAGCATTTGCAGTCAGTACCCAGAAATATAATGGTCCCAATTGAGTTGCAACACTTTCTGCTTTAACTGGCTCTGCGCCTTCCTTTGCATCTTCGTCTAAGAACAGAATTTCAGCTGATGAAAAATCAACATATGGTTGATCGGCTGACGTCACCTGCAGAACTCCATTGTCTTTGGTCAAATACAAAACAGTTCTGGCATGGACTTCGTTGAAAATTATTGTGGCATTGCCCTTACCAGTTACTTTAAAGATCTCATAAAGTGTACCATTTGCTCTAAAAAGGCAATTGGCGTACAGTTTTGGATAATGGATTCCAATTTTAATTCGAGACTCGTTCAATTGGCTCTCGAGTTGGGTTATTTTGTATTCTGACAGTCCTCCAACAGTTATTTGATTCATTTTCACGTCAAAGACTTCACCAGCGACCAAAGGTTGAAGTTGCATGTCATCAAGTCTCACAGGGTCCAAAATCTCACCCAAAGGTTCATCCATACCAGTTTTCATCTTGACACTTAAATTTTGCATGACATCTCCAAAGAACTCTTCAAGGGCTTGGTCTGCTTTTTTCAATCGTTCTTCTTCACTTAACTGGCTGCTAAATGGTGTTGGACTTTTGGTATTAGGATCAACTTCGTTGACAGTTTCTTGCTGCTGTACTTGTTGAGCAGGAGGGGCAGTTTTAATAGCAGAAGACTTATACTGTTTGTTCTTTGGGTAACTTTCGATTTCTTGAAAGCCTTGTTGCTGTTGCTGCTGCTGTTGCTCTTGATGTTGTTGCTGCTGCTGAGGTTTGTGTTGGTAATGGGAATGTTGTTGTTGTTGCTGCTGCTGTTGTTGTTGTCTATGTTGGTAGTGATGTTGTTGTTGCTGTTGTTGATGCACCTGTTCTTGATTATGTTGTTGTACCCGTTCTTGTTGTTGCTTCTGCACCTGTTCTTTTTGCTGTTGTTGAACTCGCTCTTGTTGATGGGTTTGCTGTTGCTTCTGAACTTGTGGCTGGTTCTGGTAGTGATGTTGCTGTTGAACTTGTTGTTGTGGTTGGTTTTGATAATGGTGTTGTTGCTGAACTTGTTGCTGTGGTAGAATTTGTTGCCATTGAGGTTGTCTCACTGATGTTGTACTCTGAGTGGAAACTACTGGAGGGAATGTTGTCTTCTCTGTTGTAACTTCTTCAGAATTCCATGGTAAAGCATAAGAGCTGCTAGTTTCAGGTTGTTTAACTCTTTGACCAAAATTTGCTGTTTTAATGGATGATGGAGCTCTGAATAAAACTTCTGCTACTGAAGGTTTTTCATCAGTTTTCTCATCAGTTGATGAAGTTATTGATTCTGCTGTTGTTTGTTCAGTACTCTTGTAGGTAGAATCTGGTTCTGATGTTATTCGTGAAGTTAAACTTTCCTCACTGACGTCTGAAATTATAACGCTAATTTTTTTAATGTTCGAAACAAATATTCCACATAGAATACAATAGTCAAGAACACATACAAATATACACAATAGTCAAAAACTATCAAGAAATGATTCTGACGTGGAATTAAAACATTGAATATAAGTATATCTCTTATTGAATATATCAGTATTTTGTTTGATTATTTTGATTGTTATGGACATAAGTTACGTTTTAATTCTTCTTTCAAAGATAATTAAAAAAGATTCTAGATTTGTGATCTTTATTTAAAATTAAATTTCGCTTTAAGGAGTGAAAGTTGTCGGACTTATACATCGTTAACTGAGTTCATCACTTTTTTATAGCTCAACTCTTACTCATGAATATTACTTTTAATAACGAGTGATGTCTAACAAGACATTATATTCCATTATACTCATTAACATAATTATACACTAAAAGATTAAGAATGCACGAACTCACTTATGTTTTTAAATAAATGTTTTACTCGTGAATTATTTAATAAAGAAATACATTTACCACATATAAAAAAAAACTAGTGGACTATTTCGGACTAGTCATTGGACAAAGTATGGTTTTATTATCTGAGTCCTGCCATCTTGTACAGTTTTTTTTCCCTGTTACATACTAAAAGTTTCTGATTTACTTTACATCGAATGTAATACTCCTTTTCAGGTACTTGTGAATTGAGACAAAATTTCAAGAGAGTTACATAGAAAATAATTATAGCTTTAGAAAATAATTATAGGAGACCCAGAACGCTCACATATCAGTGTTTTTTTTTTTTTTTTTTTTTTCTTTTAATTTTTAATCTCTTCTCGCGAGACCTTCATATTTTCTTCTTTTGTTCAACCTTTTTTTTTAAAAAAAAAATGAATTTATGGTTATTAATAATTAATAAGATTATGATTATTCACAATTAGAATACATAAATATTGTGATAATAAAAAAAATTCCTTGAGAAATGCGATCATCCATTCTTCCTATATTTAAGATGAATCGTTAATTTCTTTCGAACCAGATGCAAGATTTTATTTAAATGTATTCAAGATTCTGAAAACTCTTCCTCAGAACTATCATTCTTATTTTATATTTAAAGATTCTTCATAATAGAGCAGCTTTTTTCTTTAAAATACATTTTGATCTGACTTTATTTTTATTTTTTTTACACATTTGTAGTATCGTACCTCATCAAAGTGACTGCATGTAAATAATTTTCGTTTAAATTTTAATTACTTCAGTTGGAGAATACCGTTTCTGGACAAAATATAGGAAAAGTATGCAGTACTTTATAAACTATCTCTTATCTTTTCTTTATATGCACAAATGCATGAAAAAAGGTTTGTTATAAGAATTATCTGCTTTATTTCTTTTAGTTCTTTGGATATTAGCTCGGAATTTCTTTACTATTTCAAGAGAAGAATAAAGATATCAAAGCAATTTTAAAATTTAGATAATGCTTTTGTGTTGATTAAAGGGGGTAACAAATGTTACAATAATTTGCACTTAAAGTTCCATTGAGTCTCAAAATTCTTATATGGCAGGATATGGGAGTCAAAAAAGTTAGCTTCCAATTCAGGTGTTGACCTCGTCACCGAATAATAACTCAAATTTAAGAAATCTGTTTCTGATATTTCTCGCGGACTCCAGGGACATTAATTCAAATCAATGAAGCACGGTATTAATGATCTGACAATTTTAAAACTTCATTGTTTCTTACCAGTTTGAGCAAGTGCAAGACGTATTCCAAACAAAATGAACACCACGAACCACTGCTTCTCCATATTTCACTCCTTGATACGTTCTTTTATGTTCAGTTCTGGAAAAAAAATTGTTTATAGTTCGTAAATTAATTCATGATTCATAATTTAGCATGAAATATTTTCAATTTTATTTCAACAAACACAATACATTCGCCATATATATATATATATATATATATTATATATTCTATTAAGTTATTTCGATTGTAGACTTAAAGACCTGTTATACATCATACATCAATAATAGTATGTAGCTTACGGACTTGTTTATTGACCTGAAACGTCTGCTAAAAAGAGAGAGATTTAATACGAAGGGGGGAAAGAGAGAGAGAGAGAAATGCCCTTTACTACGTATTTTAAAATTAAAGACGTCAAGGTTTCTTTCGACTGCTCCTGAAATAAAAATAGTGCTATATTTTTCTTTCAAGTTCGTTAATATTTAATTTTTTTCACTGGGGAATCACTGCACTCAGCATTTTCTCTATCTCTGTAAATTTGAAAATGTTCAAGTTAAAGGAACACTTTTAGAAAGTTGACTGCTAATTCGGTCACCAATTTTTGCGTGTGTATTTATTATATTATTATTATTAAAAAAAATTGAAAATTATTCAAAAAAAAAAATTACCGGCTAAAAGGCCAACTTAGGTTCATTATTTTCAAACATTTTACATGTTCCCCCATATATGTGTTCTTTTTTTAAAAAAAAATAATTTAAGAAATTCTCTCATTCAAATAATAATATCAATACAATAAATGCGCACAAAATAATCAATGGTTGTGAGACCATTATTGTAAAAATGTTCCATAAATATGGTCATTTTTAACATTATTAGGGTAGGAAAACGGCAGTGCGAATTTGTCCTCTTAAACTTAATATTGATTACTTTAACTGTGCATTTTTGTAAAAGAAGAAGTTATTTAAATTATTTTTGTCAAGAAATATGGAATTCTGAAGGTAACCAACCAGACTTAAAATTTAGTGATTCCTGTATTACTAAGCCCGCCCTCAAATATTCTGTACAATTTTGAAGTAATTTTTTTCTATGACATGGGTTAATAAATTAAACTCTCCAAAGCTAAAATATAAAATAAGTCCTTGTATTTTTAAAAGAAATTTTCATTTTTAAGTTTTCGGGTTTCTGTTATGAAAAAGATCGCTTTCATTTATATGACGGCGAAATTCATTCTCAAAGTATTTTATCTGAAACACGAAACATTTGGTATTTATAGTTCTTTCCCAAAACTTTTCTTATTCGAAATTTCTAATTATGTTTCAATAATATTAAAGTTCGCTTTCGAATCAATAACGGCAAAATTCATTATCAGAGTATTTTATCTGAAACATGAAATATTTATGTTCACAATATTCATATTCAAAACCTATCTAAAACGTTCGAAATTCCATGCGTAGTTATAAATTGATTTTAAAAATTGCTATTTGAGTGATATACATATTGTAATGTCTCGAAATCTATTTGTTTTAAATATTTTATTTAATAGAAAGTATGGAGTGAAAAATCTACATATTCCGCAAAAAATAATAGTTCCAGCGTTTTATTGTAAATTTTTATGAAGTTATTAGAGTTCAATCGAAACAAAAACAATATGAATTTGTCTTAAGGCATTTTAAAACTTATTAATATCGTTTTTAGAGAACAAATTGTAATAAAAATGACTAAATAAAATAATATAATGCAAAAAGAATTTTGGATCGCATTCTGTATTCATGATTGTTTCTTTGCAATTAAAATCATTGAAAAGTTTATATTATTATTTTTTTCTAAATGTCAAATACGAGATATAGATGAAGTGCTATTCGAAATGTTTCTTTTACTCCCCTCTCCCGCATTATTTTAGTTTCACTAAAAAAAATTAGCTGATGAATTAAAATAATTATAACATGATTTAAATCTTATAAAATTTTACAGTTAAAAATATTTTCATTTATTTATTCTTTCTGTTTCTAAAATTCACATAATAATAGAAATTCTTCTACGATAAAATAAAATTTTCTAACTCCTTTTATTCTGAACTATTTGTTTACTTTTACTTAAAGAAAACAATAAGAAATCAATATGTCAATAAATTATTTCTATTGTGAAATATAAATGCTCTCTATAGTGTTAAGTTACAGTACATAAAATGAATTTATTTGATGTATATCATAATAATAATCAAGGATCATTTAAAAAATAAATTACGCAAATGATTTTAAATTTACAGGCAAAATATGTAACAAAATCAAAAACATCTACAAGATTCCCAAATGTCATTAAATACGTCGATATCGAATTAAAAATTGCTTGATAAACAAATAAATAAAACGAAATAAATGTTTATATATGCCGAAAAAATAATAATATTAATAATTAAAACATTTTCAATGATTCCCCAATTATCATCTAATAAAATATCAGTACAATAGCGTACTTCATGAAATAAACACTATAGGATTAATTCTATGTATATATTTGCAACATCAATTCTTTTATTAATTATAATGAACATTTAATGCAACTGTGTTTTTTTTTAACATTTCAAAGATTTTTTTTTTTTTTAGTTTAACCGCTTCAAACGGGAGCTACATTTCCTCTATGCATTGATAAATTGGATTGTATATATTTCGCAATTAAGAGCTTTTTTTCTGTCTGAATATCTGTCTAACAGATTGAATTTCTTTTATATCTAAGTATATATCATCTATCTGTAAGCACTGTGAGTTGAAAAAACCCACATCTTCTTTGAAACTAAAAACGTATTCTTCGAATACTGCAGAGCTTGCATGAAATTTCCTTTTGTAACTATGAATATACTATCTATCTGTGCACTACTAACTCGAATGGGACACCCTTAACAGCTACAAATACTCCCTCAATCCGGTTATCTCCATCCCCGGCAAAAACCACCGGACAACGGTTACTAACATCAAGAGCGCATCTTACCTGTCCTTCCGGCCCGATTCCTCCCAAGGTAATGATATCGAAGGCCGTACTCCGAAGCGTATATAATCCGGAAGACGAGTCGGAAACTGGTAAGGTAAACACGAGGATTCACCTCGAAAGAACAAGAAAAAAGTTCAAGACCTTGATTCAGGTGTCACGGTCAATGAACTGTACCCACCCTACTGGGTCACTGCCGCGCATGATTGCCCAGCGATGAGATTTATCGCACTTTTTTTAAGTCCATTGTGTGGGCATGGCGAAGAAGATTGAAGATTTGCATCTGCAGATCGTTATAAGGTCGACATTTAGAGACCCGGTCTCTCAACAGTGACTAATGCTGTCCTTTTGCTATTGGAGGCGATGGTTTATGGAACAGATTTGCATGGGAATGAAAGGGGAAAGTTTTCATCCGGAGATTTGTTTGGACATGCAAATGACGAGATCCGTTTATGGGTATAAGTTCCCTTTTTTTTTCACTTCCTTCATTGAATTCGCGCCAAGGCGTGTAAACAAGCGATTTTCCAATTGAGCTCAATTTTCGCCTCCTGAGTACTTTAGTGATTTACAGATATTTTTTTTTCTCTTATGGGAATCTTGTTTTGAAATACTTAAGATATTAGTTCCGGATATTACATTTTTATTTTAGAGGCTTTAAGCGGAAAAATGAAAGAATTAAAAATAGACTAAATACGTTTAAAATTTAAGAACAATACACTTTCGAAATAGAATTATTTTAGCATCATCCCTTTTAAATTTCTTAATTTTAAAGAAATGTTTTCTTTCTCATTGGATGTACTGGTCTTTAGCTCGAAACAGCAAAACAGAAAATGGGAAAGACATCAGTATCAATAAAGGTATTTAATAATTCAGAAATTCATTACGAATTTTTAATGTTTATAAAATGTCTGTCATTTATAACAAAAAGTTAAATAGTTATGAATTTTAAGCATTCTTATTTTTTTAAGTAAAAAATATTCATCCATGCTCTGTAAAATGTATAAAACTGAAAGATATGTTCATGATGTTAAATTTTTTCGGCGAAATTTAATGTTATCTTACCAAGTTAATGATTCCTTTTTTTTTCGTTCTAATTTTTTAGATTTTTGCTTAGATTCCAGTGCATAATAATGAATCAATTTCTCGTCTACGGTGACAACTCGACGCAAAATAACATCGATAACTCGTGGAGGTAGCAATCAAATTTTATTTGGCAGCAAATGACTACCAAATCAAAACTAATTTAAGAATCAATATCAAATTAGTTTCGGCTCCACTTAACAAATGGCAACAGCAATTTACCTTAATGATGCCACCTGCCTTCAAATACAAATACTTTTTGAACCACCCTCGTTGTTTCAAGTAATGTATTTATCATGCATATAGTTCTGTGTAATCACCTTTACATCTCTCTCTCCCCTTCATGCCTGGATCTGAATTCTTCCTCCTTATCCCCTAGTAACACAATACTTTCGAAAAGCATCGGCTTCTTAAAAATTCACTCCCGCACTTCTTCCCCTTCTTTCTTTTTTCTCCCTTCTCGACACATTTAAGGCATTTAAAATGCTTTTTGACAAACTGGCACAGAATTCCTCGTTGTTCCAATACTGACGGATTTTAACAACCATGTAAATTATAAAACGATATAAGAACATGTAAGCAAATATTTCGGATATTATATTCAATTTCAGCATTTGGGCAATTCCCTACCCTTTGGTAAAACTCATACTTTACAGGAAAACTTTAATGCCCCTAGAAAATTCTTACTAAATATACAAACTCAATATTTTAGAGAAACATTCATTTCTCCGCTACTATATTAGCTTTCATCTGAAGGAACTAAATTACGAAATCCTGAAAGATCCAAACAAAGTTTATTTTATCCTTAATGTTACAAACACCATTAGAAAACAAATTATCTTTTACGAAATAAATACTTTTGACAGGATAAGTTTTTTTCAGATTATTAATATACAATCGATGTACTTTTTTTGCATTTAATGTTTTAAAAACATTTCCTAATTGTGACACATAAAGCAACTAGCCAACTATTAAAACTCATCATGAGCTAGCTGGTGATGCATGATATTTTTCAATAATTATTAGTAATGATTACCTTTTGTCTGTAACATTTATTTTTTTATTTATTTTTTAATCTTCGGAATGTCAATATTTTTCATTTTAAAACTGGAAATCAAAGAGATAACTGAAAACCTTTTTGACGAACTCAGAAAAGACACTTACATGCAATCTACTGTATTTCCGTGCATCCAAAATCGTAGATTCCATTAAATTGTACTTTTTTGCATGTACAATCTAGCAACTGCTTTAAATTGAAATTCAACTATTCTTACAACTTGAGGAAAGAAAATTACGCCGTATGCAAAAGCCATGGGAGTTTTTCCCGCTGAAACATCCACCACCGTATGGTTTTAAACAACAAATATCCCAATCCATAAGGACAATTCTTTAAAAAAATCTTCAAGTTATGTGAAAGCTCTAGCAAGTAATTCTCCAATGCAAAAAGTTACGTATATATATTCAGCTTACAAATAGAAAATTTCTCTAGTATTAAGAAATGTAACAAAACTCTAAGTAGAATATTAGCATTTAAAATAATTTTTAAATCCATTAGGGAGGTACACATGCAACACTGTAGGATTGGGATTTGGAATCTACTAGAAAGCCAAAGTTGTGTTCTGTTCGCTTTGGTACTTCCCAAAAGCTCCTTTCGCTTTTAGATCCATTCGCATCATTCTAAAGATTGAAGAAAGGACTCATACATAATTCATGGTGTCCTATTTAGACTCATTACCATCTTTATGACATTGTTGCGCTTTGTTTGAGGAGTAATAGGCCTTTTGCGTGGTTAAATAGAATATTACGATAAAGTATATTCAAACACAAGGAGAGCCTCCTTGGTGTAGAAATGATGCAATTCCCCTCCCAGCAGAAAAACGCACTTCTGATTTATTCTCGATTACCCTAATGGCTTAAGATTTTTAAAGGACTTTTTATTGACATTCTAATCGTAGAGCAAGTGTTAATATAATCAGATAAAAAATAAATATTTTCACTTGGGAATCTTCTTCGCGCTTATATCTGAGATTTGATCATTCAAAAATTTGATTTTAAACTATTTACAAAAGCCGACGTTATTTAAATTATCAACTGTCTCCTGAGAAATTAGACAGTAGTTGTATATAAGTTCATTAAAATAATTATTCTGAATTCTCAGATTGCAAATTTAATGCTTTCATTATAACATGGAATTTCTTAAATACATTTTCATATTTACTTATTTGTAATAAATGAAAGTAAAGCTTTTATTATTAAGTATAGGTGAAGATAAGTGTCATAAAATGCTAGAAAAATGAAAAAGGATAGAGCCACAGAAATCATACCTTCAAAATCGTTCACAAATTATTAATTTCAAATTTATTGCAATTATTATAAGTTATTCTGAAGAATTTTGGGGAAGTAGGTTTTTTACAGAGCCCGTGAACATAATTTTCGAGAGGTTTGATTGAAAAAAAGATTCCTCTACGACAATAACTTTTTTATTTGTTACTCAAGATTTCAACAATTCTTGTTAACCTGAGAGCTACAAGTTCTCTCTTCTTTAAGGCTCTTCAACCTTTTCATATCTTCGACCCCATTCTGGTGCACATGGAGGAGGCTGGAACATTTATTTTTTCAAATAATAGTCTATTATTTATAATTATTGCATTGGCATTATTTATTATTGCATACCCTTTGTATCCATTATATATTGCATGGCATTTAGAGGAATACTATTCATTAAATATAATGGCATTTTGAGGTATACCCTATTAAAGGAAAATTTCCTTACGTAGATAAATAATTACGCTCTTCGTATGATGCCATCTACGAACAGTGGTATATAATACAGTAATTCAAAGAGGCATTAAAACATTATTAATTGGTGTATATTCGGCATTTTATAAATATTTAACAAATAACAGGAACAAAATGACAAACCAGCCAGAACGCTGAAACAATCTAGATCAAATCGACGTCGATGATAAACATAAAAAATTACAAATAAATAATTCTTTTCAATCAAATGTGCTTATATTTTTAATGGATCATTAACTGTAAACATAGTTTTTATAACATTTCATTAAATGGTTTCTTATCATGTTCGCTAACTGGTTGATTGATTGTTTATTTGCGTTTCAGAAGCAACGCAAGGGCTACTGGAAGAATGCCCAAGCGGACAGAGCTCATCCGAAGGGTTTAGAGCTGCAATCCAGGCATCCGGAAAACCGTCATCCCCTCGCTCAGCATTTATAGACAAAAAGAAAAAAAATTACAATTATAAAGAAAAAGGTATAACGGTACATGTTGGAACGAGGAACAAAAGATATTACATAATTTCGAAATTCAAAAGTAAATAAAAGCTTTCAATGTATTTATACAGAGTGACGTCATAGTTCTTATATTTCCCATTTTTCATTTTTTGGAATGCATATCAATCTGTATTCCATTGACTTCACGACTTCCTGCCAACGACGGATGTTGATGCTATGACTCTCGGCCACAGCATTGGACCAAGATATGTACACAATAAGAAAAATTGAAATATTCAGATATGAAAACAAAAATTGAAACAATTATGAAGTTTTTTTTGAGTAATTTTACGAGACTTTAGAAACCTTAAGGGCAAATGGAGACGGAACTCATAATTCTGAATTTCGATCAAGTGATGAGGAAGACACCTGAAGAAGTGGTAATTCCCTCTCCATACTTCCACATCATGGCAACGGGAACACTTGGAACCTCGATAGATTTAAATGCCTCAACCCCGCTACACGATGCATCTTTAGTGGCATCAGAGATCGAACTCACGTCTCGATACAAACAACGCTCGTGGCCATTAAATCCATTTTATCATGACAACACAACAGCGGGTATACTTAAAAGTGTAGGTAAGTGCAATAGTGACCATGAACATAAGATTAGGGGATTCTTCTCTACGTAAGGCACTACTCACCTTTTGACATAATCTCTATCCTTTTCCACGCTCTTGCACAAATGTATGACTTCTTGAAAAATCCATTGGGTCGCAGAAGATTTCCGGTGGTTGTCGACTCTAGACAGCTTTCAACTCGTCGTCAGAACTAAAATTATGTCCCTTACGGCGCTCTTTCAGCTTTAGAAGAGGTGAAAAGACACATCGCTGTTTCAAATTTATCTCAATGTGGATCACTATTTTCTGCAGCAATGTCTCCAGTGTACAAATTTTGAAAATCTAAAAGTTGTGACCATGGAGGTATTACTTTCCATTCAAGATTCATATTTATATCTATATTTGAATGTGACAATCATTACTATTTCTATTAACCTCCAGTTGATTGTGGTCACTGTAGCTAAGGTGTCATGGTCGCGAACTCTTGGCCGGCATTGTTTCTATCGAGTCGTGAAATCAAATCCTGAAGTTACTTAATATTCGTAGTGGAACGAAGTTTGGAGAGGGATTTAGAAGCTTAAATGTCGTCCTCATCACTTGGCTGAGGTGCAGAATAACGAAGTCCGTCACCAACAGCCCTCGTGTTGCTTCTAAATGCGACGTTTAAACGATCAATCAATCTCCCTTGATAATGGTGTGAGAATAGGAGAGCGATGTATTAGTTCATTCGTCGTCTTTGTCACTTAACGGTGATTCAATCTATCAAATTCTTCTTCATATCGGACACCATCTTCTTCAGTTCTCCTCACACAAAAATCATCAACCCCCACAACAAATCATTCTATAGAAGATACATGTAGCTACAAGAATTTTGAAAATCGGATATCAAACAAAAAAAAAGCTTTATCCTTGAAAGTACTGTTTTTAATCAAACCTCGTTTTAATATGTTCATAAAATTTTAGTAGAAGTCCTTAGATTAAAACGAAACATTTTATCATACTATTTCATTTTGATGAAATGCAGCAGTATATTTCAAAAAAGAATTTTTTAAGAAAAAAATCTAGAACATTTAAGTAATTCGTAGTTAAAATATTAAATCCTTCAAGATTCATATTAATATTATTGGAACAGAGGAATATTGAAAAGATTTAATGTGGCTCTCTCGTTAAATCTTTGATCTCAAAAATAAATTCAATAATTAAAATTATAGAGTAAATTTACAAAATTGTGTTGACAAAATCAAGAAAATGCTGTGTAACTCTAGAATGTTAAATATCGGGATGGGAAATTTTTGTTTTATAAATGTATTGGAATGATAAACTTTTTTTTATTTATTCAAAAAAAAAATCGGGAGTTGAGAAAATAGGGGGAATCACACAAATACAGATAGTGTGAGAAAAAAAAAGGATTTTTTATAGCAAAATTATTACCGTGAAAAAATAATTTGATCATCTAAAAATTTTGTGCATAAATGCATTTATACGAGGAAATAAACGATTGAATTTTTGTTGCCAGTAAACGTTAACACGAAATAAATGTTAACGTAGATCATAGTTCGTTCTTCTTCGCGACTGGCATTTTATATAACGTTTAAAAACTGAAAGTATTTTTAATTAATCTGGTCATTACCGTTTCAATATTTTAAGATACTACTTATAATACTGTTACAACACTCAAAGATCTTGTAAGAAATTAGGCTAGAGTAACTTTGAATGATGTCGAATGTGAGTTAGGATACATGAAATAAATTGGTCATTTCGAGCAATATGCTAGCATTTGAGTCTTGCGGACATGATTGGTCAGTTCTGGAGAGCTAAATATTTTTATATACGAATGAGAAGCAAAAAATCATTGATTGTGCGATAATTCCAACTGTATAGGTAAAAGCTCCCGAAAAAGCACCGTTCTATGCGGATCGTACGTAGTCCTCATTTCTCCTATCAGAGGCGTGTGTTACAACTCTTCTCGAGCAACAACCGAGAAATTTTTTGCCTACTTGCAGTGATATTTTAAGTTGCAACTTTTTCCCCTTTTTGAGATGGCAGATTCAAGTGAACAGCTGATTAAGACGATGCTTTGGGAAAAACTCAAGTGTACGAGTTATTTTTCTCGTTTCAAAAAGGACGGTTTATCAATAAATGACAACCCTCGTTTAAGATGTCCAGCAGTTGTACGAACAAACAAAAATGTTAAGAAAATTCGTGAACTTGCGCTTGAAGACCAACAACACACCATTGGACACATTTCAGAGTTAACTAGATTTTCTTGGCGAATTTCAACAGAATATTTGGAAATGGTAAAGATTGCAGCCAAATTTGTGCCTCGGGTTCTGACTGACCAGCAAGAAGAGTCATCACATTGCACCAGTTTATAGCAATAAACGACATGAACTACTTGCCTCCCCACCTTACTCACCTAATCTAGCCTCGTGCGATTTCGTGTAAGAATGGTATAAAAGGACACCGATTTGACGACCTAGAATCGGTCAAGGAAAAAAACGGAATAGGAGCTGTTAGACATCACAGCAGATGAGTATAAAAATATTTCTAACTATGGAATCCCCAATTGAACAAATCTATTGAGTATATTGGAAAGTATTTTGAAAGTGATAGGATTGTTTTTAAAGCCAATGACAAATTTATCTTTAAAAAATCAATTTGTTTTGGGGAGGAAAGGATTACCTCATCTTACAGTGTGCTGCCGCTACTTTCATACCATCTGAGATAAATACTTTCCTTTAGACATCTGTCTTACTGCTCAACATAGAGAAATTTGAAAGGCAGGATGACGTCACAGAGAAATCGCTCAATTATAAGTATCGTTTCAGTCTTGAATATGGTTACCTGACTTAATTTTACAAAGTCGCACAGTACTTTTTCATGTGATAATGTGAGATATATCTTATGCTGATAGTACTGCATTTAATTTTTAAGAATTAAGTAATGTGCTGATAACATCATGCGTTCTATTTTATTCTTCTTCTTGACACGTTATTCGAGGGCCATTTTCCCCCTAAGACTTGTATGGCTCTAGACTGCCTCCATGCTGTTCAAACACTTCCAAGAACTACAAGCCCACCAAACTTTTCTCCAACTGAATATTCATAAGATACGATAAACTACCAGATTCGACGCTGTATAATATCGAATAAGGGGAATAACATATGAATAATGTCTACCAAAATTTATCGCAGGATGAGATTAAGCCTATATCATCTCTTACCTTGCACTAAACAGTAATGCTTCCCAACTAGAGGAGATTTCTGCAACCACTGATTATAAAATTCGACGTGCAACTACTGCCTTCTAAGGCTTTCTGCAACTTAGAAATTGTAATCGTTTCGCTGTACATAATTTCATTATAATTTATTTCAAGAGAAATTGACACTTATTCACCAATACGTTTTAAGGGAAGGCGAGAATAAAGAATGTATTAAAAAGCACCATCTGTTTCGTAAAATTCATGATATCTTGCTGTGTCTCATTTCTTTACGTATTTTATATACTTGTAATAAGACATATATTCAACTATTTTTATCCTTTTCAAATTGTTAAACGATTACCAAAAAATAAGAAGTATTACACTAATTACTGGAAAGAATCATATATATATATATATTGTGAAATGTAATAAAAATACTCTTTAAAATTCTACAATTCATGAAATTTCTCACTTCTTCTCAACAATTTTCTTTTAATATTTATGTGAAGAATTTTAATAGTGTTTTTGATTTCTCGTCAATGAAGTTATCATAGAAAAAAAACACTAGGAATATTAATAGGTATAAATATTTATTTAACAGGATTCCAGAATTTTTAGAGAAAAAGTACTGTCTTACATTAAAGTATGTTCACGGAAATGAATACATAAAACATCAGCAATCAATAAAGAATCGCAGTATTTTGCCAAAGGCAGAAAGGCAACACGATTTAGAATTCGAATGCAGTTGGAAAAAGAAAAAGATCTGCTATTCAAGCCGGTTAATTAGTTCCATCCTCAGGCAAGTTCCTGACCTTCAATCAATTACTGAACTAACAAACAAACAAACAAACTTGACAGAAAAATAAAAATATTTTTTTTCTTCAAAACTCCAAGATTGTCCTCATATAAATTCCAAAATCTGCCGGAAATGGGTGCATTTATTGGTAAAAACAATGAATTGTTTTCGTACGATATTTCCCAGCTTCATAAAGGGGTGATTAAAGTAATTGAGCCAATTAGCACTTAATAAGGGTGATTATGTAGAATTATGGAGAATATTTTTAACAGACATGTGCCTTTATCGATATGAATTGCCATTTTTTCTTAATTTTAAAAATAATTATTTACTTAATGTCTCCTAAGACTTAAAAAATTCAATTCATAATACAATGTAATGAAATCTAATTGTGTATTTTTATGGAATAGTTTTTAATACAGCTCTGGATATTTTCTACAAAAACATTGTAGGAGTAGTTTTTTTTTATAAACGCTAAGTACACCTTGTTAATTCATTAATTTCCCTTCAAAAATTACATTTCGAATCGTTAAGAAAATATTAATGTTTTAATCAGTTTTGCAAGTTGTTGATATAAAGCAGTGGTCTTGGACCTGGGTTCCCTGAAACTTTGACAGGGGTTCCGCAAGAGATTACTATATTCTTAATTAAAGTGCCAAAATTTTAGCAAATTTGTAATTTTAATAAAAGATCGAATTCTTAATGAAAGTTTGTTTGTACAAACAAATATTAATAAATATTTTATTGTTAAAATAAAATCTTAACTCTTGTAAAAGTCGTATGCTTCAAATACATTAATTGAGAAGCATTAAGTCACATATTAGTCTCCATTATTTGATTCAGATAAAGAATAGCCCACTTATTTGGTCGCTTATTTCACTGCTTTCAAGGTATAAAGTAAAATTGACACCACTCTTTTAAAATTGAAATTTTGGGCAGATTGTCTTTTGAAAGATAATATTGAACGCTTTCCTAATTTGCATTATATATTAGTAGACGGCAACGCTAATCCCGATAAAAATGTAAAAATTTGTTTCGTCTAACATTTATCAGATCTACAGCAAACTTTTCTTGAATATTTCCCTGTTCAAAAAGAAGAATCATCTTAGATCCAAAATCCTTTTGAAGACAGTGACACCTCCTAACTCCCAATAAAAGAAAGAAAACAACGAAGTGATACATCAACCAACACTCAATTGAAAGTAAATTTTAATCAAGTTTATATTATGCATTTTTGAATTAACATTAGTAAAGAATATCCTGAAATTGCCAAAAGAGCTGTGCAACATCTAATATGTTTCAACCTATGCATGCGAAAAATCTCTCTTTGCTCGTACTTTGCGGGGAAAACAAAATACAGAAACAGATCAGATTGAATGCTGAAGATGACAATTGGTTGCAGATTTCAACAATTATTCCAGATATAAAAATACTTGGCCATAAAAAACAATCACGGCCAAGTCATTATTATTTTTTCTTTTTATTAATTTGTTATAATTTAAAATATTGTTGCGTTTGTTTATTATTCATAGAATATGTTTTAGAATACAAAAAAAAGTACCTATTAGCTATTATACTATTCATCATTCTATTAAGACGTTTCTATTGTGATAAAATAGAGATGCAATAATAATTTTATAAATTTGAGTAGAATAAAGCTTTGATATACTATTTTTTCTTCTCTTTGATCAAGAGGTTCCTTCAAGAAAATGGTAAGCCTGAAAGGTTCCTCAAAGTAAAAACGGTTGAATACCTCTGATATAAAGTAACCTCTAATAAAATATTTTATTAAATTATAATTCTTTGATTTTAGAGCCATTATTTTAATCAGGTCTCTAATTTTATATATATTTTGTGGTTAATACTTTAATTCACACAAGACTAGCTTATTATAAATGTTAGTTGATGTAATGTAACACAGAAAGATTTTAATTCAGTATTTTTTACCGATAAAAAGAGAGCTATTCTCATAATATAGCAAGGCAATTCGATGTGAAAATTAACAAGAGATTCATTTGTAATACGATGATTGTTCAATAAGTCCTTGGAAAGCCCAAGAGATGGTGCTCGTAGCATCGAAAATGGTTTGTTTTTAATAAGCATCATGACTCCCTAGACAGCTGTCTAAGTCTCAGTTGCTCCTATTTGTGACCAGAAAATCTTTCTTACCAGAAAAATTATTCGTCATAACTTTTCCAGCCGATGAGATTATACTTGCCTTCTTTGGAATAGGTTCACCGGAAGCAACCAATTATTTTGATTGTTGCTTGTTTTCCGGAGTAAACCGATGAATCCATTTGTCAGAGATATTGCCAACTCGACGTCATCTGTCTTCAAATACAAGAACTTTTTGAACTACCCTCGTACACATTCAGATATATTCTGTTTCCACGGGACATACAGATAAATACAAACAAAAAAATTCATTAAAATACATTAAAAACTTGCCTAGATAACAAAAACAAACACTAGCTTTTTAAAATGTTAAATCACATAAAAATAAATCATCTACAAATATAATTTTTTTTAAAGTTTATATATGATTTACTGCAACAGTAATATGTAGTTTTTCGAAGTAAATAGTATGGAAATATTACCTTTTAGGCTATGTTTGATTATTTGAGGCCTTTTTTTTTTTTTTTTCTTTTGGCGTAAAATTTCCAATTGAACAAATAAATTTTATGTCAGGAATATTTGCTTGCTTTTTATAAAACATATTTTTTAAAGGCTTACAGCGATCAGAAACTAAATGTAGTATCAAGGTTATTTGTAATTCAGCTTAAAATTTCAACAGTATAATAAATTCTACATTGAAAATCAGACTATTTTTGCACTGATGAATATAAAATTGTAATTAAAAATGTATGCAAGTTTTCATATTTCTTTTTTTATTTCCTTTTATAACTTACATGAAAGAAAAGCGATTTAGCACAGCATGTTTTAAAAATGAATGGTATCTTTATCTAACACTTAATACAAAAAATGGCATTTATTATATTATATCATATCATATCATATCAAATATACCATATCATATCATATCATATATATCATATCATATCATATTATATTATATATTTTTTCGTAAGCTCTTGTTAAAAATTTTGAACAAACGATATTTTTATAAGTATTTACTCAAAACCTCAAAACTCATTTTCAAGGAAGAGTGAAAAAACAAAAAAAAAATCAATTTTTGTTATTATTTTATAGCGATATTCTTTGAAAAAATAATAGAAATTCAAAAAGAATTATCATTAGTGTAATAAGATCGTCATTAAAATGCAAAAATATGATGCTTAGTAAATATTAAGAAAAAAAAATTACACAATACGAGCTCAAACATCGAAAAAATAATAGGAATGAAAACTAAATTCTTTTCAAACAAATCTCACAATCGTTAAAATTTCGCTCAACAGAATATTCTTCGATTTTGTTTAATATTTCCTTGGTTTTTGAAATGTTCAGAACGACTTACTTCACGGTTGTATCCTAAATATTGGATTCAACCTAATCATTATGTTGAAGGCATCATCATTAGATTCGCAACATCTTTCTTATTTCTATTTTTAGACGACTAAATTAAACTTTGTCTGATAGAAAATGCAATCAACCTTTCTTTGAGAAATAGTCACTCAACCATGTACTTACAAATAAAGAAGATCAACTTAAAGCTGGAACTGAACATGTTTTGCCTCGCCTGAATTATTTCCAGACAGCTAAATGACCCTTGACGGCGTGAAACAGTAAAAATACACTGAACATGCATAAATACTTTGTTTACAAACTTTAAATAACGAAGATGCTAAAATCTAAAAGTCGCTTTTTACCATCTATTAACGTATTTGAAAATTTCATCGTTGTTTGTTACTCTTTGAAAAATTTAATGGCAGAAGTTTAGATTATTAAATTTGAATGCGTAGTAATTTGTCAAATTGTCGAAATTTCCTTCCTAGTACAAGTTTAAAAGAAGTATAAATCTTTACAATAATTTACATCAAAAGAAGTTCTCTGTAAGTTTTGTTAAGTACATTTACTAAGATAAGTGGCATTTTATCCCATTAAAAGTCTTTATAAAATGGTAAAGCCAGTAAATTTTATGTTTATAAATTTTAAGGTTTCATGCATTGAGAAGACATAAAACCCTATGAACAACTTTTTAAAATTAGATATATTTATGAGAAACATTTTTATTCACCATATTTGAACGCACATAAGAAATCCATTTTAGAAGAAAAAGTTCATTTTCAAACAAATCGTTACTTAAAATTTCAATTTTTTTTCAAAATATTTCAATATTTTAAAATGTCTACTACTTCTACTTCTTTTATTATTTTCAAGCATTTCAAGTCAATTTTAGAAATATTTCTTATAATTCTATGCTTGATTTTGATTATACAATTGCTGTTTATAATTTTTAAGATAAACTTTCTATCAAAACAACGAAAAATAGTGAAAAAACAATTTTAAGTAGTTTTGTTGGTTTTAAGAATAACTATCTATGAACAAACTTTATTTCTGAAACAGAATCATCAAACATATTATTCAAAACAACCAGAAAAAATTTCAAAATTGCACATTAATTACAACAAAAAAAACTTAAGTATCATGACCATCATAAAAAAAATATAAAGCTGAGAAACAGCACCTTAAAATTTGAAGGTCAATGAAATGATTTTGTGCAATGTTTTAAGAAATTCAAATAACTAGTTAAATAATGTAGCCTCAAATGTGAAATTTATCCATATATTTAGAAAAGTTATGCGATTAAAATAAGATAATAAAATTGTTTTCGCTGCAATTCTGAGAAGTCTGCCATAAGATTTATACTATTTAAGCAAAATAAAAATACCTAAACATTTTTGCCGTTGACTTGAAATGAATTTAAACTGAATATAAAATTACTTTTCAAATTTAAGTTATTGAATTCTGATATACTCTATAAAAAAACAATGCACCAAGAAGGAGTTGTCCGATGGAAACAAAAATTGGTGGATAAGAAAACTATGTACAGAAGAGAAAATGATTTAAATGTCAGAAAAATTGAATGATTTGTTTCAGACTAACATAGTTACAATGTGACGAGCTCAATAAGGTGTTGATCTACCTCTAGCCTGGATGCAAGCTGCCTCACGACATGGCATAGAGTGATAAAGTTCCCAGATGATCTCCTGCGATATTTCTTGCAAATTGCTTCCATTGTCGGGCTAGGTCAACAACATTCCCTGGTATATGCAGTCGCCTTCCCATCATATCCCAGACATCCTCGATGGGAAAGAGATCTGGCTGGCCAAGGAAATGTTTGACAAGCTGTAAGACAGTTCAAAGAATCACGTGCCGTATGTGGTCTGGCGTTATTTTGCTGAAAAATCAGGCCAAGGTACTGCAAAAGGAACGGCAACAAAACTGATCTCAGAATGTCGTCGACGTACCGCTGTGCTGTAAGTGAGCATCTAATGACGACCAAAGGGCCCCGGCTATCAAGGGAAATGGCACTCCAGACTCTAACTCCTGGTTGAGGGCCTGTGTGACGTGCAATAGTGAAAGCAGGATCGGCACACTTCCCTGGGCGTCTCCAGACACGTCTTCGATGATCGTCAGGACACAGTTGGAAGTGGGATTCATCGCTAAACACTATACGCCCCCAGTCAGCATCATTCCAGTCTGATCGCACCAAGCACCACTGTGATCTGGTTCACAGTGTGCAGGCGTGAGTGGCAGGTGGCGTAGCTATCGGTACGAGCATAAGTTTCGCTCTATCAGCCGTCTGTGAATGGTCATGGTGGACACTCGTGTGAGGGTTGCATGGTTATGATGGTTGATAACGATGAATCAGGTGCTGTGACAGCTGATCTGACAATCACTCTGTCCTCCCAATCTGTTGTGGCTGACCGCTACCACCATGACGCTGAAATCTGCCATTGTCCACCCATTTTTGCTAGCATCTTCTTATCGCTGCATTGCTCGCCCCATATGACGAGCGATTCTCCCCGATTTGCCCAACCTACCTCATCCAATTCAATCATTCAACATCTTTCAATCTCAGACAGTTGCTCGTAATGAGCTCGAATCCTGCGGAGAGGCATTTTTCAGTCGTTGAAAAGTATCGTAAAAATCATTTGCACATTCGGGCAACTTCTTCTTGGAGTGAGGGTTTTTTTTTTTTTTTTTAGAGAGAGTATACGTACTATACATGATAGGGGAAAAAAGCTTCTAAAAGATTTTAAGAAACTAAAATAATTTAATGAGAAAGCAGAAGTTTTATTTTAGATTAAGAATATTTTCTTTTGTTTTATTATTTCAAATGTTTTCATGTGCACAACTTGAACAATTTTTAATTCCTGATCTCCAGTTCTTATGTGTTTTCGTACTGTAACGTGTTTCCATACTCTTTATGAAATTTAGCTCATATGACCTTCAGAGCATGAGGAAGGTCACAAATTTCCTATGATTTAATTTCTTGATGGTTTGTTCATTTTACCTTTTTACCTACTATATATATATATACAGTACTCCAATAACCAGGTACTTCTTTCCAATCCTGCCAGTAATCCAGCGTTTTTACACAGGCGTGATTTTATGCCTTCTACTTCTTTGGTATATTGTAGGCTATCAATTCAAAACAGTACTTTTTTGTAGTTTTAGTTGTTTCATGTGTTAGTTTCGTGTGTTTGACACTTTATTTGCGTGTACTGCATCAATTTTCATACAATAATACATTGCTTTTACTATTTTAATACATTATTATTAATGATTTTCCAGTAATCCGGCATGTTCGGTAATCTGGTAGAGCTCTAAACTTATATCTGGCGGATCACTGAGAGAATACAGTATATATACACTCAACCAAGTATAATAATGTCTAGAATAACAACATGAAAAATTACATTTATTGCATTAATTACATTTAGTGTATTAAATTACATTTATTTTATTTATTGAGTTGAAAATTAATCCGCACTAGTACAGTCCTTAAAAAAATAATCCAAAGCCTTCTTAAAAATGATTTTAAAACACACACACACACACACAAGCAGCCCTTTTACGACCCTCTCACACTAATTGATTCATTCTACAAAAACTGGTATTCCTTATCGTCTCAGAACAGTTATACGTAGTTCCAGAAACCTTTCCTTCTGCGAACGGATGGAAAGTTCCATAAACTGGTAACCTTCCCGAGCGCTTATGTGTATCTTGATAGGTCAGGATTGATGTAAAGATAGTGGGGGGATTTTTACAGACCGAATAATAATCAAACTAATTTCCATTCGGTTATCTCTGTTGGCGAAGCTTATGGGGAAAGAATTCTCGCACGCAAACAGCTTGGCTTATTGTTGCCACCTCAGAAACAGGAAGAGTGACTTGACGTTTGCCTTACAGCTGTCAACTCTGCCTCTTTGTCTAATCCAGATAAAAACGTTTCTAAAGGTGAATGAAAATGTTGGATTTAATTACCAGCTGCTGCGCTTTCCGGGTTTAGCTTGCTGTTGTCAAGAAGATGGGCTTGGTTTAAAATGTTTTTTTTTTAATAAAAAAGAAGAAGCGAAACGGTGTCCATTGTTGAGGTTAAATTGCAGGGTGAGGTCAAGTGTTGAAAAGTGTAGCATACCAGACAGTAAAGAACCTGTTTTTTATAATGAAGTTCATGGAGTGTTGTTATTAAAATGAGCGATTTTATTAAAATGTTACTTTTAGTTAAAAAGCGAAAACAATTATGTATTATAGGTCTCACTTTAAGATTTTTTTTTATTTAAAGTAAACATCATTCGTATTGTAATTTTGAATTTAAAAAGCAAAAAAAATGTATCATTTTCTTTTTTTTCAAGATTAGACATTCAGTTAAAACTCTGAATTCTACATTTCAATTGAAACCTTCATACAGAAATATTCAATTATTTTTACATTAAAACTTAATTATTTTTATTCAAAAACTAGAGTAATTATATATTACAATTATAATTTATGATTTTTTTTTAAATTTTAAAATAGACTTAGGCACATATGCGTAGAAATTTTGAATAGAAAAACAAACAAACAAACGTTTCATTTTTCAAAGGCTTAAAATCAGGTATATTTTCAAACAAAACAAAATTCTCCCTCATTTGAATTCAAATGTTTTGAAAAAAGAGGTTTCTCCTAAGTTCTTAAATGATAATTTCGGTTAGCCATTTGGAAGTGCACTTCCTTTAATATTATTAACAGATAATAATAAAATTTATAAGAGCATTAAAAAAAAGTAAAACTTTAGTAGATTGATTACTTCGTTAGTAATTAATTTTTAATAAAAAAAAACTTATCTCTCAATTTACTACAAAAAATTAAACGTGTCTGGTTCCATGACTGGTTAGTTACATTACAGCTTCAGCTTTGTGACGTTGACTTCAATAAGTGCTCGTAAAAAATTGAGCTAAATGAAAATTGTAATTATTCTTAGAATAGAAGGCATTGCAAGCACTTTTAGTGCTTAAAATCTTTATTCCATGTATTTAGAAATGAAAGTAAATGGATTCTATGAAAAGTGTGTGTGTGTGTGTGTGTGTGTGTGTGTGTGTGTTCCTATTTAAACTTTTTCTCTCTCATTTACAGTGATAATAATTTGAAAAACTATAATATTTTAATCCCATAGTATATTTTGAAAAGTATTATTATTTTTTTTACTTAAGTTTTTATAGTTGAAATTTTTTGGTACTCTCCTAGATTCATACTCTCACAAAAAAAA
>BMAW01034389.1:83939-123195 GCA_019974015.1 Nephila pilipes
CTTAGTATGAACGGAAGTATCATCATTGTGAATACCCGGACTTCACAAGTGGGAGCTCTGCCTGGGATAAACAGCGATTAGTGCAGACCGTTTTTGTGTGTGTGCGGATAAAATTTTCTCTAGGGATTTAAAAAAGCAAAAAATAATTAGAAAGGAACTTTTGAAAAAAAAAGAATTAAAAAGAACATTTCGGCAGTGGAAAGTCTCAAGTGATAACAAGGAACGGTATTGTGATTTCATCTTACCATTCATTTCGAAGGAGGAATTGTTTCCATCAGCTGCAACCGATCAGGTAGGAGAATATTTTTTATATAATTTCTAAAATGTATGCGTCAACAAGAAAAGAGGATCTTCTCCTCGTGGCGCAAGAATTGGACGAAGAAGTGCCATCAAATGTAAAAATTGTTGATTTAAAAAATATTATTGAAAATAGTGACTGTTTCAAGTCGGATCCTGAATTCGTAAAAAATTTAATTAAATCAGTGGTTGATGATAGAAAAGCTCGAACTGCTATTAATGATGAATCTGATAGGGAAAAATTAAAATTATTAAGGTTAGAAAAAGAAATCGAACTTGAGAAATTAAAACAATTAAGTCCAAATGACTCTTCTTTACATGAATCAACCAGTGCTCATGTCGAGTCATCACCTCCAAGTTTAGAGAATCTAATTAAATCTGTGAAAATATTAGCGACACCCGTTCCATCCAGAGCAGAAAACTTTCACCTTTTCTTTAAATCTCTAGAAAAAGCATTTATAAATAAAAGTGTTCCTGAAGAACTAAAATCGGAAATTCTACTTAATATCTTAGGAGATAGGGCCAATAATGTTCTAATCTATATAAGTGATGATGAAATGAGAGATTACAACAAATTAAAAGATACGGTCTTAAAACAATATCAGCTAACGCCACAAGAATGTCTTAAATCATTTCGTTCCGCACATAGATTTCCGAATGAGTCGCATGTTCAGTTTTCTTCCAGACTTTCGGCTATGTTTGAATATTATTGTGAATTAAGAGAAGTTTCAGAGTTTAAATCATTATGTGACTTGATCGTGTCAGATAAGCTCTTTCAATGCCTGGATCGTGAAACATCTGCACATATTTGTGTAAGAGCAGGTGAAAAATGGTTAAACCCCCTTGATATGGGTCGAGAATGTGATCTGTATTTTGCGTCTAAAGGCAAATCACTCCGCGAGATTTCTTATGATTCCAAATTATCGATAGGATTTGAAAACAGGCGTTTATATAACCATAGTCAAAGAAAAGTAACGGAAAAACCTTCAACAAATGGCAATGAAAAATATTTATCCGGCAATCGTGATATTAAGTGTTTCATATGTAACAAATCTCATTTTGCCAAAAATTGTCCTCAAAGATTTAAAAATACCCCTAGAATTAATCAATCCAGTGACCATGTTAATATGATAGAAAATGATAATAGTGATGATAATTTAATGTTAGGAATTTCAACAAATGCTTTAACTGATATCCCACTAAATAAATTAAAATATGTTGATATTTTAGTAGATGGTAAAAAATTAAGAGTTTTAGAAGATAGCGGTGCACAATGCATTGTATTAAAAAAGTCTTTCTTCCAAAATAAACGTTCGATTGGTAAACTCACATTAATTTCGTGTTTCGGCGAAAGAGAAAAAGCTGACGTTGCGTATTTTAATTTTTCTTTGCCAAGGTCATCGAATGTAATAAGGAGCAAAGCATCATTGTGTAATCGTTTGCACGTCGATGGTATAATACCACCTTCAATTTATTCTATGCTTTTGGAAGGTTCAAAGAGCATAAATGAAAGTACGAGCCGTCAAAACAGTTTCAAGGACAATTATCAGTGTTCGATTGAGGCAGTAAAGTGTGAGAAATATCCTAGCCAGAATAAAACAGATGGAATTGCTTTATTTTCGTTACAGATTATATCACCATTAGAAAATAATGACTGTTTATTTGATTCAACGCGCATTGCAAACTCCAAACTACGTTCGGATATAAATTCTTCAGTAAATAACTATCGTTCAAATAAAACAGAAAATGTTGGTTTACAAATAAAAAACAAGAGGATCTACGATAAGAAAAGGAAGAAACCTACGCAATATCAAGTCGGTGATAATATCGCCATACAGAAGACCCAGTTTGGTGGAGGTCTCAAGCTGAGATCCAAATTCTATGGACCGTATAGAATAAAGACTGCTCATCCCCATGAAAGATACGAAGTGGAGAAGATTGGAAATCATGAGGGACCACAGCGAACCACTACTGCCGCCGATCATATGAAGCCTTGGGCAATGGATTTCTAAGCCATTACCTGCAAACTACCTTTTTTTGTATAATTTCTTTGCTTTCGTTTTGTTTATTTTTCAGGTACATACAGATTCTCAGATTCCTGTCGAGGACGACAGCCGGGTCAGGATAGCCGGTTGTGGGAATCGAACTTGACTTATCGCCTTGAACGTCTCAACACCAGAGAGCGCTGCTAATGTCTCGGCGACATGCCGCTAGGGGAAAGAAGACGTTTGCGCGGGAAGACGCCATTACGAAATGAGAGTAGGCACACGGAGTGTCTGAGACATATCACTGGTAAAACTGTTTTACGAAATAACCTTCTGACTGAAATGAACTGTCTTCGTATATCTGTATTGTGAACATTACTTACGCTTTTCTCAATTAACTATATTCAAGTGTCTGTACATATTAATCGCTGTAAATAAGAATAAATAACTTAGTATGAACGGAAGTATCATCATTGTGAATACCCGGACTTCACATATATATATATATATATATCAATATTATTCCTCCTATTTAAAACTGTTCAATTAGTGGTATAATTTTATCAAGTTATAAAAATTTAAAAAATAGAGATCATTTAAGAAAATTAATTAAGATGCCATGAGAACAAAATTTACATTTTTTAAGGATTCACTTCTCTTTCTTCATTTACAAGCACTGAACCAGATGAACTCTTTCAGAGACAGCAAAGACTTCTACATTTTTTTCACAGGAATCGGCTGAGTTGAAATCCTTTTTTCTCTACGCTATGAAAAAAAATTTATATATGCATGAAAAGAAAAAAATTCTTCTGTTTAAAAGTTAGAATATCTACAATCGTACAATAAGATAATTATCTCGAAATTTTTAAATTTTGAGAAAAAAAAATCTTGAGGATGTGCATATATCACGCCACTTCCCAGGGGTATAAGACATTAGGAAACGAAATTATAATATTTATTTTTTAAAATAATTTTCTCAAGAAACCTGAATATCTGCCATAAAAAAATTAAATTTATATTATATAAAAAAATAAATTTATATATGAATATCTGCCATAGGAAACACAGCATAAATCAAAGGTAATAAACGAAATAAAATTATTACAAACAAAAAAGAAATTTTAATAATTCTCATCAAATTTATAGATTTAAAATAAGTGGGAAAATTAAATTTAAGTGGCAAAATAAAAACAACCATTTAACATCCGCGTTCAGGAAAAAAATGTTGATTCATTTTTAAATGAAATGCCATTTCACTTTTTAAATGTCATACATTAAATTGTATCATAAGTCAAAGGACTGCAGCATGCATATTTTCAAGTGAGCGAAAAAACTGCTCAATAAAAGGTCTTGAGAGCAAAGCAACATCAGAATTTTCAGTTGCAGGTACTTAAATGAATTTTGTTAAAAAATGTATTTTGATGATTATGACAATTCGAAATAGAATTATCGGAATTTGGAAGCAAGATAATATTTGGAACGAAATGAGTGAGAAATTACATTTCCATAAACCAGCTCGAATGCTAAATGTTCTTCGATACGGACGTGAAGCGTGGGTATCACGAGTACATCACTACAATTATAGCCTATCACTATAGAATCGTGACCTTATCTGATTAATAATGCGGTAATATTCATGGAGGTTCTGTTATAACAGATAAATGACATTGAGTAAAAATTGAATCTACTTTTAGTTAGATGTACAGAACTTTTTTTTTTTTTTTTTTTTTTTTTTTTTGCATTCAGAGTGACGGAATTTGAAGTTGATTAATGTACATTGTGTTCAAAAAGTTTCAGGACATCCTCTCGTGAAAAAGTACAAATGGCTCTATCTGTGCGGAACCGATGGAGCAACGATCTTCAGCTACACATTCGTTTCTGATTAGTTCCGATTTAGGAGTGTCCCTTTGGCAAAGTGTGAGTATCCGGCATTGTCATCGAAAAAATAGAGCAATGGAACGAACATCACATTTTGCTTATTGGGAAAATCGGCAACAGAGAGAAATAATACGAAATGATTAAATATGCGCGTGGTAACGATACTGTGAGTCGTTTCCGAATATTTGTGAGGTTTTTGAAGTTTAAAACTGAATGGGGCTCGACCGAAGGCGATGAGAGATCAGGTCATCCATGTTTGAATGGAAATGTTGAGTTTGTGCAACAGAATTTCATCATCAATGTTCTACTGTGATTGGGGAATTCTACAAAGATATTTTGAATCGGATTTTGAAAGGAATGCAGTGTGTGAGGCCCGATTTAGTTTGACAGTGGAAATTGGTACTCCTTGTACAAAACTGCACGTCTCACAAATCTGTTTTTAGCAGCAAATTAGGCAATATGGTAGGTTGTGTACATCAAGCATTCCCTGTATTTATCAGATTTTTTCCACCCTGACTAATTTTTATTTCCCAAGTTCAAATTTAAGATGAAGGCAGAGCGATACGTGTCTGTAGAGGAGATTGCAGTGACGAGGATGGCTTTACTCGATAGTGTTAGAGGGGAAGCACTCCAGAGGGAGTTTAGGGACTTGTACACTTGTTCCAAATGTTGCATTAAATGGTGATAAATACTATGAAGAAACTTAATATCAAATGTAAGTATATTTTCTGGCTTATATGGTCTGTACGATCAGTCCTAGAACTTTTTGAATACTTTGTGTATGAATGCAATAAATTGCTTTTAAAAATACCTATCATTAGAAGAAGCCCTTTTTATGAACTCGTGAATACTATGATTAAACATTAGAGGACTATAAACGTGTAGTTTAAACCCTTGAATTTCAGTTCGTACCACCTGATCGGGAAGTAGAGTCGAACCCTTGAAGAATCCTGCTTTCAACGACAAGCACCGTGATAGCTGACGATGGTAATAATATTGTAATGTTCTTACATCACGATGAATTGGAATCTCTGGTCGTATTGAGCATATCATTGACTGTAAACCGCTGTAGTTAGTTGCTTGTAAACCATTTGTACCATTTAAAGATAACTTAATTCATTCTAACAATGATAAGAATTTTTTAAAATGACAATGCTTTGTGACACTCTCCACAGTTATTCGAGTTAGTTTGAGAACACTTTGAACAGTATTCAAAAAGAAAAATCTAGCCCCATTCATGAATATCGTGATATATATTTAGGATATGATCAGATCTTTCCGAGTATGAACTATTATATTTTCAAAGGCCGTGAAGTTATGGCAGACTGTCAAGACTGCACGCTTGAACCTCTTCTCAGGTTATTCCCACCTATTTGTAGAATCCATGCATATCAAGTTGGTACACGTCTCCCGGCTAGAGGAAGTTTCTTATGTTATTAGCAAATATCCATTGATTTTTGGCACTTCAATTTGTAAATAAATCAAAGACAATCATATTGCTTAAATTTGAAATTACATTATGGAAACTTTTGTTTAAACGATAACTCATTTTTCACTCGAAATAGATATTGTGGGTTCTGAACGAAGAAAATTGTCCATGCAGCATTGTCCTGTTGGAACTTAATCCCATCTATGTCTGTGTCTCCAAATATCTGTGAAACTGTTGAAAGTAAGACCGTTTAGAGCACATTTATGCATCGGTTAGAGAACATTATTCCTTTACAAATGACCATTTCACCCCAAACATCTTCCATCATGCATCCTCAGATTATAATATTATCTCCTCCATTCTTAACAGAGTTCCATACATTCCTGAAGTATTCTTTTCAAACTCTTCGCCTCACATATTCAAGCAAGATGTGCTAAACACCTGAAATAAGAAGAATTACATTAACTTTGTAAGGCTATTTCCAAATATTTGTTATACATATTGACACTCCAGTGAGATTTTCTTAATAAATATATGTTAACTAATTCATACTAGAAATTTAGATTTAGATACGAGTTAATTAACACCAGACTACTAAATATTGGACTCATCATCTTTTTCTAAGGATTAGGCGTTAAAAGTCTATTCAAACCATAAATCTACTTTTATTCGAAGACTCATGGCTTCTTGTCATTGTAACATTTAAGCTTAGCTTCGACAAGTCTTCTTTTAGCTATCCTAGATGAGATTTGTTTTCTTGTCTTCACCGATAAATCAGGAATCAACTGAGATAAGGTTTGTTTGCGATCTCTCAAAGCAGCCCGTTTCAACAATCGATTTTTTTCTTAGTGTAATGATCTTTTTTCTTCCCATTCTTTTGCACTTATGTGAACTAGACATTTTAAGACATTTGATATTATACTGAACAACATATTTTCAGTATTTAACAGGTTTAGAAACTTCTGGCCCTTGTACCGTTCGATTATATATATATATATATATATATATATATATATATATATATATATATAATGAATTTACTTGAGGACATTAAATCCTGCTGTAGTTGAAAACAAAATTTAATCAATGAAGAATGAGAATCACATTCCAGTTCAACTTTCTTTATTAACTGTTCATTTTAGGTACGCTGCGCAAGGTTGGCCGGCCGGGCCGAAGAAACAAGAAATTTTTGAGCGATTTAACCACAGTGCCTGTTGCAATAGAAAGACGATAAAAAGTACCCTATTTTTCAGAGTATCTCCTTATATAATAGGGAAATTCATAAGAACCATCATAGAACACATGGTACAGGATTAGGGATTCTAAGTAAAACCAACTAAAGACAAAGGGTCTAGAAGGATTATTTTGACAAATTAACGATCGTGGGAAAAAAGGATTAAATAAATTTTTTGAGCGCGTGATCTAATAAATAAAAGGATAATTTGGAAAAGGATCAGGAAATAAGAATGAACTGTTTACTTTTGAATTAGGGAATGGGTTAGAATATACAATTATATTATTATTAAGAGAAATTATTGAATTAAAGTTAAATATCATTACACACACACTCACTCACACACACACACACACACACACACACACACATATATATATATATATATATATATATATATACATATACTGTATTTTTAATCTTATTTTTGGCTACTTTTCTAGTTTTGGGCATTTTCGATGGTTAAAACAATGCACCTTGTGATTTCGGGCAAATTAACAGAACTTGAGTGCATATATGTACATTAAAAGCAGCAAATACACATTAACATTCATTCCAAAAGAAAAACCGAATTTTGTGTTAGCTTTGTGATGTATTTTATTGGCTACTGAGTGCAATGACGTTTGCTTACGTTTTTGTGTGAATTTGTCATTAATATTTTAATATTCAAAATAAGTTATTTCGAGTAACACTTCAGCAGTTAACGTATAAAGATAAAACTGCCCAATAATTTTGACAATGTCTCTCTCTCTCTCTCTCTCTCTCTCTATATATATATATATATATATATTAGCAAAGCATTACGTATCGGAACCACCTTAGGGAATGCTTTTAATGAGTTTATATATTTGAAAATTAGTATAACTTTCTTTTAAAACTAAATTAATTAGAAATTTAACTATTTCATAAGAAATTGAATTTATAGGTTAATTTGTTAAAATTAATAAAAAGAACTTTAATTAAATCTTCAGTATACATCGAATTATAAAGATCTTCGAAATCATAGCTATATATTGAGTATACCTTTTTATTTACTATAAAGATATTTATAATCTCATTACTATTCTTAATAATAGTAATTGTCTTATCAAAACCATCAACATTTTTTTGTCAAATATGTTGTTTTATTTTACATGCTATAAAAATATTAGAATTGAAATTATCAGAAACAGTTCTAAACCTAATAGGTACTTTATGAAATTGCAGAGTTATGCGTTGAATATAATTATACATTACATTCACATGAACAAAACTTTATAAATAATAATAAGTATAGATTACTGCTTAGATACACTGATGATCTAATAATTTTTTAAATAAATTCAACCCGTATTTTAAACCTGATTTCTTATTCATCTTATTCTTTTTACTTAAAATCGATATAAACTAATAAAAATATTCATGAAACATAATACTTAGATATTAATTTAAAAATTGTGGATCAAGGGATGCGCAGTAATATTGAAAGGAAAGGTACAGTTATGATTTTTTTCAGCAATAAAATATCTTCCTTTGAAAGCAATTTACGTTTATTGATTTTTAGGAATATTTTGTATTATTATACCCTACGTAATATTAAATTGGTAACTAAAATTTTATAAGTATACAAAATGAATTAAATAAATTCTGTAATATTGTATTTCAGTCACTAACCCACAAAATTATTTCTAAACTCCAATTTAAAATATAATAACTTTAAAACTGATTAATCTTCAATTTTCAGTGTTATACTTTGGTTTCATTTAAAGAATTATTTTTCTTGTGATATAGTTCTTTTTATTAACAATTTTTTTTTCGTTTTGTTAATGTTTTTTTTAAATTATTTTGTGGAGATTTTAATTATAATTTATGCATACAAGTAGCAACATTGTTTTATACTCTAACACTGATAAACAGATGGAAATACTAGTGTTTAGGTAAATACTTTTCTCAATCATTTTTGATATATTCTTTGTGTACAATCATGTAACACACTACGTACAAATGTGCTTAGAACAATTTATAGAAAGGATGGAAAATTAGCTATGGAACAAATATTTTCAAATACACTCAAAGCAATTCTCTGAATGCTTGAAGGTTTACAAATGTATTTTAATATAAGATTCTGATTCAATGTTAGTGGAAACAGAAAAAAAATTAAGGAATCCCAAAAGAATCATAAAACAGACTAATATTCTAACTTTATATTTCATTGGGCATAGTATAGATGATGATTAAGCAGAGCATTTAGAAACTTGTAATGCAATGCTTCTCAAAAGACTTAATATATAATTTAGGTTTTCTCTCATTTTTTTTTTCTTACATTTTGGTAAGTGTATTATAATCAAACTCATGTCATTTATCTTGTGTGTATTTTACATAATTTTGCGAATTATTATCATAAAAATATTCTTGTATACATTTTAACATTACTATTAATAATGAACTAAAGTATCCAGCTACAATGTATGAATAATATCCGATTTTTAATGCCAATTCTTCACCCATTCAATTTCACAAGGCAACATGTAGAAGAATGGAAGGATGCTGCGATATGATGGTACAGGTTAATGCAGCAAAGCCAGATATGATTATGCTGCACCCAACAAGATGTAAATGTGATCTAGACTTTTTATAAAATAGAAAAAAAAATGGTTGACAACAGAAAGGGTCGAAAATTGAAAAAGGATCGCTATGTTGAGAATCGTGGCCTACGTGGGTGGTAGTCACGTGGGTGGAACTAGCTGCCCCTCGTTCGTCAGACCCACGTGGTGTACCGATATTATTCAGCGTATTTGTTTTTTAGACTAGACCAGACCAGTCCAGACAGAAGAGGCAGAGGAGATTCTCGACAGATCATGGGCTAGATAGATGCTAGCTTTTTCTAGGAGCCCTTTTTGGTGTTTTATAAGCGATCGGCTGCTCTAGGTCTACTGCAGATATGTTTCACGGAATTTGTCTTGCATAATTCAAATTTATCTTATCTAGGTCTGCAGCAGATATATTTTCCTGGAATTTGTCTTGTATAATTCAAATTTATTTTAATGAAAATGAGCAACAGAATTGTAATTGTTTTTTATTAAGTTTATCGTTGAAAATAAACAATGAAAAGACCATCAAGTGGTTTTTATTTATGGCACCAAAAGGCGGCTAGTAAATAATAAGGAATAGATAATCTAAGAGTTATTTATTTTTAAGTTCAAGTCATGTATATTTTATTTTATGGTGCCGAAAACCCGCGATATAGATTTGGCGTAAGGATTGTACGTTCTAGAAATTCGTTTTAAAAGGACTGAGATAGAAATAATATGTGTGTGTGTTTCTCGGAATAACAGCGAACTCCCCGTCATTGGAATTGTGCAACTGGGATTAATCTTATCGAACATATCTCATCGTAACCAAAGGTACTGTGCAGATTTTTTTTCATAGTTTTAAAATGGAGAATATTGATAAATTAAGAATTAAAAGAAAAATATATCGAACAGTCACCACGAAACTAATTAACCAGATTAACTTGTTCTTAGAGAATTGCAATATTAAAAACGAAAGTGATCAAACGAAGCTTTTAGAATACTTGTTCAATGTAGAAGAAAAACATAAAGAACTTAAATTGTTTAACAAAGAAATTGAGGACTTGATCACGGATAGTGCTACATTTGATAGTGATTTCCAAGGCTCCTATGAGTACGATGAAAAATTAAATGAAATCAAATTCAAAATAAAAAATGCATTGAAATCACGGCGGCAGATAGATTCTGTTTTGTTGCTGAATAAGTCAGCGGAAATGAAACCTTTGGATAGTTTACACAATTTCGGAAAGGAATTAAATATAAAGAATAAATGTTATGAATGTCCCTTGCAATGGAAATCTCGGGAAGAAAAGAAGGGAAAAGAGGATTTGGCTGAATTTGAAAAGAAAAAGGAAGAAATGCAAGCAAGGCCGTTGGAGAATCAACGAGAAGCATTGCGTCAAAATGGAAATGGAACGGAACCAATGCTGGAAAAGAGTAGAAAACAAAAACCGCAAGAAGATTTGGAATATTTAGAAGGAAAGAAATTAACTGAACTTCAGATGATTGACGAGATGCGTTCAAAGGATCTTTCAGGAAAAGATATTTTTATTGGAGGAAAAAGTGAATCAGAATTAGAAGAGGCCAGTGAAGACGATGGTTCAAATCTACCTAGTCAATTGGAGAAACTAGGAGATGAAAGAGATGTTTTAAATGATGAGAAACAAAAAGCAGATCAAACGGGACGGAGAAAATTGGAAGAAGTATTACTTCAAGAAACGTTTGAAAACAGACCCCTTCTGACAGAAACAGACGCTCCCTTTCTCAAAAAAGGACTCAAAATTCTACAACATAAGGGAAATAGAAGGACAAGAGTCATTGAACTCCCGAGGAGAGATGTCCACAGAGACCAAGGAAATATGATACAATTCACGAATGAAATCTCCGCCACAGGAATGGCTAACCCCCAAACCCCATTTGACCCCGGTGGGTGTGAATTTTCACAGCCCAAGTTAAAGTGCCTTCTCCTACAATGAAGAGGAAAGATGTTCTGGAGCGCAGTCGCCCCCCGACCAAGAAAAAGAAATTATAGTTTATGACCCCCAGCTGCGGAAAGAGTGCAGCAAGAAATAATTCGAGATAAAAACCAACGTTTTTAAAAACAACGTTTTTATATAGTGGCAAAGTTTATTAAGAAAAATTATTGAAATATTAGTTAAAACTGGTCGCAAATATCTTAATATTGCATTGTTAGGCAAGTAAGAATGGTTCCCGCAATTTCAGAGCTCTAGCTTGATGGGAAGTTGGTTAATTTAACGATAGAAAATTTGATGACGCACTGATACACACACACACACACAGAAACACACACCAAGTGAAATACATAAAAACGTTAAAAGTAACTAAAATTAATTAGTTCATCCGGTAAATTAAATGGTTGGAATGCAGTTTAACCCAATCACTCTTGGCGACAAGAATTATTTGGCAGTATTTTGCCAAATGTGGCTACCCTGGTCCGTTTTACGGACTTAACGTTCAGCCAAACAAAAAAATCGCCAAGTTTGGTGCCAATTTTTGAAATCGCGCCAAGTGGTTGGGATAAACTGCATTATTGAAGAAAATACTAGCTAAAACTGGTCGCAAATGTCTAAATATCGCATTGTTAGGCGAGTGAGAACGATTCCCAAGGTTTCAGAGTTCTAGCTTGATGGGAAGTTGGTTAAATTAACGATCGAAAATTTGATGACACACACACACACACACCAAGTGAAATTCAGAAAAACGTTTTAAAAAGGGTGACTCGGACAGTATGAGTCTGTTAGGACTGTTAGCTCTAATCGGCAAAGATAAGGAAAGAGGGAATCTGAAGACCCTCCCCCTGTTCCCATACCACTAACTGAAAATGGGTGAGATAAAGCCTTTTATTTTATTGCTTTGTTATTTGAATAGGACTGAAAAGAGAGACTCTAAAACTATTTTTTTGTACGTGATTTGTGATAGCTCCTTTTATAAGTTTTGTATCTTTGTAGCAATTTTACTAGGAATTGAATTATTGATTCAATTTTGAATATTTATAAAACTGTGTATTTAAGGAATGTTCAATTTAAAGTATCTGGTGAACATTATTGAGTAATTAGTAGAATAAATATTAAATGAGTATTCGGAGACTTATAAAGAGTAAATAATTAGAGTTAAATAAGGATTAAGTTGATAACTTTGGATTGGTTATTGTTATGAAACTTTATTTGAAGTCAATTTTACGTAAACATGTAAAGTGTCTCGGTCAGTATCTTATAACTGATTAATTATTGTATTATTATGAGGAATTTCTTGTGATTTTCTACGTAAACTATTTCTGACTTTGTGATCAACAAGAGTTAAGTATTTTCTTTGTGCATGAGAATTAATATTTAAAATAATTTGAGTGTGATTCATGAATTTTGATAATTTATTGCTATATGATAACTAATGAGCAAGATGACATGAATTTGTTGTTTGATTTTTTAAGGGTTGGAGGAATGGAATACTGATTTTCTTTGTGTATGATAATTGATGGTTTCTATGTAGGAAATATTATTGTTTAAAGTGTAGCTATTTGATGCTATGAAGTGGTTTTTAAAGTAAGATTTTGTTATGAGGAATCTAGGAATGTCATTTATAATATAATCACGGTCAAGTTTATATTTAGTCATATAATGCTTGAAGTATTTTGCCTACTGTAATGAATTGTGCATTTAGTGTCATTTTGTGAATATATTTGTTAGAATAATGTGTATCTTGAAGTGAAAATGTATAAGAAAATTTAAATGAAAAGGTTATGTGTACCATTTTTAAAGGGTGTTAAGTACTAAAATAAGTACTGAATTTCACTGAAGTAATTCACTTCATTTTTAAGTACTGAATTTCAGATGAGCCTATTAAACTTTAATTAGAAATTCATCCTCGTTTAAAGTTAATGATATAGTCTTGATAAAAGATAATCATTTACGTCGAAAGTTTTGGAAATGAGGTAAAATTCTTGAATTGTTTCCAGGAAGAGATTTCAAGCTGAGAGCTTGTAAAGTAAAAACTAAATTTGTTACTAAAAAGCGTTCTGTACATCTTTTGTATAACTTGGAAATCCAGGACTGAAGGAAAAGCGTATAAAAAATGTATATCCTATATATGAATTTTAACATCATTACTTATTTCTTGAATTTTTATTATTTAACTATTATTGTTATTGAATATTGTATAATATTTAGTAATTTGAAGGTATTTGTATGTATTCATGTTTCTTACGTATGTATTTTTTTATTTTGCCAGGTAACTTATAAAGTTATAATTCATGTATTGTAACAATAATTTTATGGTTGGAAGTTTTTATGAACCCCTTGGTTCATCCGGGGCCAGGATGTTGAGAATCGTGGCCTACGTGGGTGGTAGTCACGTGGGTGGAACTTGTTGTACTTCGTTACTTCTTTGGTATATTGTAGGCTATCAATTCAAACAATTGCTTTTTTGTAGTTTTAGTTGTTCATGTGTTAGTTCGTGTGTTGACACTTTATTTGCGTGTACTGCATCAATTTTCATACAATAATACATTGCTTTTTACTATTTTAATACATTGTGTGTGATTTTCCAATCGGCATGTTCAGTAATCTGGTATGAGCTCTAATTTTATATCTGGCGGATCACTTTCTGAGGAATACGAGTATATATACACTCAACCAAATTATAATAATGTCTAGAATAACAACATGAGTACATTTATTGCATTAATTACATTTAGTGTATTAAATTACATTTATTTTATTTATTGGATGAAGAAGTGTAATCCCGCACTAGTACAGTCCTTAAAATAATCAAAGCTAACTTCTTAAAATGATTTTTAAAACACACACACACACACCTGAAAAAGCAACCCTTTTACGACCCTCACACATAATTGATTCATTCTACAAGAAACTGGTATTCCTTATCGATCTCAGAACGGTTATACGTAGTTCCAGAAACCTTCTTCTGCTGGATGGAAAGTTCCATAAACGGTAACCTTACCGAGCGCTTATATTGTATCTTGATGGTCAGGATTGATGTAAAAGATAGTGGGGGATTTTTTAGAGACAGAATAATATTAAACTTCATTCGGTTATCTCTGTTGTGAAGCTTATGGGAAAAGAATTCTCCTTTTTCAAACAGCTTGGCTTTATTGTTGCCACCTCCATGGGAAGAGTGACTTGACGTTTGCCCAGCTGTCAACTCTGCACTACTGTCTAATCCAGATAAAAACGTTTCTAAAGGTGAATGAATTTCCAGAATGAAAATGTTGGATTTAATTACCAGCTGCTGCGCTTTGAGTTTAGCTTGCTGTTGTCGAAGATGGGCTTGGTTAAAAGTTTTTTAAATAAAAAGAAGAAGCAGAAACGGTGTCATTGTGAGGTTAAGAATTGCAGGGTGAGGTCAAGTGTTGAAAAGTGTGGCATACCAGACAGTAAAGAACCTGTTTATAATGAAGTTCATGGAGTGTTGTTGTTATTAAAATGAGCGATTTTATTAAAATGTTACTTTTAGTTAAAAGCGAAAACAATTATGTATTATGGTGAGTCTCACTTTAAGATATTTTTTTTATTTATTAAACGTCATTCATATTGTAATTTTGAATTTAAAAGCAAGCCTATATATATATATATATATATCATTTTTCTTTCTTTTCAAGATTAGGCATTCAGTTAAAACTCTGAATTCTACATTAGAATTGAAACTAAAGTATTCAATTATTTTTTTACATTAAAACTTAATTATTTTTATTCAAAAAACTAGAATAATTAAATAATACATGTTTAATTTATGATTTTTAATTTTTAAAATAGATTTAAGCACATATGTGTAGAAATTTTGAATAGAAAAACAAACAAACAAATGTTTTCATTTTCAAAGGCTTAAAATCAAAGATATTTTCAGAAAGACAAAACAAATTCTCCCCTCATTTGAATTCAAATTTGAAAAAAAGAGTTTCTCTAAGTTCTTATTGATAATTTCGGTTAGCCATTTTGAGTGCACTTCTTTATTATTAACAGATAATAATAAAATTTATAAGAGCGACCAAAAAAACTTTAGTAGATTGATTACTTCATTAGTAATTAATTTTAATAAAAAAAAAACATCTCTCAATTTACTACAAAAAATTAAAACGTGTCTGGTTCCATGAATGGTTAGTTACATTACAGCTTCAGCTTTGTGACGTTGACTTCAATAAGTGCTCGTAAAAATTGAGCTAAATGAAAATTGTAATTATTCTTAGAGATAGAAGGCATTACAGCTTTTAGTGCTTAAATCTTCCATTAATGTATTTAGAAATGAAAGTAAATGGATTCTATGAGAAAGTATTGATGATGATGATGATATTGTGTTATTATTGTGTGTGGTGTGTGTGTGTGTGTGTGTGTGTGTGTGTGTGTGTGTGTGTTCCTATTTATTTTTCTCTCTTTACAGTGATAATAATTTGAAAAAGAACATAATATTTTAATCTATAGTATATTTTGAAAAACATTATTATTTTTTTTACTTAAGTTTTATAGTTGAAATTTTTGGTACTCTCCTGGATTCGCCTCTCACAAAAAAAAAGTATGTCATATTTCTATACTTGAGACCGGGAGGCCTAAGTGGTCCTGGTTGTTAGTTCAGGCCGTTATTGTTTAATCGGTATCATGGTTTCGTTCGTTGGCGTGTTGGCCAAAGTTTGGAGTGGAAGGTTCGAGCTCAGGTGACATTCTCACCGTCGGCAAGGAATTTAAAACTATCCTTCGCCAATATCCTTGTGCTGCTTCTCAGTGCGACTCAAATAAATAGATAGAATCAAAACCCATTGTCCCTAATGTTGAAGTTTAGAAGGGATGCCAGCTCAAGTTTTGTCTCGTCACTTGACCATGGTTCCAGATTACGAGATCCGTCACCAATATCTCTCGTGTTGTTTCTAAAAACAAAACAATGATCCATTTTTTATATCAGTAAAACTTTTAGAGGATCAATATTTAATTTTTCTAAAATGTTAGCTCTCTCTGTACATTAATTTTTTATTGCAATTATGACAAAGTCTTGAGTCTTTTCAGTCTTTTGAAAAAAAATTGACCCAAAAAATCATTTCAACCCAGAAAATTTCATATTTTGCAACCTTATAACAAAAGCTTTCTTTACGCATTCGATTTATTTTCTGGAATAAATTACAAAACCAGGCCAGCCACACTTTTGTAAAAAATAATTTCAATGTCTCTATTTCTCTGTAAGAAAGAAATGGCCATTGTATAGTTAGGAGCTTTTTCTTCCATTCATTTTATTCTTCGAAAAGAATATTATTGCTAATATAGCCAAATAAATATGAATGAGAATCTTCGCATTTCCTATGATCATATTGCTTCCGAATAGGGTTGATGACATCTATAAGTACTTATTTATCTTACTTAATGTGAGAAAATGGTAATAAAAATATAATTTATAGGTTATGAAGAATGATATACTACAAATGCCTCCAGTACAAATAATACAGCCATCATTTTGCATATCGAAAAAGGTTACGTAAGTGAGGAATACAGACTAGTTACGTATGAAAAACTTGCATGTGATAATAAAAATAAAAAGAATTAGTTAACAATCCTTTGACTTCGGCATATTTATCGTAAAGATAATAAAAACTCTCAGAATCTGCATAAAATTTTAGTAATTTTTTTTTGTTTCTAATGTTGAAAAATGCCTCTGAAGGCCGATTAATATCATGCATTCAGATTTTGAAAAATTCATATTCGAAATAGCTATGGTAATTTGTCGTCTCTATTTAAAACGCTATATATATATTCAACAATAATCTAAACAGTTTATTTGAATATCATTTTTAAAAAGCATTAAAAATTCATCTCTTAATTTTAATTTATCAAACGATATATTAAGATTCTTCTTTCCATCGTAGAAAATACCAAGAGGATTTATAGCCAGAAATTCCATTCCTTTATTAAATTAATGACACTATTTTTTTTTAAGAAAAAATATTTTTTTGAGCGATACTTTTCAACGAAAAAATTTTATAGCAGTTTCAGATGTAAAAAAAATTTTTTTTTTCAAAAATATTTAACATTAAATATTAAAAATTATTTTCAAGCAATAATCAAAACTTAATAAAAGAGTGTTTAGTAATACATTACATAAATCGGAAAAAATAAAATGCTTCTGATTTAAATGAAGGTAAAATCAACAAATTTCACCAGAAAAGTCTAGAAACTGATGCTTCAGAAAAGAAGAAAAAAGAATGTTTCTCTCCCACTCTTCTCAAAGTAAAATAAAAATTACTAATATTTCCTGCTTCAATGCTTCGGAATACTATAACGTATTAAAATTGTTTAAGTTGCATCTGCATTCACAAAGAAAGAAACATTCAATTATTTCCAACATTATAATTTCATGTAACATGACCTGTAATTTCATATTCCACTCTTTTTTTACCCTTCAGGAATATCTTTCAGACCATCTAATATATGTTTCTAAAATAATCATTTTGATGAATATGAAATAAATTTTATTTAAAAAGAAGTAGTTCAGCGAAGAATTAGTTGAACTTTCGTTTTTAGCTTAATAGACAGAACTTTGAGAAAACTATTTTGACTTTGAAGATAACTAAAACAATTCCTAGATCAATCTCAAAATAATAATAATTAAATACATATGAGATGAATACATTAAACTAATTACCTGAAACTTAGTGCTTTAGTATTCATCCGCTTATGTTAATAAACTGAAACCAAGATTAATCGGAAATTGTTTCATGAAAATCGTTCTTTTATTGCCAAAATTCAATAATTTTTACCATTATTCTACTCCTTTCTAGAGGCAGTGACGATACTCGGAAAATAGTTTTGAGTTTACATATAACACATCGATCAATAACTCCCAAAATTGAAAACAACATTTTTTTGTAAAAATTTTTTTTTTATTCATCAACACTCTTACCTTTGTTAATCACCTTTTTTAGGATGATACAATCGTTCCAACGCTTTTTCCAAATCTTTTTTTTTTTTTTTTCCCAATTTTTTTTTTTTTTTCTTTTTTTCGCAAAGAAATCTTTTTTTGTTGCAGTAAATAGCGATAAACAACTTTCTGAATCATCGACTCGTTGCTGTTTTTTTGTTCCATCAACAAATCAAACAACCACTTGGAAAAAACCTTTTCACTTCACTTCCAAAAACCTTTTTCCTGGTCGATCGACTTAAAAAAATTTGTACGGTTTCAAGCAAGAGTTGAGTACTCTAGAAAGACCTGGTTATATTACGAAACGCCATCTCTGGGTTGATCTCGGGAGTTGATGATCGATGTGATATATATATATATATATATATATATATATATATATATATATATATATCAATATTATTCCTCCTATTTAAACTGTTCAATTAGTGATAATTTTATCAAGTTATAAAAATTTAAAAAAATAGAGATCATTTAAGAAAAATAATTAGATATGTGAAACAAATTTACATTTTTAAGGATTCACTTCTCTTTCTTCATTTACAAACACTAGATGAACTCTTTCAGAGACAGCAAAGACTTCTACATTTTTTTCACAGGAATCTGGCTGAGTTAAATCCTTTTTTTCTCTACGCGATGAAAAAAAAAAAATTTATATATGCATGAGGGAGAAAAAAATTCTTCTGTTTAAAAGTTAGAATATCTACAATTGTATGCAATAAGATAATTATCTCGAAATTTTTAAATTTTGAGAAAAAAAAATATCTTGAGAGGTGTGCATATATCACGCCACTTCCCAGGAGTATAAGACATTGAAGCAAGCTCATATTTATTTTTTAAAATAATTTTCTCAAAAAAAAAACCTGAATATCTGCTATAAAAAATTAAATTTATATTATATAAAAAATTAAATTTATATATGAATATCTACCATAGGAAACACAGCAAATCAAAGGTAATAACAGGCAAAATTATTACAAACAAAAAGAAATTTTAATAATTCTCATCAAATTTATAGATTTAAAATAAGTGGAAAAAATTAAATTTAGAGTGGCAAAATAAAAACAACCATTTAACATCCGCGTTCAGGAAAAATGTCTATTCATTTTTAAATGAAATGCCATTTCACTTTTTTAAATAATGTACATTAAATTATCATAAGAAGTCAAAGGACTGCCAGAATGCATATTTCAAGTGAGCAAAAAAAAACTGCTCAATAAAAGGTCCTTGAGAGCAAAAGCAACATCAAATTTTCAGTTGCAGGTACTTAAATGAATTTTGTTAAAATGTATTTTGATGATTATGACAATTCAGTAAATTATCAGAATTTGGACACATAAGATAATATTTGGAGACCAGAAGAAATTATATTTCGATAAACCAGCTCAGAACGCTAAATGTTCTTCGATAACGGACATCCAGAGTATTGTATCATAGTACCACTACAGTTATAACTATCACTATAGAATCGTGACTATATCTAATTAATAATGGTAATGTTACTTGGAAATACTGTTATAACGAATAAATAACATTGAAAAATTAATCTACATTTAATTAGATGTACAGAAGTTTTTTTTTTTCTTTTTCGATGTTGACAGGCGATGTTGATTAATGGACTTTGTGTTCAAAAGGTCCAGGACATCCTCTCGTGAAAAAAAGTACAAAATGGCTCTATCTATAGGCGTAAGTGACGTCTCATCTTCTTGTTCAGTGTGTATAGGTAATATCTGTTATCATCAAATAAGATAATTAATATCCTATTCAACTTTAAATTGGAAATCAATCTTAGTGATTAAATATGCGTGGTAACGATAGTAAGGAGTCGTTTCCGAATATTTGTGGGGTTTTGAGGTTAAAAAACTGAAAGAGGCTCAACAAAACGATGAGAATCCAGGTCATCCATGTTTGAATGAAAATGAAGAAAATGTTGAGTTTGTGCAACAGAATTTCATCATCAATGTTCTACTGTGATTGGGGAATTCTACAAGATATTTTGGATTTTGAAACGAATGCAGTGTGTGAGGCCCATTTGGTTGACAGTGGAAGTGGTACTTCTTGTACAAAACTGCACCGTCTCACAAAATCTGTTTGTAGGCAGCAAATTAAGCAAGATGGTAGGTTGTGTACATCAAGCATTCCCTGTATTTAACAGATTTTTTTCCAGCCTGACTATTTTTTATTTCCCAAGATCAAATTTAAGATGAAAGCACAGCGATACGTGTTTATAGAGGAGATTGCAGAGTCGATGATGTCTTTACTCGATAGTATTAGGCTTACTCAGAGGGATTTTAGGGACTTGTACACTTGTTCCAAATGTTGCATTAAATGATAAATACTATGAAGAAACTTATCAAATGTAAGTATGTTTCTGATTTATATGGTTTGTACGATCAGTCCTAGAACTTTTTGAATACTTTGTGTATGAATGCAATAAATTGCTTTTAAAAATACCAATCAGCAGCCCTTTTTATGACTCATGAATACTCTGATTGAACATTAGAGGACTATAAACGTGTAGTTTAAACCTTTGAATTTCAGTTCGTATCTCCTGATCAGAAAGTTGAGTAGAACCCTTGAAGAATCTTGGTTTCAAGTTAACAACCGGCACCGTGATAGCTGATGATGGTAATAATATTGTAATTTTATGATGTTTTGGAAACTCTGGTCGTATTGAGCATATCATTGACGGTAAACCGCTATAGTTAGTTGCTTGTAAGCCATTTGTACCATTTATGGATTACTTAATTCATTCTAGCAATGATAAGAATTTTTAAAATGACAACGCTTTGTGACTCTCTCCGTAGTTATTCGAGTTAGTTTGAGAACACTTTGGACAGTATCCAAAAAAAAACCTCGATCCCCATTCATGAATATCGTGATCTACATTTAGGATATGATGAATCTTTCCAGTATGAACTGTTATATTTTTAAAGGCCGTAAAGTTATGGCAGACTGTCTAGAATGCACGCGCGAAACTTATACTTATCAGGTGATTTCCGCAATTTGCTTAGAATCGCACATCAAATTGGTACACGTCTCCCGACAGAAGAGGTTATGTTATTAGCAAATATCAGTTTTGGCACTTTGTTGTAAATAAATCAAGGAACAAATCCACATTGTTTTTTTTTTGAATTTTTAAATTACATTGTAAGGCTTTTATTTAAACGATAACTCATCTTTCGCTCAAAATAGGTGTTGTGGGTTCTGAACGAAGAAAATTTGTAACTATTTGCTAGCTTAAACTGAGATTCCGAGTTACAGTGCTTCCTTATTTGTTTTGAGTGAGAGGCAAACAAACTATCCTGGCTATGATGATTTTTTTCTGCTCCAAATAATTTTTGTAAAACATATTTTTTTTTGTCCACGCATGTGCATCCGAGCTCAGCTCATTGTTGTTCTCTAACATTTTGTAAGTCTTCAAAAAAAGAGGACATAAAATCAACTGGTGAAAAGGGTATCCTGTACGTTTACCATGTTTTTAAAAAATGGTACATATTAGAGTTCTATCATCCAAAAATTAATAAAATCCTGGTTGAAAGCAAATGAAAATCCAAAAACAATCTAATATAAATATAGGAGAAGATAAATAGATTCTGAGAATGAGACCACCGTAAAAGACCACCATACCTTTTTATTAAAAAAAAAAAAATCAGTGAATTGGATTTATATACATTCATATAAAAATTCAAATATACATCTATTCATCTTGTTTATATTTCACTAATGTCTTTGCAGCCCGATGGTCACGGTCACGGGTTAATGGCTGGCACTGTTTCCATCAAATCGTGGGTTCGAGACCTGATATCTCCAAACACCCATCATGCAACGGAGCTGATGCACGTTAAATATGTCGAAGCTCAATTTCCTCCCATGACGTGGTGTGGAAGTTTGGAGAGGATTATCATCCCAAGTGTCTCCCTCGTGACTTGATGTCAGCCGCCAACAGCCCAATATTGCTCCTAAAAGTTACGTAAATAAACAATCAAATCCTTTATGTCTTATAAAACTTTTTATAACTATGTCTACACATTTTAATGGCCCTCATCACTTGACGCATATTTGGTCATCTACAAGCGCTGAATTTACATTCCGTATAGAAAAAATTGTACTCTCTCTAGTCTATTTTGTTTTAATAAAACATTTCTTAAGCTTTCGGCATTTCCTCTCACCTAAGATAATGGTTGAAAATGGATATTTTGATTGATTTGATGACTCTTATAACAGAGCTTCGTTTTAATTTTGATATATGGGTTTTATAATAGATCGGACAAAAGTTTTTTTTTTTACTGTTATTGTAAGCAAAAACATGTACCTGCAGCGCAAAGTAAATCACTGGGAATTTTTGCAGCATATTTTAGTTTTTATTTTTATTTAACATTTTTAGTTACATTATTGACAATCGCATATTTCGGAAATAAATTTTGGTAACGTTTACCCAGTGTTCTTCTCCAGCTCATGACTGCGATGTTCTGAGTCCTGGTTGAACAGTAGGGCAAAATCAGAGGACAAAAACTGAAATACAACTCTCACATTTTTTCTTACAACATTTCGATTCACAACTATTCAATGTATGTCTAAACAATATTTTATGGTTACTGATTCCCCCTCCCCACACACCTTTTTTTTTTTTTTTTTTTTTCATAAACCTCTTATGAAAAGATTACTGCTCGAAAAAAAGTCGCCTATTGTTTGCTAATTGAACGTTTTCGACTGCCTATTTCTACCCAAAGTTTACCAAAATTAGATGTTCAATGCATCAATTTCTATCATCAATAAACGAAAAAACATGCTAAAGAACAACCACAACTCAAATATTGTACCAGTCTCGGTTATTGGACAAGCACTGACAAGTAAAAAAAATTAATTAAAAAGTAACTCATACAAAAATTAACCCGCATTGATGTAGCCTTTTCATCCAAAGAAATTTTAGTGCTTTTAAAAGCCAATACTACGCTGTGTATTCCAAAGTTAAAATTTAAAAGACTTTATTGCTTTTTTGTTCTAAAGTTATTATCAAAATCTATACAAAAACAAAAAAAATTAACAAAGATTAAAACGAAAAGTCTATAGATGAAAGAGGATTAAATGTATCAGAAAAATTCATAGCTTAAAAGCAAAAAAAGTAATGTTTAAGTAAAGAAAACGATAAAATTTTATAATCTTCATATTTTAAATTAATTTTTAGAAATTCAACAATAATTCAGCTTGAACATAGATATTATAGGATTTATTTAAATTATATTGAATATTTAAAGATCCATTAACTAATTTAGTATTACGTGGAATATATTTATGTAAAATATTTCACTCTCTCTCTGAAAATTGATATTCTTAAATTGCCTCCAAAGAAGGATACTTTATTCCCAAAAAAAAATTTCACTGCCCCTTATATCATAAATATTACACGTCTCATGATACGCGATTTTTAAGTATTCAGTTTCCTGAATATTTTATATTATTCTTTACATCAGTTTTAAATAAGAAGGATAAAAAGATAACCTAAGTTTAAATTCTGGGTAAAATTTATTTTGAAAAAATTATCTGGTCATCAATGTATTAACTAAGTAAAATTGTTATTATCTGTAAGAAGTGTAAATATAGTATTAGGCATCCTGTAAAAATCCTCTTTTTGTGAAATACCGTTGTGTTGGGAAATTATAAAACTATAGGGATAAAAAAAAGGTATTTTTCATTTATAGAAATCAATAGTTGGTTGGGCCTGCTATAGCCTTAATTACTGCATTAATTCTTTGTTTTATGTAATGGTGCTCATTAATATACCTTGCAACATTCGCCTTTGTTTATTTTGTTCCATTCTTGCTGTAGGACGTTTCTTAACGTTTCCTTCGAAGTAATTGGATATTCCTCAACCTTGCATTTCAGAAAACACACACACACAAAAAAAACCAGCTCTAGGGGATTGAGATACGGAGATTGTGGGAAGCACTGCAGGAGATCAACGTCTTTGCTTTTAAGCCTCTTCATAGTTGTGATAGATTTACGGCATGTAGCATTGTCCTGTTGGAACTTAATCCCCTCTATGTCTGTGTCTCCAAATATCTGAGAAACTGTTGAAAGTAAAACCGTTTAGAATACATTTATGAAGCAGTTAGAGTACATTATTCCCTTACAAATGACCATTTCACCCAAAACATCTGCCATCATACATACCCATATCATAATATTGTCTCTTCCATGCTTAACAGAGTTCCATACGTTCCTGAAGTATTCTTTTCTGACTCTGCCCCTCACATATTCACACAAGTATGCTAAACACCTGAAATAAGAAGAATTACATTAACTTTGTAAGGCTATTTCCAAATATTTGTTATACATATTGACACTCCAGTGAAGTTTCTTAATAAATATATGTTAACTAATTCATACTAAATTTAGATTTAGATACAGTTAATTAACACCAGACCACTAAATATTGGACACATCATCTTTTCTAAGAAGGATTAGGCGTTAAAAGTCTATTCAGAAACCATAAATCTACTTTTTATTCGAAGACTCATGGCATCTTGTCATTTATAACATTAAGCACCTTATGACAAGTCTTCTTTTAGCTATCCTAGATGAGATTTGTTTCTTTGATAATACCGATAAATCAGAAATCAACTGAGATAAGGTTTGTTTTACGATCTCTCAAAGCAGCCCGTTTCAACAATCGGTTTCTTAGTGTATATTGATCTTTTTCTTCCCATTCTTTACTTATGTGAACTAGACATTTTCAAGACATTTGATATTATACTGAACAACATATTTTCAGTATTTAACAGGTTTAAAACTTCTGGCCTTGTACCGTTCGATTATATATATATATATATATATATATATATATATATATATATATATATATATATATATATATATATAATAAGATTTACTTGGACATTAAATCACTACTGTAGTTATAAATTTAATCAATGATAAGAATCACATTCCAGTTCAACTTTCTTTATTAACTGATTTCATTTTAGGTACGCTGCGCAAGGTTGGCCAGCCGGGCCGAAGAAACAAAGAAATTTTTTGAGCGATTTAACCACAGTGCCTGTATTTGCAATGGAGAGACGATAAAAAAGTGCCCTATTTTCAGTATCTCCTTATATAATAGGGAAATTCATGAGAACCATCATAGAACACATGGTACAGGATTCTAGGTAAACCAACTAAAAGACAAAAGAGTCTAGAAGGATTTTTTGACAAATTAACGATCGTGGGAAAAAGAGTTAAATAAATTTTTTTGAGCGCGTGATCTAATAAATAAGGATAATTTGGAAGGATCAGGAAATAGAATGAACTGTTTACTTTTGAATTAGGGAATGGGTTAGAATATACAATTATATTATTATTAAGAGAAATTATTGAATTAAATTAAATATCATTACACACACTCACTCACACACACACACACACACACACACACACACACATATATATATATATATATATATATATATATACATATCTGTATTTTTAATCTTATTTTGGCTACTTTTCTAGTTTGGGCATTTTGATGGTTAAAACAATTACCTTATGTGATTTCGGGCAAGTCTTAGAACTTGAGTGCATATATGTACATTAAAAGCAACAAATACACATTAACATTCATTCAAAGAAAAAGATTTTATTGTTAGCTTTGGTAGTGTATTTTGTGGCTACTGAGTCTGCAATGACGTTTTCTTACGTTTTATTATTGAATTGTCATTAATATTTTAATATTCAAATAAGTTATTTCAGAGTAACACTTGGCAGTTAACGTATAAAGATAAAACTGCCCAATAGTTTTGACAATGACTCTCTCTCTCTCTATATATATATATATATATATATATATATTAATAAAAGCATTACATTATCGGTTTCCTGTAAGAATGCTTTAATGAGTTTATATGTTGAAAATTAATATAACTTTCTTTTTAAAACTAAATTAGTAGAAATTTAAGTATTTCATAAGAAATTGAATTTGGTTAATTTGTTAAAAATTAATAAAAAGAACTTTAATTAAATCTTCGAAACCATCAGATTAAAAAGATTTTTCAGAAATCACAACTATATATTAATTATGCCTTTTTTATTTACTATAAACTATATTTATAATCTCATTTACTATTCTTAATAATAGTAATTGTCTTATCAAAACCATCAACATTTTTTGTCCAAATATGTTGTTTTTATTTTATATCAACTTTAAAAGGAAATATTAAGGTGAAATTATCACCGGTTCTAAACCCTAATGATTGCTTTGTAAATTGCAGAGTTATGCGTTGAATATAATTATACATTTACATTTACATAGACAAAACTTTATAAATAAATAATAATAAGTATAGATTACTGCTTGATACACTGATAGTCTAATAATTTTTTTTAATAAATAAACCCATATTTTAAACCAGTTTTCTTGTTACTAAGCTTCTTATTCTTTTTTACTTAAAAATCATTATAAACTAATAAAATATTCGGAAACATAATACTTAGATATTAATTTAAATTGTGGATCAAGGGAATACGTAGTAATAATGAAACAGAAAGGGACAGCTATGATTTTCGAAAAATAAATATCTTCCTTTAATGAATTTAAGTTTATTGAATTTTTAGGAATATTTTATATATTATTATACCCTAAGTAATATTAAATTGGTAACTAAATTTTATAGTATATACAAAATGGAATTAAATAAGTCTATAATATTGTATTTCAGCCGCTAACCCACAAAATTATTTCTAAACTTGAATTTAAACATAATAACTTTAAGTGGTTAATCTTCAATTTCCTGTGTTATACTTTAGGTTTCTTTTAAGGTATTTTCTTATGATATAGTTCTTTTTTTTTTATATACAATTTTTTTTAGTTTAGTTAATGTTTTTTTTTAAATTGTTTTGTGGAGATTTTAATTATAATTTATGCATACAAGTAACAACATTGTTTTACACTCTAACACAAATAAACAAATGGCAATACTGGGATGAAATATTTTCAATCATTTTGATATATTCTTTGTGTGTACCAATCATGTAACACACTACGTACAGAAGGTGCTAGAACAATTTATAGAAAGGATGGAATATTATGAACAAATATTTACCAAATACACTTAAAAAACAATTCTCTGAAATACTTGAAAGCTTACAAATGCATTTAATATAAGATTCTGATTCAATGTTAGTGGAAACAGAAAAAAAAATTAAGGAATTCCAAAAGAATCATAAAACAGACTGTTCAAACTGTATATTTCATTGGACATAGTATAGATGATGATTAAGCAGAGCATTCAGAAACTTGTAATGCAATGCTTCTCAAAAGACTTAATATAGAATTTAGGTTTTCCCTCATTTTTTCTTACATTTTGGTAAGTGTATTATAATCAAACTCATGTCATTTATCTTGTGTGTATTTTATATAATTTTGTTAACTATTATCATAAAAGTATTCTTGTATACATTTTAGCATTACTATTTATAATGAACTAAAGTATCCAACTACAATGTTTGAAAAATATTCGATTTTTAATGCCAATTCTTCACCCATTCAGTTTCATAAAGCAACATGTAGAAGAATGGAAGGATGCTGCACGATATGGCTATGTTGTGATAATTGAGTTAATGGAGCAAAGCTAGATATGACTATGCTGAACCCAACAAGATGTAAATGTGATCTAGACTTTTTATAAAATAGAGAAAGATAAATAAAAAATTGGTTGACAACAGAAAGGGTCGAAAATAGAAAAAGGATCGTTAAGGTATCATGGAAGCCCGTCACCCGTATTTTCCAAAGACAGTAAATCCCATGGGAATGAAAAAGATCACTAAGGTGCCTCAGGGTCATGTTACCCATATTTTTCCAGAGAATGTAAGGTCCTGAGGATGTTAGGATGTTGAATGTTAACTTCTCAAAGTCCTCACTGTAGAAAAAGAGTGGTGTAGAAATATTACATAGGAGAATGAAGTAATGGCTTAGATGATACCCTCGTCTTTGGATCGAGGTTCCAAATTTATAGATCTGTTGACACTGCCTTACGTGTTGCTCCAAGGTGACTTTTACTAAATACAACAGGAAAATATTATCTGTTAATTTATCAATATAAATTAATCCTAAAATCCTTATGTTATGAGCAGGCTACTAAAATCATTAAGAACTAACAAACATTTCTATACTTCACAATTTTATTCAACTCTTTGGAATAATTAACTCCAATATAAAATATTTTTTTTAAGAAAAACCTGTACTTTTGTTGACTTTTAACGATGGGAAACACACTAAAATATATAATGTAATGCTATTCATTTTTAATAAATATCGTCTGGAATTTATCGAAATAATTAAACATGAAAATCAGAATGAAGTTAATATCGTTTGCAACATTCAAGTGCTGTAATTTGTCTTACTTTCTTGCTTCAAAGAAAAAGGAGAAAATTACAGCACATGAATTATGGCTACTCAAGTTGGCGGTAGATCAATCCAAAAGTTATGCAGTATTCAGTGTTTGTTTCTGTAATATTTTCTATTGTTCAAGTCAGTTGAATAGAGATCAAAGTGAAAGGGGACACCACAGAACTCCGCAAGTAGCCAAATGATGCAATACTTCAAAAGGTTGTATTTAGTGGAATAAATGCGGTGACGGATAGCCGTTCCTTTCAGCATTCATGAGAGATGCACTTATTTTCAAGCTCAACAAAATTGACAGTAAACACATTTGTGTTTATGACATGCGTGATGGCGAATGAGAAAAAAGGGAGTCATATGATCCTGAAAAAATCATTCGTTTCGAAGATAGAGAATGGGTAACTTGGGTACTTATTGTATTCGTAGAAAACAGAACAAATCAAATTGAACAAATGATTCTTCATTCCATTTAAACAGCAAAGGGTAATTATATCTTCATTTTTTAAAAAGACTTAAACAGTTCTTAAAGATTATTTAATGCACAAGTATTTTGATCATATTTAAGATAAAGTGAAAACTATCTCACTGTATTTGCTTTTATTATAAGACGAGTGATAGAAATAATATTTAGTTAATTTAATGAAATATTTTGTATAATTATATATATATATATATAACACATCGATCAATAACTCGAGTCTAAAATTTAATAACATTTTTTTTTTTTTTTTTTATTCATCAACATAACACCTTTTGATAATCACCTTTTAAGAGATTGTTAATCGTTCAACGCTTTTCCAAATCTTTTTTTTTTTTTTTGTTTTTTTTTTGGTTTGTTTGTTTTTTTTCCCAAAAAAAATTTTTTCTTTTTTTCTAGAAATCTTTTTTGTTGCAGGTAAATAGCGATAAACAGCTTTCTGAATCATCAAACCGTTGCTGTTTTACGTTCATCAGAAAGCAATCCCGCTTGCTTCCGCCTGGAAAAACCTTTTTCACTTCACTTCAAAACCTTTTTCCTGGTCCGATCGGTGCTGACGCGTTTCAAACCAAAGTTGTGCTCTAGAAAGACCTGGTTACTGGTTTACTACGGGCGCCATCTCTAGAATGATCTCGAAGTTATTGATCGTGTGTTATATATATATATATATATATATATATATATATATATAAAGATAAATTCTCAGAATATTTTTATGATGATTAACATGCATATGATCGTGTTTTCTTAGCTTGAACGATGCACCATGATATTCCAAAAACGTTTTCGATTGGCCTTCTAATTTAAATATAAATTTTTTATTCGCCTCTCAAGTTGAAAAAATTTCTTTAGTCGCTTATAAATTTTGAAAGCAATTAATTACGAATTTTCGAATCTCAACAAAAAAATTTTATCCACAGATAAATGCGGAATATTATTCAGTTTTGTAGTATATTCATTAATTACTTACTCAAAAAAAGAGATAATTTTTGTTTTGAAAAAATAACGTCTGTGTGTACAGCTGCGTCACAATAACATCTTGAAAAAGGTATAGATAAAAAAAAAAAAAAAAAAAAAAAAAAAAAAGAACCTGATGTTAACATCTAAACCTGAATGGTCTGCTGCATAACTGTAACGTCTAAAGAGAAGATCTTGTTTATTGGACGACAATAACATCTCAGGAGAACGTATAAACTGCTAGCAGATATAATATCTTAATGAAAGCAGTGTTCTGTAAGATGATAAATATCTCAAAAAAGTTATGAGCTGCTCCTCCTACTGTTGAATCCTCTGCAGCTGCAAAGTTTTCCTGGCACCTATAGCAATTCAGATAGAGGCGGTGGTGCAGGAATAAGGTCAAAAGGAAAAAGAAACCTTATCTCTGCTGTTTCTTGAATGAAAAAAAAATTTACAAAAAAAAATGTTGTTTTTTTCAATATTGAGTCTCAGGAGTTATTGATTGATGTGTTATATTAATTCATGTATCTTATTTTGTTCCTCTCATTTTATTTTAAAACGAGATATATTTGTTAAAATTACTCTTTAAAAACGTAAAATAGGGGAAAAAAATTGGTTAAAGTGAAGTACTGGGTACCTTAGCGATTGGACCGAAAACATGGCAACGTAAGAAGATAGGAAGTCAAAGTAGAGATAGAAAAGTGGTGACGTCCTGATGACGTCAAAAATGAACAGTAAACCTTTACAAAACCAGTCTGTCAGAAAAAATGAAATAAATTTAAGAGTAATTGAATGAAGATGTTAAGATTTTTAGTAATTTCAAAAGAGCAATAAATAATGTTTTACTTTCATAAATATTTTACAAATATTTATAATTATTTTTTTATGAATAATTTAAGAATCCAAATTATTTCTAATGATTTATAATTAAAAAATAATAATATATAAGTAATACTAATTATAAAATGTAATATATAACTATAATTAGTTTTATATAATTATAACTTATAATTATTAAAAATAATTATATACTTGTATAAAAATAATTACGAAAATATTATAAATATTTATAATTATATACATAAAATAAAATTACAATAATAAATAATTATAATTTTTAGTTGTTATAAATAAATACTGAATTATATAATATACTATACATAACAATTATAAATTTTTGTTTATATAATCATAAATAAGTGCGAAACTAAATTTTATTCATCGATATATACCTATGTTAGAGCATTTTATAACTATAAATTATAGTTAGTACACACACGAACATTACATTTTAATTACTTAGAGATTTGTATATCATATAAGAATATAAAAGAATAAAATAGCTAAAATTATTTTAAAATTTAAACTAAAAAAAGAGTCAAACTACATACAGTAGGTTATGTAGTAAAAAAATCGTAAAAAAAAATCTTTTTTTGGAATGGTTCCACGAAGGTGGATAAGAATTCATTCATTCATTGCAAACCGAGCGATCTATATTTTAAAATCGTTTTCAATTTCACTTGGTGTGTGTGTGTGTGTGTGTGTGTGTGTGTGTGTGTGTGTGTGTGTGTGTGTGTGTGTGTCATCAAATTTTTCGATCGTTAATTTAACAACTTCCCATCAAGCTAGAGCTTTGAAATTTTAGGAATCGTTCGTACTCACCCTAACAATGCAATGTTAAACGTTTGCGACAAGTTTTAACTAATATTTCAATAATTTTAATAAGTCAAAATATTCTTTCCTCTCGGCGCTTTTTAGGATTGAGGAAAAGTTTCTTTCCCCTGGAAACACAAGGGCACGCCACATGAGGTATCGTATTAAGCTTTGTACTCACAAAGGAGATACTATCTCACTACTATCTCGAGATAGTAAGGGTTATGACTTTTAGTCAGTAATCATTCTATAAAGAAAGAAAGTTTCCAATATTTGGTGCCATATCTTATCACAATAATTTTTCTGAATTCTGGTTCTCATTTTTTTTAATAGAACACAAACTTTCAAATGCATGTTTTGATTTTATGAGTATTATGAATTTGTTAATGCGCTCACAAATGTCTTTTAAGTAAATTTTAAGTTAAAAATAACTAACAACTAATATTTCAATAATTTTCTTTAATAAACTTTGCCACCATATAAAACGTTTTTTTTTAAAAACGTTGGTTTTATCGAATTATTTTAAAATTAAAATGTTCATGCAATCACTGTAAAACATATATTTCACCCTTTCGCTATAAACCAATTAGAGAAAAAAAAACGCAAGTGATACTTAGATGAAACGCAAGTGATACACTTAAAGTAAAATTAAAGTTCTATAACAACAAATTTGGGAAGAAGAAAAAAAGAAGAAATTGATAAAAGCAAAGGAACTATATAACGTACTTATAAAATACACTTCATCTGTTTCCAAAATCGCCTGCCCTTTAAAATTCAGGAATGGTAACACGTGTAGAGTTTCTCCAAAGAAGATCTATCAGAGTCGACAGAACTGATTCACCAGATTGAAATATTATCGCACAAATTCGTCAGTCGCTAAGGGGCATCCGATATTTCCTTTCACGATAACAAATTTATTACATATCAATTTGCTGACATTCGAGGTTTGCATTTTCAAAAAAATGTTACTTTGATAAAATTTATTTTGCTCTGTGTGAAGAAATCAGAAAGAGATTTATCAAAGAAAATTGTCTAATAAAGTCAGATATTCCTGTGAATTTTTAAGTAAACGTGGTGCATTTACAATATTCACTAATTGATCGACAAAGATCAAACTGCTTTGTTTAAAGGTTAGGTTATAACGTTGCACTAGAAACAACAAAGAGAGCTATTGGCTGCACCTCGTAATTTGAACCTCGGTCAAGTGATGAGGACGATACCTGGTAGCATCCCTTCTCTAACTTCCACACCGTAGAGAGAACTTTGGGCGCCGACAGAGATCGATAGATTTTTTGTGGCATCCAGGCCCAGTCCTCGACTCACCCAACCACCAGTCTGCGGCCATAGATTTGTTTAAATGAGAAATGCGTTTCAGAAATAATTCGTCTACCATGTTATCTAACCTAATAAGAAGTTTAAATTTCATTTAATCGAAAGTTACCTACAAGACTAAAACTGTCTGACAAACTTCTTAAAATAAAAGTTACAAATTTAAAAATTATAATAAAAAAAAAAAGTAAAATATTTTCAATTATGTTAAATAGAATGTTTTAGATTGTAATTCAATCATAAAAGTTTTTCGTCGATGAATCAACTCTTAATAAGACTTTAAGATAAACTCGAGATATTTCCCAGAAAGAGTGTAACTAACACATCAATCAATAACTCCAGGTCTAACTAGCATTGAAAGCCTTGTTTTTTTGCAAAATTTTTTTTATTCATCCATAACACCTTTTTTTGTTAATCACCTTTTAAGAAATTGATACAATCGTTCAACCTTTTTCAATTTTTTTTTTTTTTTTTCCCAAAATTTTTTCTTCTTTTTTTTTTTGCAAATCTTTTGTTGCGAGTAAATGGCATGATAACAACTTTCTGAATCATCGACTCGTTGCTGTTTTGTTCCATCGAAAAGCAATCGTATGGCACCCACTTGGAAAAAACCCTGCTTCCTTCAAACCTTTTTCCAGTAAATACACTTCCATATGATATCTGTGTCATCTCAGCAATCTCACGGAGCTTCACTTTACGATCTTTCATTATAATTTTTTGTCCTTCACTCACATTTTCCGGTTAACGGCTACAGGTCAGGCGTTCGCGTCATTTGTGTCGGTGCGATACGTTTAAACTCGGCAAACCACCGACAAATCGTTGCTTTTTGATGGACAGAGTCGGGTAACATTTTCAATCCATTGTTTCGCTTGGTGTTTTACCCATTAAAAACAATGTTTTTATCAGAACACAGAAACTCTCGGTTTTTCCATTTTTAAACAAACTACAAAACATTTTACTCAACCTCGATAACTCAACTGTTTCTGGTCCGATCTGACTTCTTTGACACGTTTTCAAGCAAGGTTAGTATAGAAAGATCTGGTTGCTGGTTTACTACGAGCGCCATCTCTGGGTTAGTCTCAGGAGTTATTGATTGATGTGTTATCGTTCAGAGCATTTCATTTTATACATAATCATTTAGCAGAAATGTTTCCTTCATTTAAACAATTTTATTTATTCAGTAATTTGTTTTTGATTATAATTAATCGTTTTTTTGAATTAATTATCTAAGTCTAAAAAAAAAAAATTGAGATTTTAAATTTAAACTTCATTGTTTTTTCTATTTGAGACAAAAAAAAATTATTCCCCCCACTCCCTTTTTTTTCTCAAGAACTTCATCATATACCAAATTTAACGTTCCACTTTCATTGCATGTTATTTATCGATAACGAATCTTCAAACAAGTAAATATTCGATTGCATAAATTCTTTATTTTTATTTATTTTCTTGTTTATTTTTTATTTTCACACACACATATATATATATTATTTATTTGCATTTGTTCTTTTCGGTTTTACTTGCTTTCTGAAAACAGCCCTTGTGAGAGATAAACCACATTACTTTCGTTCAATTTGTACATTGTTTTCGATTAATTTTTATTAATGTCACACTTTAACGCGATGGACTTCTAATTTTAAAATCGGCAAATTGACGAAACACGTAAGCTGGTACAACTATTCATCACCATGTATGGAACGGTAAGTCCTTGGCGGATTGTGTGATCCAGCCCTGCTTCAGTAGCATCAAGACTCGACCATGACTCACAAAACGCCGGTTAGGCTCGCCGACCATGACCACTTGTCTGCCGCAGCCTCGTGTTGTACATTGTGGGGCATGAAGGGTTATCATTCAATAAAAAATAAAGTTTCAATCTTAAACTAATAAGGTAACTGGGACATTAAAATACTTCGAATTTTGTGTAATGATTTCCTGTTTAAAATTGGTACATTTTTCTGTTATTCCATGGTTGGATTATTTGAGAGAATTTGATAAACAGAAAATTCACAAATTGAATCTCTTGTAATTTGAGCCTAAGTCAGGTGATGAGGATGACACCTCCTTCCCAAACTTTCTGCCAACAGGAGGACTTGGAGCCTCAACACATGCATTAAGCTTCACTACATGACGGATCTTATTGATATCGGGGTTCAAACCCACGACTTGACAAAAAACAAAGCCAGTCACGACCGCGACCACTAAGCTACCCTAACTATGAAAAGAGGGTTTAGTTTAGTTTTAGTTTTTTATTAACGTCGCACTAGAAACAACACGAGGGCTATTGGCGACGGACCTCGTGGACTCTGGTCAAGTGACGAGAGGACGACACCTGAGCTGGCACCCCTCTAACATCCACACCACGCCAACGGGAGGACTGGGCCCCAAACGGATTTAACGTGCATCAGCCCCGGCTGGCGGGTCTTTGGTGGCCAAGGATCAGACCCGCGACTGAACGAAAACCGCCAGCCGCTATCGACCTTGACCACTAGGCCTGCGGCCCCCCCATGAAAGAGAATTAGAAGAAGTATAGCTTTTATAAAGGAATATTTTGTGAGTCAGTAGCTATGTGACCGAATTAAATGAAAAATAAAATGTGAATATATTTCTGCAGAAACCTCAAAAAGATTTTATTTAACTTAATATAAAAATGATTATTTCAAAACTAATACATGTAATAAAAGCGATTGACAAAAAATGCATTCTTTTCTCTAGCTATAAATAATAAATTTGAAAATCAAGTCGTTTCATGATGCTTTATAATATAGTAATCAACATCAAGAATATAGATTTTCTACATTTATTTATATTTAAAGCATCAATTGGTTAGGAACATAAAATTTTTTATTAATTGCAAAAATATTTCAAATTTTAAAAAATAGCACTATGCATGTACATGTACTTACTTATTAAACTAAAAAGATTTTGAAACAGCACCAAAATAGTATTTACTAATTTAATCAAATCCACCCAGACTAAAGAGTTACACATCTTTTTTAAATCAACTGACTCTCTCCAAATAAAACACATTTGTCAAAAGAATTAAAAAAAAATTATTTATATTTATATAGCATAAAAAAATTGAATTAGTTATAGAAATAAGTGTTTGTGTTTAATTTATTTATTATCTTTTTGATTAAATATATGAACTACTTAAGGCTATAAAATAGTTATCCTTATAATATCAATTAAAATTAGTAATAATTTATTCAAGGCTCATGCAAATATATATCAGAACAATAAAATTTAAAAGTAAAATATCTAGATTGTTTATATATGTATTTTTTTGTATAATTTTTCATTCTGCACAATATTTTATCCTATAAACAATTTCTTCTGTGGTAATTTACTGTTCTCTGTCTGTGTGAGCAAAATTATAATTTTAAACATAAACATAAATGTTATATAATAATTGAGAATAAAAACCAACGTTTTTATGTATTTGGCAAAAATGTAAAAGAAAATTATTGGAAATAATAGTTAAAACAGGGTCGAAAGAAAATATCTAAATATTGCATTGCTAGGCAAGTAAGAATGGTTCCCAAAGATTTCGACTCTACCTTGATCACGAGTTGGTTAAATGATGGAAAATTTGATGACACTGATACACACACACCAAGTGAAATACATAAAAACGTTAAAACTAACTAAAATTATGATTGATTCATCCGATTAAATTAAATGGTTGGAAACGGTTTTGTATGAAAACTAGAGGTGTTGGCGGTATTTTGCCAAATGGCTACCTGGTCCGTTTCTGGGACTTAATGTTCAACCAAAAAAATCGCCGTTGTGGTACCAATTTTAAAATCATTACTTAATTTGGGCTAAACTACGATATTAAAAAATATAAGTTAAAACTTATGCAAATGTCTAGAAAATATTGCATTGTTGGAGGCAATCACGAGCGATTCCCAAAATTTCAAAGCTCTAGCAGTGGGAAGTTGGTTAAATTAACGATCGAAATTTGATGACACACACCAAGTGAAATTCAGAAAAAAACGTTTTTAATAAATATAAAATGAGCCAAGACAAGTAAAAGGAAAGTTATGGGTGAACACAACACATTTTATTATTTGTTTTGCATATGTATATATTTTATATACACCATGAGGAAAAACTATTATTTTACACATTATAAAATTATAATCTACATTTAGAACTATCAATAATTTTAAAACTTTGAAGAGTTCCAAATGTGGAACAAAAAAAAAGTTTAGAAACAATTTGTTTTCATTTGTTTAGTGCCAAATCTATTTAATGCACTTTTCATGAACTCAAGATATACTTTGAAAACAAAGACAATTATTTATAGTATCTCTTGATGAAGCCACCCTCTCTATCCAGCATAACAATGGAAGTGCACTTTGTACTACTATACAAAAGATCAGTTTTTTTAACACACATATATAGCAGATATACATTCTTTCAACTTCTTTTCAGTCAGTTCTATAGCATGAGGATTATTTCAAGATATTGTTTTATATTCTTTTCAAAAAAAGATAAGTTTTGCATACAATCAAATACCAAGCGGCAATTCAAATGAAATTGGCTTGATGGACATAAATTTATGGAATGACCACATGCAAAAAAATTCAAATGAATCAAGAACTACAATTAAAAGTAATTTTAATGATATTTTTCATATGCATAGTAGTCATAATAAACAAACTGTATTGAATATTTATCACGCCATGACAAAATTTCCTCAAATTTCAGAGAAAAATATGTATGAATTAAATATATATATAATCATTAATAGTACATTCTTAAGCTCAGTAAAATAATAATACCAATCATGATTAATCAAAAGCCTTTACAATTTACAATGCAACAAAATTACCAAACAAATAGAGACATCAAACATGTATTAAATCTACAAACACAGATAAAAAGAATGAAATTGTAATTCAGTATCTGAAGATTAACATTTATTTGTTTTTTCTGGTACAATTTTTAAAAACTAAACAAAAAGAGTTCTTTTTTTTTTTCTCATTGCAATTTTCAATTTACCCAGTAGTTTCAGAGCTTTCAGCAACACCAGAAAAGAAGTCTTGATTCCCATCAGAAGAGAAGCTCTGAGTCTTATCAGTACCATTAATTTCCATCTTAACAGGTTCAGCTTCTTTCGAAGTTTCTTTTTTGGCAACTTGAAATTCTTGAGGAATATGTTGACTAGCAAAGTCATCATCAAAGGAACATTCAAATGCATCAGGATTGGCATCAAATGTATCAGCAGCATTCTTTTCTTGTGCAGATGAAGCAGTACTATCTTTATCTGTTGCAGCTGAAAATGAAGCAGCATCTTTTTCTGCTGCAGCTGGGGCAGATGCAGCTGCATCTTTCTCTGGGACTGCTGTTGGTACAGCAACAGGAGTTTCCTCTTTAATTTCCATATCATCATCAGAGACTGGAGTATCACCACCTGTAATAGCTGTTATTACAACAGTTGGGCATTCATCAGTTCCAACAGATGGACTCGTGATCAGAATTTATTTCTTCTTTCATTTCACTTTCTTTCACTTCTTCTTTTAGATTTTCAGCCTAAAATGAATTATTCAAAAAAGATCTTAAGAGCAAGAATAAATTTATATACAAATAAAATGCTACAGTAAAAATCAGACATAATTTTTGTTAAAAGTTTGTGGCATCTATACCAATTAATTACATTATTAAAAGTACACTTCATTACTTCCATAATTCTCCTTGCAGCTAGACATTGTATAAATGTTAATAAATTTACTCTTAAATAGAATCAAATTATAATGCTAACAGATAAATTAAATGTATCAATATGGTGAATAAATTTCTTCTAAAAAGTTTCACTAGTTATTTCTCTTTCACTAATTTTTCAATATTAAATTAACAGTTAATTTTGAATTTCATTAAGATTCAGTTTTAATATTACAAGTTACAGGAATATTAAAACATTAATGTTCCAGTATTAAATGAACACTTCAAACACTTAGCTAAATAATATTTTCAACTCATTACTTTACAAAAAATTTTACATCAATCGAATGAATTTTTCATAATTCTAAAAATGCTTCATAATTCTAAAAATGCAAAGGTATTAAATAAAAATCATTATCATAGAAATATAAATAATTTAATACAGTTATAGAAAAAATATTTGTAACATGAAATTTTTT
>BMAW01034389.1:123220-234010 GCA_019974015.1 Nephila pilipes
AACAATTGGAATCTATGCTTTGGAACTTCATGAACTGAAATTTCAATACAGTTAGCCACATTTCAAGAAATATTCCAAGAAATCATTTTAAAGCCATAAAGAATCGTTTATTATTCTATTATCTTTCAATTAATTCATTAAATGTTATTTGGAAAGGAAAAAATACTGAGCAATCTCATTCATAGCTATTTAATATTAATGTCAGAACAGTTGTTATAGTAAGAAGTAATAATTACAGTAAAGTAAAAATTTTAAAAGACTTTTATAAAAGATAATAACTGAAAAAAAGTTATCTAAAAATGTATTTTATTCATAAAATGTGAAATTAATAGTCATATCAATATCGATTAACCAAAATTAATTTCTTTTAAATAGAAAAACTTCATAAAATAGAAAAGAAAGAAAAATAGAAATATGCATTTCAAATTGTTCTATATTTTACCTAATTTCATAAGCATTTTTTTTTGTGTGATCACTCAATATATTATGATTTTTTAACATAATAATTTCATTATTACATTTTAAGACATTTTCTATTTGAAAATGCCTTAAGCAAAAATTTAAATAATTACTTCAAATGATCATTTTTATAAACCCATGAAAAATTATTTACCATTGTTTTTGTTGGACTGTCAGGACTTGACACCAGTGGAGCATAATTATTTGTATTTTCAGCAGCTACAAATTAAAAATATAGCATTAGCATAAAAAAATAATAAACATTAAACAAACTTCTTAAATTTGACAATCTGCCAAAAGTTGATAACAACACTCGTAGTATTAATTTTACATGCTTTTTTACTTAAGAGAAGAAAATTTAAAACACTCTAATCCATGTAACAAAATGCACTCTCTAAAATTAAAGCTAAGTTTCAAAAAAAAATTTAAAATAACAGAGCTGTACATGTCTAAGTTTACATACATGCCTGAAGAAGAACATTTCATTTCAAAATGCAATATGAATACTGACACCTCTAAATTTCAAACAAAGACATTTTAAATTTGTTGACATTATTCCACATAAAAAGAAAAAAATCATTATATATTAAGTAAGGGATTCAGATAATCCAAGACTTTTAAAATATGAACTAAGCAAAATATTTTACTTTCCTTTACAATAGCATCACAAATGACAATATTCAGTCATTAACAGCCAATGTAAGGATACAAATACAATCAATTCCAAACATTAAACACATATACACAAACATCAATATCATGCATCATTACATATATTATCAAGAAAAATGAATTTCATAAATATTATTTTTTTACCCAGAAAAAGTGTCTTCATTGAAACAACTTTAAAGTTTAAATAATTTTAGCAAATTTTATTTAAATCTGAGTTATTTTATAACTAAAAAACTACTAATATTTGGAACATAATCAATTTTGGAACATCAATATTAATTTTAATTTAAAAAAATCAATAATGAATAAGTATCTGGTGATTTAAAAAATTTTCTGAAAAACCTGTCCAATGGTAAGAGATTTATACTTAAAAAAAGTATCGATAAGAAATTATAAATTAATCATTTTATTACAAAATCAGAAATGAATTTGGCATCAATAAATATAAAAATCAAATAACTTGTTGGGAAACAATATTTTTCTGTGATACTTTACAGCTTTTATTTATTTGCTACTAAATATATAAAAGAAATTTAATCTTCGAAAGAAAAATTTTAAAAATATATGATTTTCTATATGAACTTTATAGTACTATTTTACAAAAAAAGCACTTGTGGGTTTTTTTTTTCTTGCCACAGAAGGGAGGAATTTATTTTATTCATTTAGTTCTTTCACAATATCATTCTTTTTAACAGAATTTTGATTACTTGAATATTAAGATTTAATTATTTGAAATGGAACACCTTTATACATCCACTAATCTAATATCATTGAATTATCAAACAGCTTTTTAAAATTTAACTTGGACCTCTTTATGTAGTTTTGAAAAGTAAAATTACAAATATCCTCTAAACTTTATTTCTACTGTTAAATACAAATCTGCCCACTATGATGAATGGATTTTTTTAAAAAACTAAGATAACACAAAATATTATTCTAAACAATACATAACATGCATTTCCATGCTTTATTTAATGCAGACATGCTTGCTAAATTTCAGTAAATTATCTAATATTTTAAAAAATAAGAGTAATGCATAAAATTTCATATCAGAATTGGAGAGAAAAATAAAATTTCAAATTGTAAATTTTATTAATTTTTACAGTTGAAAGATTTTTAGATAAAAAAGTCTACAATTGATTTCGTTCAATGATATCCTAAAGAATTATAAAGATTATGCATAAGAAATTTCGTACTCTAAACTCTAAGTGTTTCCTACACTTAAATTCAGACCTTAAAACATCCATTTAAATGCAAATAAAACATAATACAATTGGAATACATGTATTAACACATGTATAGAAATAATTGCAAAAAAGTGATTTAAAATAATTGATATGAAGTGAACATTCATGAAATGTTTACCAGCAGTTTCATGTTCACTGGATTCAGTATCTGATGTTGAAAACTGCTCTTGAGGTTGACTTTGCTGTTTTTTATTTATTTCAATATGGAAATCTTCATCCATGCTTAATATAACAGCTGGAATTATGCAATTATAAACAACACCATATGGTTGATACAGGGTCATAAAATGTTTTAATAAGCCCTTATATTCAAAATGCAAAGTCATTATTTAAGACAAAAAGGCACGTTGAAAATGCCAAACTTTAAATTAATGATTCAAAAATGTAATAAAAAAATAATACTCATGTAATGTTATAAACATGAGGTAAGTCCAGAGAGTAATCAATAATTCCTAGATATGCATTAAGTGCAGACATATTTAATACTTTTTTAAAAAATCGACTTATCAAAATATAGCAGTTTTCTGTATATATACCTTAAAATAGAATAAAAGAACAGTTAAAATTTTTAAACCTAAAAATTATCTGCTTTAATGAGATTTTGGTAACATATAAGTAGAGTTTACAACTGAAATTAAAACAAATATCTGGATGATGATGCAAATAAAATTAGTAATAAAAAAACTTATTCAAGAGTGTTTCTCTGCACATATGACTTTATCATAATAAAAAGGAATTTTCTGAAATATTATGCTTTAGAATTTTGCCACTATGCTACAAATTTCAAGAAGTTTTGGCATCTCATTAAAGAGACACCCCATTTTTTACAGAATAATTAAACATATTGGAATACAGAATGAAATGAAACAAATTATTATTAATTGAGCAGTAAAAAATTTTGATTTTTTTTTTACATTAGGCAATGATGAATCAGAATTAAAACATCAGTTTCTAAATTATACATGAAATTACATCAAAATAAAAATTAAAAAACATAGTTGTTTTATTTAAAGCTGATGTAAATTTAACTCCCTTCAAAATCCCAAAAAAACATGGATTACTTAATTTTAGAGAAATAGTGTATGTATATATATGTGTGTATGTGTGTGTGGATGTGTATTGAGTTCTTAACATCAATTGACTATCAGTTTCATTTATAATGAACTTTTTATTAAAAATATTCATATTTAATGTTAACTGTAAGTATAAATAGAAGGGAGTTCAAAAATTAAATAGGGAAGTTTCATTAAAATACAAAGCTATTTAATGCAAAGAATATTTGAAAAATAAAAGAAAGTGAAACAAAACAATGTACAGTTAATATACAAAATATGTAAATATATAAAAAAAAAATTATCATGGATCTACAGCTTCCACTTACTTCCTGGACAAACCTCAAACATAATGTAAATTACTATGACAGGAAAAAAACAGTCTTAAAAACAAGAATAATTTTTGTTATCATAAATATCTACTGATAACGGAAGAGATTTAAGAAAATTTTGAAAGAATTTTTTACAAATAATCTAAATTTAATTTGATAGAACTTTAATAATATTTAAGACATATGCTAAAATATAAAAGTAATGAATCTTGATTTTGATAAATATATCACTTCATTAAGATTTTTAATATATACCATTTCTCTATGCAAATTTAATTTAAACAAAAGCTTGAAAAAGCAAAAAATTACAAAAATTTTAAAATATGTTCATAAAAATCACTCCAGTATTACTGCTCAAAATTTTTATATAAATGCATTTAATTTTTATATTATTTATATTCTAAATTGTTACTTTAAAATTTGTAATCAATGATAAATTTTTCATGAAAATAAATTACTGCTATGTTAATTTTTTTTACAACATTTTAGTCTCGAAAAATATATCTGTTATCTCATAATCATTAGATATCCTAGTATAACCATCATATTTACAAAATTTTAAATACTTAGCTAACAACACAAAATAATCTATTTGTCAAGAATTAGATTTTTCCAATAATTTGCAATAATTTTATATTACTTTAGACTTTTTATTTTTCAAATTTTTATAAGTATGATTGATTTTCATTCTAAGAATAGCTATTGCAGTTTAAATTGCTAATTAAAGCTATTTTAAATCAATGAAGTTTCAGCACTGTTATAGCAAAGTATGCCAATAAAAATATTTTAAAATTTCTAGTTTTTTTCCCATAAGAATAATAGAGTATGGACCCATTTTCATTGAAAAATTAAGTTGAATAGAATAAAAGTAATTGAAAATGAGATAAGATGTTTATTTATTTTTCTGCCATGGAAAAACATTAGCTAGTCCAAAATAAATTATGATTTATGTTATAAATATTTATATTATTTAAATAACTGTTTCTTCAAAGAAATTAAGTCATAAATGCAATTATGATTCTTTGTCATACATGTATCAAAATACTAAAAATCATCCAGTACAAATGGAAAAGACATATCAAAGAATTCATTAACAAAATGAGATAAACAAAATATGTGCCTTAATTTGGATACTTCTTTACACAAAATCTGACTAAAATTTGAATTAAAAATTTTAATTTTTATAAAAAAAATTATTCACTGATTTAATTAAGATATAAATATAAATTCGGCTTATTTGAATAATATTTAATTCTGAAGAAATAAAATATAAAAATAATTTAAATAATTTAAATTAATATAACAAATAATAAATAAAAAGTTACATTATAGGATTCTTTAATACTTAATCAACGAAAATATGGTAGTCAAAAAAAATTGTAAATTTTTGTAATCTAATAAATACCAAAAAGAATTAAAATCAAATTAACAAAAATTGGCAATCATACACATACATTTTCAAAAATTAATGATAAAAGCTACATTACCTTGGGGTTCAGTTCCTTCTGGATGCTCTATTTCAGGTGTTGGTTGAGTAAGAATAACAGCAGCAGGTGGGATAATTAACTGAGCTTCAGGAGGTGTGAATGCAGGAGGAGGTGGAGCTTCTGGAGGAGACTTAAAAATAATAGCATCACATTTAATTATTGATTTAGGTAAAATTATTAATGACTACAAATAACAATTTAATCTCATTTTCTGAATGAATACAGATAATACACAAAAATTAATTCTTATTGCCAATTTAATTATTCTATTTTTAAATTAATCCAAAGTTAATTATTAATAATAATGAATTTTCTCGCATTTTTCAAACAGAAAAAAAAAAAAAACAACTACAAAATTAATAAAAAAATTGTGGAGACAAAGTGAACAAAAAAAATTATATTCTTGCCTTAATAACAGTTATACTCATAAGATACAAATTATGTTGCATAAAAAGATAAAATTTGTTACATAAAATGATGTGTTATATAAAAAATGAGTTATATAAAAAGATAAATACTATAAAATTTAATTCAATAGCATTAATATTTTCAATTCAAATTTTAAATTTGAATTGAAATATTAATGCCTTGTCCTTCTAATCTTAAAGACAAAACTTAAAAGTAAAAGTTAAAATTTAAATGAAATTTCATAGTCATAAATAATTAATTATTAAATTCATTATAAATTATCAAGATCCATTTATAAAAAAATCATTTTGGATGTGTTTCAAAATGAACTTCATAATCAAAGTTCATATTTCCACCTTTAGATGCATTGTTTACTATTAATGCATTATTCACATTAAAATACAGGGTTATTCAAAATGAATCATGCAATTTCAAAAATAAACAACACATGAAGAAATACATGAATACAAAGGAAAATTATAAAAGTTTTATACTGTGAACAATATAGATGGCATTTGTATGCTGTTTCACAAACACTATTTTAGAAACTTTTCAGTAGCAAAAGAGATAATGTCAAACGAAAAGAAGAAAGTTTTTTTTGTGCTGTTATTTAATTTATGTGGATTTGTAATTATTGTTCAAGCATGAATTGTGTAAAAAGTACAAATTAATCCCCCTAAATCAGCTCCGAGTAGTCTAAGGAGGTACCATCAGTTTCAGAGCAGTGGACCAGGCATATGCGCAGAAAACATAGAATGAATAAGATGCTTTTTTACGAAGCCCAACAAAATCAACTGATTTTTACCTCAGATAAAGGAAGATATCTTCCACTTCTTTTTCAAACAAAATGGGTACCACCCCAATAGGCTACAGAAGTTTGTTGTTTCTTTAACACAGAGTTGCCTTCTAAGTTGGATTGGTTGCAGTGGCCCAGATGACTTGATATTACACAGTTGGCCACCTAAGTCACAAGGTATGACTTCATGTGAATTCTTCTTTTGATGGTTTGTAAAAGATAAAATGTATGTCCCATCATTACCCACAAATTTATGTGAACAATGGATTTCTGCTGCTGGACAATCAATTACTACTGACACCTGCAATACGTTTGGCATGACATACCGTTTACATACCGTTTTGGGATTACACATGTAAAAAAAGAAAGTTACATTGAACACTTGTAAAAAAAAATTCTATTTTTTCTTTGCATTCATGTAATACTTAACATTTTGTGTCATTTATTTGTGAAAATATAGCATTCTGCAATTGTATGATTCATTTTAATAACCCTGTATAAAGAAATCTGCAAAGGAATATGAATTTTGAAAAACCCTCTTTTAAACAATGACTAATACACAAAATTGATTCACATGGAGTAATTGATAAATAACAAAAAGTGATTGATTTATATATCAAAACTAAAAATTAAACAACAATACTCTTTGGAAATAGAATTCAAGATTCCTGAATAATTTTGAAACATATTTACCATAGGAGTTAAAGGAGTAAGTGGTTCTCCATTTTCTTTTAATTCCTCTACAACTAATGATGGGAAAAGTCCAATTTGACCATCAAGTTCTCCTTCCCACCAACCGTCATCAACATCACATACTTTTCTTCGAATAATTTTAATTATTTGTCCCTCATAAAATGAAAGTTCTTCATCACAAGTAGCTTCATAATCATATAAAGCTTGACAGCAAGATATGCCTATATATAACATATGCAAATAAATACATTAATGTGACAGTACAATTAAAGGGATTATCTAATTACATATATATCTAAATATTCAAATTAAAAATATAATTATTCACATGAAGTATAAATTCAAATATATATTCAAAAGCAAAATGGGTCTTAAATTATAATCTTTTAAAAAAGTATTATTTGCAAAATATTTTAACTATTTTATATAATGTAGTTAAAATACTTCAGTTTTATATAATTTTGAATTGTAAACACAAAACTTAAAATTTCTTCCATATTTATTATAAAAAAAACTGGAATGAAATTATTTACTAATTAAAGAAAAGTTACCATCTTGTTTTAAGAAAAACATTACAATATCTATCAAAAACTTACGTTCATCATAAGGCAATTGAGTTGGTCTCTGGATTTCAGTGGTTGCAAGCTCACTTACTGGTGCTACTTCATCAGTATCAGCTGAAAAAGGGAAAGTATAATATAATTCATTTGCTTCAGAATTCTTTAAAAAGTTTGCAATATACCAATTTTCAATTCAATATACATTTCAGGATACCCAAAAATAATTAGAATAATGTCATTCTGGGCAGAACTTTAGTAAGCATTTATCCTGCTATGTTACATAATTCTTTGTAAGAGCAATTCCTATGGCAAAACCGGAGAGGGTTTTATCTCCCTGTTTTGTTTGTTTGTTTTTTGCCTCAGCAGTTTTTCTCTCTTCTTGTTTACTAAGATGGCAGATTTAAAAAAGCAACATTCAGCTGTGAAATTTTGCTTCCTGTTCATGTAAGACACAGCAGATACTGCTGTGATGTAGAAAACATTTAACAAAGATGACACTGGAAAAAACTCAAGTATGAATGGTTTTCTTGTTTCAAAAATGGTGCAATGTTGATTTGTGCAAACCTCATTCAGGATGTCTGTCAAAAGCCCAAACAGATGAAAATGTTGAGAAAATTCGTAAACTTATGTTTGAAGATAATGGAATATATGGTAGAGTTAACTGAGTTATCTTGGAATTCCTTACAGAAAATTTTAACAAAAGTTCGGAAATAAGAAAAGTTGCTAACAAATTTGTGCCTTGGGTTCTAACTGACCAACAAAAACAACAATCTCGATGTGCAAGTTATAGTCCAAAAATAGCATGACTTCCTTGCTTTCTGTGTCTTACTCTTCTGACCTAGTTCCATATGATTTCTTCTTGTTTTTTTGTGAAGAGACATGAAAATTCACCAATTTGATGTAGAAGTAGTCAAAAGGGAAGGAAGAGGGAGGAGTTGTCATCCATCAATAGGTACAAAAAATGTTTTTAACAATGGAATTGGACAAATGCATTGAGTAAAATGGGGAGGACAATAAGGTTGTTTTGTAAAAATACTGAAATACATAGCTTTTTAAAAAAAAACTTAGAAGGTTTTTTTGGGGGTATACACACTCATGTATTTATTATCTTTCACAAAAAGTGTATTTACTTATGAATACTTTTCTTATTTTGCTTACCTTGTTTATCAATTTATAACAAAACTATTAAAAATTTAACTTAATTCTGTTATACTTTTTTTAAGTTTATAGATATAAAAAAAATCACTAATTTCATGCTAGAGTAATACATTTACATCGTCTAATTTTTATGCATGACATTGCTTTAAACTAAACTTTTATTATAACTGTAATTTAATTAATACACTAAAGTATTAATTTGCTAAACAATATTATGAACCGATCAGAAGTACATAAAAGTTTTCTAATTTATTTTATAACTGAAGAAAAAAATGTAAAGAAATAAAGAATTAACTTTAAAATAACATATATTTGTTTGAAATGCCTTATTTTAATACTGAATTAATTTATATTTCAAAATTTCATATAAGGCGGGGGGGAGACAAATAGTGGCCCACTAAGAACTTTTTTTGTGGCCCATCAAAACAATCAGAAAAATTCGACTTGAAACAAGATTTTCTTTCCCATGAGTAAAATCATTCAAAGCAAAATAATGTCTATTTGCAAGGCAAACAGGAGAAGGCTATTTTCCTCTTTATCAGGAAAACAGAAAGTGCCTCAAAGTGTTTTTGCTAAGATTAAGGATCATCTGTAGAGTTTAGAGGACACGATCACAAGAGAGTTTTAGGAACTTATGAAAACTGAGCCTACATTCAATTTTCTCTCTTATCCCATCACTACTGATATTGACACAGCACCAGAAAAAATGCAGCTTGAAATTTTTGACATTATGTTAGATCACGAAGATAAATACAGATCTTTGACAGACATTAATTTGTAGGCAGTGATGAGAATCTCAATAAGCAATTTTACTCCTGATGTCAAAAAAAAAAAAAAAATTGTAGAAAAATGTGATAGGATATATTTATCTCATTAACTGCCACTATTTAATTTAATTTATGCTCTTATTTATTCATTTTTATAAACTTGAAATAATTTGAATATGTTTTGTCATCAAAAACACAACTTAGTTTTAAAAGTAAAACTTGAAATAAAGGATTTCATTTTGTAAATATGAGTTTTTGTTCATAAAAAAAAAAAATTTTTTTGTTCTGTAATCGATAAGGGAAAAAAACAGGATAATAATTAAAAAAAAAAAAGAAGGTTGAATATGTTTGCCTTGATAAACTTATTTCATAATGATTTATTTGAAACAGCAGCACTGAGAACTAAAGGAAGATGTAAAATTGAGAATAAATATTCATGCACAAAAGATAAAGTTGTTTTTGTTAATCAAAGGAAAAAAATATGTACCAGATTATTTTCATATTGCACTAATGCAGAATTTAAGACTTAAAATTCATGGTTTTTTAAAGGTAATATTTATTTTTTGCCAATCATGAAATTTTACAGTTATTGATACATAAAAAATACCAATTCTAAGTTATGAGGCTTTTATAAAAATTGCAAATCAATGTCATATTAATAAAACATATAATGGTGGGAAATATGTAAGAAAGGCTTATTGTCATTTGCAATATATTTTATTTCTATTTAATTAGAGTTTATACCTGGAACAGGTTGGCTATCAACATCGATACCAGCTTCTTTATCCTCATTTGGCATAGTATAATCAACTGATGAAAAGGATGTTAAAGGAGGTCTTGATGAAGATTCAGCAGCTTGAGATTCTACAACTTCCACATAATTTTGAGGAATGTAACCTTCTTCACCACGATAATTTCTGGCCTTTAAAAATGATTAGCATATATGTTAAAGGGCTTAACCAATAAAATATATCTCTAAATGAAAAATATAAACATCACTAATAAGATGTTTTAATTCTGTTATTGAAACTTATAATTTTTTTTTCTTGATTTCATTTTATAAAATAATTATTATTTATAAAGTGAAAAAGAAAATTCATGGCTCATGCATAAAAAATAAATAATAACTTTGTATTAAAAAATAAAAATAAAAATAAGAAAATTGATACTTTCAAGTATGCTTGTTAAATAAAGTTTGTATGTACAAGTAAAAATATCATTTATTTTTAAATTTTTTTACAGATATTTAAACCATTTCTACAATTTTCAGATCTTGTAATGCAAGTCATAATGAATTACACATTCTGTTTATTGCAATACTAGAAAGATTAAAAATCCAGAAATATATAAATTATCAAGCAATATATTTTCATTTTTATATATAAACTTCATATAATTTTGAAAATACAAATGTTACATTTAAATCTACTTATGAAAATGTAAAAGTCTAATATTTCTGAAATATATAAATATATGTACATTAAAATAGTGAATAAAATAACCTCTTTTGCACAACTAAAATTGACGTCAAGTAGGTATTTGTAAATTAAAAATGATTAAAAAAATTATGGAAATATAACAAAACAAACAATGCATACAGCAAAAAATAATAAAGAAAGAAATAGCAAAAAAATAAATAAACATCTATAACATAAAAAAAAACAGATTTACAATTCATTACATTTGATAACATAATGTAAAAGCATAAACACATAACTGCATTACAAATTAGAAAGTTATTTACCATAACCCATCCATCACCATCACCTTCATTAATTAACTCAAGTTCTTCTTGTTCTACAAAACTAAGTTCATCTGAATTTGTAGCCTAAAAAGAAAGAAAACTACATTACAAGATATGAACAAACTTGACATTGTACAGAAACAAATGCTAAAAACATGAAAAGTCTCTGTGTATAATATCTTTCAATAAAATTGAAATAAAGCACATGATAAAAAAAAAAAATAGTTGTATAAAAGAATATAATTAAGGGTACCAAGATATAGAGGAGAAATAAAATACTGAATTTAAGACTCTTTCTTTTTGTGACATTTTATGTTTTAAATATTATTCATAAAGCTTGGGATTTTTGAGCACTTAATAATGATATTTTAATTATTTTGTGGAACTATAATATTATTTTTTGGTCAAAAAGTTTTTTCCTCTTTGAATTGAATATGGATATAATTTTTCAGATATATTTGCATATAAGTATCATTTTAAAAAAAAAATATCACATAAATATACAAAACATTTTACTCCTCATGTAGAAAACAATACATAAAATACAGTAAACCAACTTTTTTAATGATATTATCATATATTTTCTTTGAAAAAATTAAAGAACTTTTTAATTTAGGAAAATTTTATTTCTTTTTCTCATACAAATATAATTATTTCTTAAAATTTATGTATTACTTACAGGAAAATTATTTTAGGTTCACCATATGCATAAACACCCTTTATAGAAGCATAAAAAATTTGGAACCATATTGGGTAATAGTTTTCTATAAAATGGTACTTTTATGAAAATATATCTCAAAAATCATGTACATATTTAACTCAGACAGGAAGAAAAAAAACTTTTTTTACAAAAAAATTACTTTAATTCCTATAGAATGAATGATTAAAATATCAATAATAGGCAAACAAAAAAATTCTAAGCTCTATTAATGATTTCAAAAGATATATATCACAAAAATATGGCTTCTTAGACATTGTATTCCATGATTCCCCCCCCCCTCCTCATATATTATGGTATCCTTAAGTTTAAAATTATAACATAAATATAAAAATAAAATAAGAACATAAATTCAGGGAAATTGACGTTTTTTTTTTAAGAATTGATCATCTAATTTCTTATTTCTGCTTTAATCAATCATTTTCCCTGTATAAAATGTGTTCCTTACTTCACCTCCTATATTGCAAAGTTAAATTTACCTGTTAAAGTTTTTAAAAAATATCATATATTTATAAAGTATTTCACACACAAATTTTTAAAGGTATAGTGTGTTAAATGGGTTTATGTGCTGCATGAGCATGAACTTATTTTAAAATTGGGACATTTCCTAGCTGAAAAACACATTTCAGTCCTGCTCTGTAATATGAGATAAAGACAGTTTAAATAAACAATGACTTTTTCTTATCCCAAAAATAATGTGCAATAAAACTAATAACAGGAAATTTAATTCAGTATTTAAGACTTACTTCATAAGAAAACAATGCAACACATCTCTGACCAGGCACTGGTGCAGGCACTTCTCCATTCACAAGAGGTTCTTGAACAACTGCTGCTGTTGGTGGTGGTGTTGGTTCAGGTTCTTCTATTTCTTCAGTTTCAGCTGCAGCATCCCAGGCTTCTTGAACAGCTGCCACAACATCAACAGCAGAAGTCAGATCAGGCATATATGAGGCTTCAGCTACAGTTTCAGCAACTGCGGCGGCTGGTTCTGCTGTGTCACTGTCATAAAATGCAGCATCGTTCACTTCAACACTTCCTTCAAACACCTATTAAAAATGTTCCTTTTTAAAAAAGACACCCAACAAAGAACCTAAACATTGTTTGAATTCAGAAAGACATAAAAAACAAACATTATATAACCATCAATCAAATTTCATTTCAGATTATAATAATAGTCAAACAAAGAAAAGAGAAAGAATAACTAGACTGCTATTAAATACTCAAGATTCCCTCTATGTATTAATAATTTTAAAAAATAACTTACACATGCCTCTTAAAACTGATCAAAAATAGAAGTAATAAATAATTTAGGTAAGTTTTTGGTCTAAGAGACATTTATTTATTTCCTTTTTTTTAATAGTAAAGCTTCTTCTACATGAAGATAAAACTATTCATCTTAAAAACACCTTCACAAATACTAAAAACTGTTGCATTAGTTATTTTTCCTTCTTTCTCATAATACAGATTATCAGAAAAACACAGGACTTTTCATGTGTAATTAATTAAATTTTAAGTATACTTAGAGTATTCTTTTCATACCAATTTTCTTTATATTTACAGCAAAAAAAAGTTTAATGAATAATTTGATTAACAGATAAAAATAAACTTATTTACAGCCACGCAATATATATATATATATATAACACATCGATCAATAACTCCCGAGTCTAACATTGAAAACAACATTTTTTTTGCAAAATTTTTTTTTATTCATCAACATAACACCTTTTGTTAATCACCTTTTAGGGTGATACAGTTCAACTTTTCCAAATCTTTTCTTTCTTTCTTTTTTCCATAGAAATCTTTTTTTTTTCGTAATAAAATAAACATAGCTTTCTGAATCATCGCATTCGTTGTTCGTTTTTTGTACAAATCGCATTAATTCGGACTCTTGGGAAAAACCTTTTCACTTCAGCTTCAAAAACCTTTTCAGGTAAATACGTTCATATGAATATCTCTGTCATCTCAGGCAAATCTCTGCGACTTCACTTCTGATCTTATAATTTTGTCCTTCACTCTCACTTTTCGATTAACGATAGCAAAGAGTTCCCTAGCTTCAGCGTCATTTATTGTCGAGCGACCATTGTTCAACTTCGGAAAACCGACCAATCGTTGCTTTTGATGGAAGAGTCCGGGTAACATTTTCAATCCATTGTTTACTTACGCGGTGTTTTACCATTAAAACAATGTTTTATCAGAACCACGAAACTTCGGTTTTCCATTTCTTAAACAAACTACAAAAGACTTTACTCAACCTCGATAACTCAGCGTTTCCGTCCGATCGACTTAAAATTTTGACCGTTTCAAGCAAAGGTTGGTACTCTGAAGACCTGGTTACTGGTTTACTACGAGCGCCATCTCTGGGTTAGTCTCGGGAGTTATTGATTGATGTGTTATATATATATATATATATATATTAATACATTTTCATACTAGTTCATATTTCAAAATTTTTACTTATATATTTAAAACTACTTTATACTTTCTGAGAACAATTATGGTAGTCATAACAAAAAAGGACACAATAGTTTGAATTTTTATTAGTCTAAGTATTCACAAAATATTCTTCAATTATATATATATATATATATATATATATATATATATATCATTGAATTAATTAAAATAAGCCTGATATTACATTTAACCCTATCATAATGACCATCAAGAAGACATGCCAGAATGAAATACACTCATTTCCCAGCTAGCATGCAAGCATGACAAGAGCATGACATTCGCCTCCACCCATCATGCATTCATGTCAAGAATACTGGAACATTTTAAAAATTAATTTTTTTTAATTTCATTTATTTACCATTGGTTTATTTTAAGTTTATCACTTTTTCTATTATTCCTTTTTTTTTAAATTTTCATATAGCCCTCATGTTGCTTCTTGTGCGACATTAATAAAATCAAAATTTTTAAAACATTTTTAAAACATAAATTTTATTTTACTATTACTTCATTATTAGTGCTAGAAGTATTTATTATTAGGTTATACTATTTATTTTATTTATTTAATTTAATATTTAAGTTTAAGTACTCCATAATTTTTTTGTATTTTTGCTTAGTAACGTAAAACCCTCCAGTCCCAGACACTTGTTAAATAGACAACCAACACCAGCAATAAGCACATGTTTAAACCTGCCAATGCAAAAGGGTTAAGGAAAAATTTATCATGATAGTTCTATAATTAATTATTACATTCACATAAAACTTCACATCTTAATATCAACTAAGCAATTTTTGTTATACAGATTTAAGATAATAAACATGTATTCGAAACTAAGCTCTGTTTTTTTAAAAATAAATACAACCCAGATTTTAACAAATCAAATTTAAATAAAAAGTGTTTATCTAGGATTAAAAACACATATAAATGGAATTTTAAAATATCTGTATAAAATAAAATACCTCATTTGACTGATAGCTTTGACGACTACTTCTTGATGTTACAGTACCCGATCTGCTGAAAATTTCAGCTGGAGAATCGGAAGCACTTACTGAGTCTGTATCTGAAGTTTTAACCCAATCCTCAACATTAACTAAAAAAGTATATAATACACTATAAAGATATGTGAAAAGGTTTAAGTCAATATAAATAAGAAAAAGTAGAACTGAATAATTAGTATATAATACATAATAAACTTTACACACATATATAAATGATCAAAATTACTTAAAAAACAGAAATTAAACTTGCCTCCAGCTTCCTTCATAGCTTCTAAACGAGCTTCTGCTTTTTTCTTGCTAGTCTTCATAAAAAATAATAGTTATTTAAAATATTTCTACATAATTTTATAAAGTAAAACAAATTCAATTACCTTAAAATCATTAATTAAAAAAATAAGTGTTAATAATAAAATTCAGAGAAATAAAATTTTTGATCATAATTTAAAGTTAAATTCATTAATTCATTCCTAGAATGAAATGCATATTTGACCTTAGTAAATAGCTACAATTCCTTTAATCACTGATATTCATAATTATTAGTTATTAATCTAAAAAATTAAACAAATTAATAAACATATCAATCATGTATTAACATTTCAATGGATATAAAGGTACTTTAAGATGCCTAATGCGGCAATAAGAAGTAAAAGAATTTTATGATCACATTTTAACCAATTGAATAATAGCTCTATTAGTTCCTTTTGCTTGTTGAATACAAAATTAGTGTGAAATTTTATTCATAATTATTATAATTAAAATTAAGTGAAACAATTAATGTCTAGACTTAGCCCTTAAGAAAATCAATTTATTTATAACATAATACATTAAGAATTTTAAATATTATGTAATTCAAGTCATATAATAAATTAACAAATAAGTTTTGAAAAATGTTAATGATATGTGTGATTTAATTTATTTTTTTTAATGATCAGAAGAATTCATTGAACATATTAAATAGTTTTTAATTTCTCTTTCTTTCAAGATATGTTACTGGAAAAAGTTTATACATTAAAAAAAGATGGCAGATTGATTAGTTAGTTTTATTGGATATAGAGCAAAAAAGGCTTATATCTCTAAGATGGCAAAAGTCACATTTTCAAACTTTGACTAATACTTCATTATTTATTTACAATCTAAAAAAAAACCATATTTTCCAAAAAGAAAATATTTTACATAAGTATTAACTCTCTTAAAAAGTTAGCCAAAGATGAAGATTATTTTTTAATGAATTAGAATGTTTCTATTTTTGTCTGTTATACAAATCCTCGCTGATAAGTGAAATGTGCTGTAAACATATTCTTGCGAAAAATTGCTTGAGATTTTTTAAAATTTAATTTAATAAAAATATTCTTGCTTAAAAATTTGCTATAGATTTTTTTTAAAAAAATTCAATTTAAAATGCACATTAGTCTTCACTGAGCAGGATTCTTGCATGTTACATCATATGACATCACAGTCTTTGTTGCTTCTAGCATCTACCTTCATGTATATTTATTCATTCATTTGTTCTTTGTGACAGAAACTGTCATTTTTATTTACTTAAAGATTGTTACTATACATTTGTTCATTTTCTATTATAAAATTCTAATTTTGTTTCAAATGAATAAATTAAAATAATGATATTCGACAAACAATTCAGGAACCTACTATTAAAAAACAATTTTCAACAAAACACTCAAAATTTTCACTTTAGAATCTGTGATATTGATAGTCCTACTATTCAAAAATCTTCTATACTCTTTCCTCAAGTTGCAAAAATCAAATGCTGAAATATAAAATTCTAATGCAACACAGATTACATTTTATTTGCTTCTTCAGCATTCTGCAAAAGCCAAACACAGCAGGTGGATTAATCACTATCACTGTAGCAAATGGACCCGAGTTAAAATCAATGCCTTATTTTTTGTTCGTTTTGTTTCTATTTTTTAGCTAATATCATTTGCTTTAGAAATCTTTCTTTTTTAATTAGTTTCCTTGAAATTAATTACTTTAATTTTCTAAGATGTTTTTAATATTTTTTTTCTTATGTGATTTTTTTTATATATATTATAGATTAATTCTCAACTGAAATGTTGCAAAATTACGACTCTTGCACCATTCAATTATCCAATTTATGAAGAATTTTTGAAAATAGTGTTAGAAAATGCCAATTCTGGATTTGTTTTTTAATTTTTAATTGTTCATCCAGAGATCTGTTAATACAAGCACAGTATTCATGCAGTATTCAAAATGAACATTTGAACCTGTTTTAAAAAAAGGACAAATCAATTTTTATAATCAATTATGGTTCACTTAAAATTGCTTGAAATAGTATTTAAAACTTGATCCTCAACAAAAAAAAATTATGTTTTGATCTAGATTGTTATATTTTTTAATTCACCTATGCAAAGAACGGATATACAAGTTAGTTTAACATATAAATGGAATTTACAAAGAGGTTTTACCTGAGATTTTCTAATAATTTGCCGAAGTTCATCAATTCTAGCTTCAAGTTCAGCTTGTGGTCCAATTTGATCACTTTGCAAAGTGTACGGGTGCTAAAATATTTTACTATAAATAGCTTGCAAAAATGTATATTTTATATCACATTATTTTTAAGTTATACTATTCAGTAACAAGTGATAATAACAATAATTTTAGAGCTACATTCATCAATACAAAGAAAGTTATGCATTTTAAAAGACAAAATCTTGGCATGAACATTCATCTAAAAGTTATACCTTATCTCCAATTTGGGCAAGAAGCTTCTTCAATTCTTCCTGACTATCTCGAATAACTCTCACTTCTTTTGCAACACAGCTAATCCACCTTCTGGCTTCTTTGCTTAAGCACAAAGCAGCATTATGCTCAATAGATAATTTATTAATCTGAAAAAAAAATATTTTAATGAAGCATACAAGTCATATAAATGATATAAAATTATAGATCACAGACTATAGTTTTATATCATTTACATGATATAATGTCAATAAATTACAGATTTTAAAACAATAAGCAAACTTTATATAAGAAACAATAAATTACATAAATGTCAAATAAACATCTACTGAAAATAACTTACTTGATCATTATCACAAGGCTCAAATTCATAAAGAATAGTCTGAGATAAAACTGAATTTTCACCAAAAAAGCATTCCATTGTGAATTGTTTAGAAGCCTAAAAGTCAAAATTTTGCAAACAGACTTAAAAAAAAATTACATCTTATAAAAAATTTTAAAAATATTTTTAATGTTTATATTGAAATAAAAAGTATAAAGTGTAAGTTAAATATTAGAAAATTTTATATCTCTAGCTGAAAGACAAGTTAAGTAACTAACAATATATAAATAATTTAATTTTATGAAAAGGCTCGAGTTAGAAAATTCTTAAAAGGAGTTATAAATATTTTTTCAATTTTGATGAGCTTTTATCATTGACTCCTATATATTTTCATTTTTCAAAAGCACTAAACCTTATGCAAATGAGATTTCAATTTCGCTTTTCAATGCTATAATTAATGAAATGATTAGTCAACAATCCTCACTTTTAAATACACTTGAACTGTATAAAGAAATATCAAAAATTATACTCTAAAATAAACTAATAAAATTCTACCACAATACTGATAATATAAAAAATATTTTTACTCTAGTAAACTAAATTACTTAAATAAATTACTATGCATTTTTAAAAGATTTTAAAATTTATTAAACTTTTAAATATTTAAAATATTAAAGCAAACATTTAAATTATTTTAGATATGATCCTTTCAAAAATAAAATATTTTAATGGTTTTAAAACAAAAAAAATATGTATATGATTCACTGGATCTAATAGATTAATTATTCACTAGATATATATATTATTCACTAGATCTAATAGATTAATACAAATGCTTAAGGTAAAAAAGAATTCATACTGTATTAGCTTGTTCTTGAACTATACTAAATGATGACTGGCAAGCAGCACAAGTCAATAGTTCAGTATGTGCAATCAGCAATATGTATTCCTTTACTTTATCATACATATCACAATCCAGATACTGAATAAAGAATAAGCAGAAAAGTAGTTTATATATATGTGTACATTTACACAAATACATACATGTATACAGTATATAAAACATTACTGCTAATACTTGATACATTTAACACTGAAATCAAATTAAAGTTTTACTTTTTATCTCCAGCTGAACCTTTATATTTAGAATCATTAGAATGTTAAAAACATCTGGCAAATTTAACAGTTTAGTAATAATAGTCAAAATACCAAAAAATGTCTTTAACACAGGTTATAAATATAATTTTTTAAAAATTGATAAAGGAGATTTTTATTCAAACCTGAAAAATATTACAAATGATTTTCAGGAAATCTCAATATATAATACAAATATTTTGTAAAAGCTTGAACAAAAAGTTTAACGATACTCTTATTTATATTAAAACATATAAATTTATGCAAGTTAAATTAATATTTAGCATATTTTACAATTTAAAATTCCAAGAAAAAAAAATTTAATCGTAGAAAGAATTATTTGTATAATGCAAATCTATTTCCTTTTTCAGCCTCATTTAACTAAAAAGTTGTTGAATAAATTAAACAAAATTATACATATTAATTAGATTATACTTAACTTTTAGCTTAAATTGTTTTAATTTTAAATATCTTCTGATATTCTTTTTCAATGAATATAAGTATATAGAAATAATGATAATTTAGTAGCATTCACCTCATTCACAGAAGATCATTACTAACACTTTTAACTATCAAAATTTTATAAATAATTATTAAATTTGTTCAAAAAAGTCTTTACAGCAATACTACCTTCAAGAAACTATTGTAATGAAACTGTCAAGGTGATAACAGGAAATGTAAATATGTAATGAGGTAAGAAAAGTAAACATAAGAGTATATAATAAATACATAAGAAAGAGCTGAATATATTTATAAAGAAAAGTATTGCATAAAAAAGTATGCACACATAAGAGCACATTACCTGAACTAATTCAGGAAGATCATTTTCATAAAACTTAGTCTGATGAGCATTAGCTGCAATTAAAGCTAAAACATAATCATTTCTAGCTTTAGTAGCTTGAATATCACAAGCTTCACGACGAAATGAAAACTGAAATAAGACAAATTTCAATCAATTAATATTACATCATACAGTAAAACATAAGCAAAATATTTAATAAGTATAAAATTACATAAAAATAACGCAAAAGTCTATACACATAATACCAACTACTTCTCTAGACTAAAAGAAATTATGCTAATACTTTTCTAAGCTTAACTTACCTTAGCACTATTTTTTTGTAAAGAAGAAATTGATTGAAAAATCCTTCCCTTTTTCCTTTTAAGTCTGATTCCAAGGCAAGACATGAGTACAAAATAACTCATGAATTAATACAAATGCATACAAAACATATTTTTTGAGATAAGAAAATTGTGCAAGTGATTGTATTTAAGAAAACTGTGTATATGCTTTAACTGCAATGCAGTCTTTCTTGCATTCTATTTTTATTATATTATATATACTTTTAAATCAACTATCCTAAAGTAAAAAAGAACATTAATAAATAGTTTTTCTATTTTACAGTATAAAGAATGAAAATAATTTTTTATTTTATTTATTACATTATAACATCTTGATAGACAATTATTATATAGAGAGATAATAAATAAGAAACTACAAAATATATATTTTAATATTTTCAATGTAACCCACTCTTAAATAATTTTAATAGACTATTTTGGAGAATGGTTCTTAAACATGTACTACAATGAAATATAGCACTTAAAATATGTCATTTAGACATCCATTCACTCAAACTAAAAAATATCACTGTATTTAAAACATTTTTTACAATCTGAAAAATGAACTAATTTAAAATTCTAAAAAGAAAAGATTTTAAAAACTTCTCACTTTTCATCAGCATCATGTGCCTTGTCTCTAGCATCATGTGCCATATGTTCTTCTTCAAAATATAATTTCTTACTCTTATCAATCTCAGTAACACAAGTTTGGATCTCTTCGTGCATTTTTTTCAAATTTTCAAAACACTGAAATGAAAAAATAGGTAAGTTCCACTAAATTTTTTTTTTAAAAAAATACTTTTTAGAAGTTTGCATATATTTTTGTACAACTAAAGTATATTGCTCTGATAAATATTGTTGACCTTTACATTTAAAATACTTCACATGTTATTAAAAATAAAATTAATATAAAACAAAATTTTGCAATAAAAAAGAATTGTACACACATATTAGAAAAACAAATTTAATGGAAATCAAAGAAAGTAGCAAAAGTAAATAGAAGATAAAAAAAAAAAAGTAAATCATTATTCCTTCAAGACATATTCACAAGATCTGGTAGCCTATTACAAATCAATAGTTGACACCCTAATCAACTTTTTTAAATTCATCTATGCATTATCTAATTATAACATAGTAAACAAACATTTTTATCCATATTCTAAATGTAATTATATCAGTATTTAATACACATATTTTAAAATTAATTTTTTTCCTTCATTATCATTTCCTTTGAAAAAAAATTAAACCCTTTTTAATTACAAATTATTTTTTTTTAACTTATTCCCTTTTTATATCTAAACGAAAACTAACAAATGACTTTGCTTCAGATAAATGTAGATTCTCCAGTACTTTATTTTTAAATATTAAAATTAAATTCAATTGGCAATTAAATTCTGAACACATGAAAATTTCAAAAACATTTTCAAAAAATACCTTTTTAGCAACTTGCAATTTGTATAATCTAAGAGATTTAGCACCTTCTGAAACTTGCTGTTGATATACTTCTGTAGCAGCTAGTCTAGCTTTAGCTATTTTTTCAGTTTCATCCAACAGTGTCTTCCAGACTCCATAAACAGTACTGAAATTAAGATATTGCAATAAGTAGTTCGAAAAAAAAATGCATGAACAGCTCACAAGAATTTAAGAAGAGTTCTCACTTGTGTGTTTCCCCATCTTTAGGCTTGCTCTCAGGTCCTCCTTTCTTTTGTAAATGAGAAGTAGCAAGTTTCAATAGAGCCTGAATTAAGAAAATATTACTCAAAATCTTAAGAAACATTACTTAAAATTTCTGAAATTTTAACTGAATTGAAGTGATAAGATTTTTATAACATAAATCACTATATTAAACTATTAAATATATAATGTTAACATGTTCAAAAATGTATATAAAATGTTTCTGAAAAAATACTTAGTAGGACAGGACAAAATATTTTAATTTTCTCCAAATAATATTAATATTTTTCAATAGAAATTAAACAATGAAGTTATACTGAAAAAAATATCAACATACTAAATTTAATAATTTTTTATAACAGTTTATTATAGATTTCATATAACTGAATCAAATACACAATTACTTTTATGATAAATCTAATTTATTAAATTGGCATTTCATATACACAGAAAAGGATTCCTTCTTTTCATTTTGAAAATTACTGTATAAACAATTTTATTGATTCCAATAGTTTTCAATAAATTTTTAAGCAAACTTGAAACAATAGCAGCCTCATAACAAATAACATAAAATCTTATAGAAAATATTTAAAAAAAAAAAAAAAAAAGGAAGGGAAGAGAATCATAAATGAAATAAGAATGATAAAATAACTTAATTGAGGAATAAAGATTCAAAATTATTAAATAAAGCCAAATTACTCCATTTATAAGTCACAAATTTTTGATACTCCAAAATACTGATTTTTGATACTGATTTGGAAAATAATCAAAGATGATACACTAATTACAAAATATTTTTTTCCCTTTCACCAGAATAAACCATTTACTTATTCAATATGAAAAACTTCCCTTTTATTCTGTACTAGCAACAAAGAATTGTTCTTCCATTTAATGAATATTAAAAACATGATAGAATATTATAAATATATTTAATCAATTGTGAAGATTCATCTTGATATTTAAATTGATTAACTGCAAGATTATAATATAAGACAAAATAATATTGATAATATTCAAACCAAATCATTCATTTTTAATAGAAATAATTTTAACAAATAATGCATAAAGTGGTTTAATTTGTTTACAATTTTTTCAAAACATTTTCATTAAACTAACCAACTTTTGAAAGTAAAAAATGATTGAATTGATACAGGAATTCAAATTAATTTATATACTGTCTTATATATTTTATTAAGAATACCATATCAAGAAAACATTAGTATACTTATCATTAAGAAATTTATATTAAGATTTGTTAATATTTAGTCAAATGTATTTTAAGATCAAATGCAAATTTTGTTATTAAATTTGGAAAAATACATTTTAGATAATTAATAAAAATTTTCAGAAAATACCTGAGCATAGTCTTTTTCAATAACTGCTCGCATTTTTGAAAAATTCCTAGAAAAAAAAAGAATAAAAAAATTATACATCACAATTAAAAATAAATTTTTAAAAATGCATCACCGTAAGAGGTTTTTAGCTTGTTCATTACCAAAACTTATGATAAACATCAAAACTTAGTTAATTTTTAGACAAAACTTTTTATACTAATTTTATCACTCATTACATCAATTTTCATTCATAATATCAAATTTTTATTCAAAACAATCCAAAACTATGGTAAAACTATTTAATTATATTCTAATAATTGCATTTTAACAATGAACTCCAAAATTATATATTTTTATGATTTTGTTTAAAAATTCTAAGGACAAGTACATAATTTTTTCTCGCATAAATTAGAAGCTACTAATAAAAAAATTCAACAATAATTAATTATACAAATCAGATCCAAATTAGTTCAATAGTCTTAAATTTGACAAAAAAAATTTCAGAAACCTTAAACTTATTTCATAAATTTAAATTAAGTTATCTAATTAGTTATCATTTCATCAATTTAAAACAATTAATATTTACATCTCAAAAGAATTATATATTAATATTTGAAAAAGAAAAAGCAAAGTAATAATAATAACTCAAATAGCACCAAAAAATTGCATAATGCATTTTGTCTATGTCCTCCATCCTTTTTTTTTTATCAAAACAATAAGCTTCTCTAATTTTACAACTTAGTTTATATCAGATTAGTATTCTTTATGAATTTAAACATTTTAGTTGGCATTCAAATAAAATAAAAGCTAATAAGAATTAATAAATGCAAAAAAGAGCTTCTTTAAGTATTGAATTATTCTAGCTATTAATAATTACAAGAACATACCTGGAAAAGAATATGTTATTTATTTCATATATCACATATTTAGAACAATTAAAAAAAACATTAAGTATAAAGTTACAGTTCATAAAATACTTTAATAACCATGTTTGAAATGTATGTAAGCATAAATGATTTTAATTCACATTAAAATTATCAGATATACTTGTAGATACATAAATGAATGAAGGTTATTCAGAAAATATAAGTTCCATTTCAGTATAAAAAAAAACATAGATGCGGACAAAATTGCATAGGTAATAATGATTTGCAAACATCACATAACTTTTAGACACAATCAGTCAGCATATTATAGATATAGTCTTATCAAGATGTAACGTTTCATAACCAGCATCATAGAAAGTGGTCACCAATGGAGTCAGCAAGGATGTTATAGCATCTTTCTCTTCTTCATAGTCATCAAAATGCTTATGACTCAAGAATTGCTTCCAATGAAAAAAAACTGTGTAAGTTGGCCCCAGGTAAGGATTAAGCAGCAGATGATGGTTCATTTGTTTCTCACTTACTTGCGCCCATTTGTTTCCCTTGAACTGAACAATCAAATCTATCTTCTAATTCTACCCTCATTATATTCCCAAACTGTATAGTTATACTACTCACAGATTTGCCTACAGATTCCATATGGTCGCATATTCTTTGTAATCAAAAAGAAAATTTCAGATCAAATTTCGCAGTTGACAGGACTTTCTACAGTATTACACATATTTATAGCAAAATTTACATAAATCAAAATTAGCACATGAACTTAAATTGAAAAATAAGCACATTACCAAATAAACATTATTTATTCATTGAGGACTCAATACCAAATAGGCAAATAAGTGTCATCGAACTGGTGCAAGAATTATCACATTCCGAAACTGACTTCCTAAATAACCTTCATATGTACTTCAATGTGAATATATATATACATATATAAAGAGAGAGAAAGTAATAATACAAAAGTATCCTTATTCAAAAAGTATCCTTATAAAAGAATGGGAAAAGGGGTAGTAGAAATAAGATATAAAAATAGGGTAACTCCCTGTAGCATAGTTTTTCTTTTTTTTTATATAAGAATGAGGCCCTTTGTATAAAAGAAATCAATGTCATAACTTTTCCAGCCTACGATATGGTCTTTGCCTTCTTTGGAACAGAGTCACCAGATGCAACCCATTATTTTTAATGTTGCTTGGTTTCCACAGCACATTGATGAATCCAGGTCTGATGAGATAGCAATAAAAACTAGCGAATGAATTAATGTCAAATTTTTTCAACATATATATGTCAATTTAACAAATTTCTTAATTGCCATCTGACAGTTGGCAACAACAATCTACATTAGAAACAATAATCTATCACAAAAACAGGTATTTTTGAACCATCTTTGCATGCATAATAAAACAGTTCTGTGTTAAACAAATATTTACTTGCAAAAAGGCAAATAAATGTTAGGTAGAAAACTTAATTATGATTAACTTTGGTGCATAAGGTTCAATAAATAAATTTTCAAAGTTTTGAATATTGTTTAAAAATAATGAAAACAAATTTTTGAAAACTAACCAAGAAAAGTTCATAAAATACTTAAAAATCAGCCAAAAATGAGAAATGGTACAAAAAGCACAAAAAATTAATAATGTGCATTTTCTTAAAGTGCCACAAAAAATTGATTAGAAAATAATATCTGTTATCTTTTGTTTATAAAATACATTTTATCACAATGAAAATCAGAAAAATACTATTATTTACTATATTCAAGATAATCATATATATATTATTCTTATGCAATCAGATAATTAAAAAAAAACAATTCACACAAGTCAACTGAAATTTTGCTTTCATTTTTACAGAACTTTATATAAAAATTCATGTTATTTATATGAATTTTAAACTTAGCACAAATAAATGGTTTAAATTGGTTATGAACTAATAGACCATTGTTAAAACAAAAGATCAAACAATAAACAAAAATATTCTTTCCAGACCTTATATCATCTAAGAAGTCTGAATCCTGCTGGTGTTTCATCTGTAGTTTCACCAACTGTTCATTATGAATATTTTTCAAAGCTGTGGTGACTTTTCCCTGAAATGTAAATAGATAATTGTACTTGAAAAACTTATATAATTTAAAAAAAGAAGCTATTAATGATTTATTTTTGAAGGGAAAATAAAGAAAAACTATCACTCATTTCACAAAACATTATAAAGAAAATATATCAATGTTTTTTATTAGGATGTGATGCACTTAAGTGCAGAATATCACACATTTATGAAATTTAGTCAGAAGCACTCAGTAATCTTGTAACTACTTGAAAAAGCATTGCAAAAGGATATAAGTTGTACCAATGTAATTTACTTTGTTAGCATGTAATCCAAAGTTGACATGGAAAAATCTATATTTTGAAACATTTCAATCTATATATTAAAAATCACACCATCCATTTTCAGAAAACTATTATGAATTAAGTTGAATAATTGCTCAATATGAAAAATTCTGTCACAACTTTTCCAAATACTAAGATACTGTTATGTTCCAGCAGTGATGTAATTTGATTGTATAATTGATGTGATTGCAGTGATGTGATTTGAATGTATACACTAACTGCTGTTAATTTCTAAGCATCCAGTAGTTTCAAGTAGAAAAATGCCAATTTAAATTCTCAGCTGCAAACATTTGTAATTTACACACTTGAGAAAGAAGAGATGATTTAATTTTTTGATTTTATGAATAAAAATATTAGTTTATAAAGATCTTTGAACATCTTGAAAAATTTTATTATTATGTAAGAAAAAAAATTGATTCTGTTTCTTTAAATATGTTAGTTGTATGATTTAGACATATTATATAAATACAAAAACTATAATTATCTTGAAAATGAGACTAGGTCGCATTAGATAATCAATTTTTTTTTCACCAATTTACCGAAAACATGCAAAAGAATTATTATATATAAACAGGATTTGATTTCAAAGGAAATGCACTAATTTAAAACTTCTAGTAGCAAAAAATTTTAAAAATACAAATTTAAAGGTTTCATTATTATTTAACAACATTACACTATTGTTATTAAATAATAATGAAATCATTATTTAATAATTATTTTTAAGTTTCCATCTTAACAATTTTATAACATATATACTTCATATAATAATTAACATATTAATATCAGTTAAATGATGTAATCAATTAATTTTCAGACACAAATACAGGAATATTTGTGCATATATAAAAATCAATATTTTGAATCTATTTAATAATAATTTAAGTGAAAGTTTTTTAATTTTTAACCAAAAAGTATTATGTTAAAAAAAAAACTTTAAAAAAAAGTATTTCTCAATTTCTACAAATATATATAAAAAAGATATTTAAAACCGTAAAGTATATTTAAATAAGCTATTTTACTACTTTCACAGACCATTTTCCATAATTATTACATGCAGATTAAGAATTAGATAACAAAAAAAAAAAAAAAAATCACAGTTTATTGATACTTTAATGACATTCTATTTCATTATTATAGAAAACCTTCTCAAAAATGAACAGAAAAAAATTATCACAAATATTTGTTGATCACAGTTATATCAATTCATTCACAGAAATCCCACAAAACTCAAGTTTCCAACTAAACCTATAGGGATGGGGATAAAAAGAACAACTTGTTCTTTTGAACTAGTTCATCTAAAAAATTGAGAACACCTTCATCAATGGATTGACAGAAACCTGTTCTTTGCTGTTCTGAATTATTCAATCTTTTTCCCCTCTCTGCCCTCCAAGGTGAAAACTTAAATAACATGATGAATTATGGAAGGCTATATACTACCTGAGAAACCCAAAGATAGTGCCAGAATTTCTCCCCCTCTAGGTGGCCTGCATTTGTACTGAAAGCAAGCAAATGTTAACCAAAACCACTTGTCCACCAGCTGTCAAACCTCTCTATCACTGAACAGGGCTAGAATTACATACATCTGCCCTTTCCTCCAGTTTCCCAAATAAAGCTATTAACTGATAAATGCATAAGTCAGCCTCCAACAGAGCTTACCCTAGCAAGAATGCAATAAGAATGAAAGAGCGATATGGAAAGATTCCAGGAAACTAGAATGAAAGAGAGACTATTGAATGAGCTCTTTCCACATACAGTAAAAAGATCTAGCAGAGTGAGGGGAGGCATCTTTTAGTAAACCTACCAAAGCAAGTTGAGGAATGGTAAATATTAGGGCAAATGGTTCCTAAATGGAATGGACATCTGAGACTGGTAGGTCTTTGATTCTTTTTCCTGTTTCATAGTTGATTTCCACACCCAAATGGAATCAAAAAAATGAATTGTGTTTCATTTATATTTTTCATTTTCAATCTAATTTATATAGCTATTTTTTAATTTCCGTTAATTAGGAAGCAAAAAAGCATGTATTTGATTGAAATAATAATACATAAAGATCTAGTGTACATATTGTATTTATGCATTTGTAATTCTCCCAATGAATATTTTTAATTGTCAACATATATTTTAGAGTTTATAATGTAATGTTAGTCACTCAAAGATGTTTTGGTACAGTATATTGGTATATATCGATGGAATATTTGACACAATAGCACTAATTTGAATTTCATCAAATATAAGTACAATTTCCAAAGATTTTTTTTAATGAAAATTTTCTTTATTTTGATTCTTATTATAATGTATTAGGAAAGCAGATAAGAGTAGAACAGGCATTTAAATGTTTAATTACTTCATGTGTGCCTTTATTTTATTCCTTTACTAAAAACATAGAAATTAATTAAACAAGCTTATGCACTTAGCATTTAATTTTTGCATATACTGCAAATTAAAGTAAAACATTTATATCGTATTTTGCATGTTTTACCAAGAGAATAATATCTTATACAATGCAGATTAAAGCATTTGAAACAGATTTTTTTTAATTAATTTTTTTTCAATAACAATATTAAATACTTTTTCCTTGAGCTTATAATACACTATTCATTCACAATACACACTTCATTGGAATATCATTGAAGGTTTGCTCGAGGAATCTAGAGAACAAATTGATATCAGAATAGTTCTTTAAAAATGAACAGCTCATCCAACAGACTGGAAATTCAAATCTCTCCATATCTATTTTGAACAATTACTTAAATTAAAAGGAATCAAAACCAAATTACCTTTCATCCAAAAAAATTTTTATCATTTTAAAACCTAATTATCATTTTGAATATGGACATATTTCAACAATTTATAAGTAATCCATTTCATCACAAGGAACAATTAATACGAATACTTTACAACTTAAGTGAAAAATTATTTTTAAAAGATGTAATCAAAATATTCACTATGCAAGTGATTTTAAATTTCCAAATGATAAACTGAAAAAACTAAATACATACTGAATATGGATATAATTAAACTTACTAAATTTTGAGATTAAACAAATAAATATAAATAAACCTAAAAGCAGTTTTCAACATGAATGTCAGAGCACACAAGTAAAAAACTACATTATCAATTGCAGTTTTTTCAGAACTGCACCAGTAAAAAATTACAATATTAATTTTCAATTCATAAATTAAAAATAAGAAAAAAGAACTGAAAAAAGTAATGGAAATAAAAAAATAAAAATAACTCTATAGAAAGACATTATACTAATGAGATAAACTAATTTATTTTATTTTTAAACACATAAGAAAATATTTCAAATCATTGTAGCACTAAATATTTAAATTGCCTTAGTAGTCAATTGATCCTTCATTACTTGTAAAACAGTTTTTATATATATATATATATATATATATAGTTAATTTAGTTTATATAATTTTCAAATATATTTCAGCTATTTTAAATTATTTTTATTATATATATATATATATATATATTATTCAATTAAATTTCAATGGAAAGATATGGAATAAGATCGTTTCTTTTTTCTTATAATATATTATTGTTTTCAATTTCTACACTGTCCACATTTTTTCCAAGTAAAATATTATTTAAAAAAAAATCTGTTTCAATATGTGGCGATTTGAAAACTTGTAATTAAATATTTTTAAATTTTAATCATGATAATTTGCTTCAAATATATTTTTCACCATCAGCACAAAAATATTATTTGAGGATAAATTATCAGTAACAAAAAAAAATTTCACACCTTTCGAGGAGGAGGCTGCATTTTAACAGACATGCTTTTTTTTTTCCTTATTTCTTCCTTTAAACTATATGTACTGGTGAAATAGTATAAGAAAAACAAAAACTATCTGATCACATTTTCCGGAAATGTGACAGTTTCCATTTTCAATGAGACCAGTTTAAATGTTATCGATGTAGAGGTTCCTATAGGTTTCCGATGAGTTTCGGTTTCATTCGCCAGATGACTCTTTACATCAGGAAAATATTTATCTGCAATTTTTAAATTGATGTTATATAAAAGCTCACAGTGATACGAAATTTGATTTGAAATTAATATTCTAAAAAAGTATTCTGTATCAAACTACTGGCATTTTTTCCCCTTCTGACATCAAAATAATAATAAACCAATTCTTCATCAAAGTCATCCGGGAAAATACGCCTTTAGTCCCTCCGCTAATACTTATATTTATTTCTTATATAGTTTTCTAGTCATGTATTACATTCTTCTAAGGATCTTACTTAATAATGTAACGATTTCTATGCTTTTAAGTGATTAAGAGTCTATTGCGGCTCGAAATTCTGAAGAAACTGATTGGTCAATCACAGTAGGAGCCAAAGAACAAAGCTGTAGTGCCTCTTGTAGAACTTATCTCCTCAATAATCAAATGTTGTTGTTTTTTCTATTTTATATTTTTTCAGATAGCAGCTTTGCCAAGCTGTTTCTTGTTTCCCGCGTTCAAAATCTTTATAATTTTCTCCCTTATAAATTTCAAATATACACTGGTTTCCCCAATAGATGGCGCCCAAAGTAATAAATAGGGAGTTTTAATATTTCTGAATTTTTCTAAATTTCTCCCGACAAAGTCTCGTTAATTATCAGGAAGAAAGCAACTTTATTACTGGCGTGAATAATTGATGTATCATCACCATCCTATCATTGCAAAATTACTTTGGCTTCACTCACACAATTTTCTTTTCCCAAAAAAATAGTTCCATTTGCTAGCATTATCACATGTAATTTCAATTTTAATTTAACGTAAAATTTAATAAACAATAAATTTAATGGCATTGATGGATTGTTCTAAATTAAATTTGATACCTCTTTTCTTTCCATTGGGGAGTTGGTCGATGGCGTATTCTAAGCGTTATGACCGCACTATGTGTGGCAATCTCAGACCGTAAACGGCGACAATATGTGATAAAAAATATTATTGGCATTTCTGTAAAGCATCTTTCCATTGTACAGTAACTGTTTTAAATCTTCGCAACTGGGATTTCTTCAAAGCCTTATTTATTTCGCTAATCCAGCCGTAACATGAACTCCATCATCATCGCCATGTAATATTAAAAACAAATAAATTAAACAAATATTGTGGGACAATTGGATGGTTTTATTGACGTCTTATTAGAAGCAACACGAGGGTTATTGGTGATGGACCTCGAAATTTTGAACCTTTATCAAGGGACGAAGACGACATCTGAGCTAGCACCTACCTCTCCTAACTTCTACACCGCGCCCTAGGGAGGATATTCACCTTCGATAGATTTAACCTGCATCAGCCCCGGCTGTACGACATTTTTTTTTTGTCAAAATTGTGTAATTATTTGTAAATAGTGCTTATAATAATAACGTGAATTTATTATGCCCTTACAATGGAATTATAGACTGAACGTGGAATGCCAATTAGAGCTGCCGATGAGGAGAATTCCATATGGGGAATTGTTGGAGAATTGATTGTTCCTCTATTCATAGTCTCTCTCACACACTCTCTCAAGAGAGTGTGCGTATAGAATACTACTTGTATATAATTTCAAGCATTATACCACCCACCATGGACAACGTATTGCCCGACCGCGTCTACATAAAAAACGAGACCGGGAGCATGTGCGTAGAGTAATCAAAATTACCAGACAATCAACAGTGCTTCAAATAATAACAACAATCGATATGGGACGTGCAACAGACGTTTCCTAGAGGACAGTACAGCCAAATTTCGTGTTGATAGCAGAAGCAGAAGACCAACTTATTTTGTTATAACATTACTTATATAGCGTCAACTTATTTTGTGACTTTATATAGTTGCATTATAGTCAGTCACTAAGTTTATTTAGTTTTAGTTATATAAAGAAAGGTATTGGTGACCAGCCTCGTAATTTTGAGCCTCGGCAAGTGACAAAGATAACATCTCAGGTACCAATTCCCTCTCTAAATTTCCACGCTATGCCAACAGGAAGACTTGAGACCTCTACCAGATTTTAACGCACATCAGCTCCACTACAGGCTGGGTTTTTTTGTGTCATCAAAGCTTGAATCCAAAACTTGATGAAACAACTCATCCGAGTCCGAGACCTTGACCACTAGGCTACAGAGGCCGCCGAGGATGTGAAAATATTAGTAAAAATTCTCCTTTATTATAATATTTTTTTATTTTTTGGTTTTCTATTTATCATTAAGTGAGAAAAATAATAATACTAGGATCAAAGGAGGAAGAAGAAAAATAGGAAACACACACATCAGAGGGACTGAAGATAGGAACAATTATTGCATTGGAATGAGTAAGTACCATTATTTCGTCACGGGTTACAAATTTCATTGAGCCCTTATGATTCAACCTATTGGTCTGTTGTAAAATTAACTGGAAAAGGGTGCAATCTTATTTTAATTAATGGAATTTTTATGTATTCGAGCAGCACCAAGTTTTGAATAAACAAGGGAGAATTAGGAATTATTCAGAGCTCTTCATAAATGGAGAATTTAGAGTTATTAACATGAGATATAGCTTTGAGTGTGTGCATTTTTCCAAATGGGTGTAGCATAGAAATGTAATGGTGGGTTTAAGAGGAGACTAAATGATAGGAGGAGGGGAAAGTTCAAAATTTTAGTAGCATTCTGAGTAGTTGGGGGAGACCACCACCTTTAACATTTAACTGGTTCTCTGACGGTTTACATTGAAATTTGAATTAATTATTATCTCAGCATTTTAGATGGAGAGGGTAACTTTAGGAAGTTTATGTTGGACACAGCAGTTCATATTAATAATAATTCATTATACTCGTATAAAAGAGAAAGTAAAGTATGTACACATGTACCGCGATTCAACAGCACCTACCAAGTTGTTGCCTGATTCCTTATATTTACAGTAAATACAGTTATAAGTAATAGCTATGTAACTGATATGTTACCATAGATACAACATTTTGAATGTTAAAAATATGACTGGCAGCGATAAGACTATTTAGCATTTCTAGAGGAATTTCCTTTTAATTTTAAGATACCCTGCATATTTCCTTATTCTTAGAGGGTTTGAACAGTTATGTGAGAAATAATGACTTGATTAGATTAGCATTTCTGTTTTGAGAATATGTGTCACGTTTTAATTATAATTCTATGATTATTAAATTCTTGCGTGATTTGATTTGGATCAGTTTCGACAGAGAAGAACTACGAACAACAATTTTAATTATTTTTTCTTCCGGAAATTCAGATATTCATATTGTTCTGACAAGACGTAGAAACTTACCAGATTTTTTTATATTTGATCTTAGTATTTTTTTCTGTTTCTTTTTAACCCATTATATTGTGAAATAGCTTCGTTGTTACAAAGGGGTTGGTTATTTTGACAATGATGATGAAATGGAATTTTATTTTTAATGGAATGAATATTGTTCGTGTTAGATTCATTTTCATTAGATCACTCCTGATTATCCTACTTGGAACTAGATTCTTCAACTTCTAGAAGATTTAATTTATTTGTGAAAGAGATTTATTTAAGTTTTTATATTGTTAATATTGACTATTTGATGAGGGATATTTTTCTGTTTGTTTTTAACTTATGAGAAGTTGGAGGGGGATGCTCGTTAACAATTTATTTCTTTGAGAATTAATCCATTGAGGCCCGTAATGCTATGTCTTTAACTTGAAGAGTGACTATTTCGCTTTGAGTGGTGATTAAATCTAATATTAAATTGTATGCTTTCCATAAATCAATACATAAAATTATGTTATTGAAGTACTTTATTGAATTCTTACTATAAAAGGAGACCCTATGGCCGAAGCCTTAAATCCAGCGACGTATCTAAACTGGCATTCCTCTCTACTTCGGATAAGCAAGCTGGAGGATCCATATCTAAATCTAGTTGCTAGTAAAATGGGAAACAGTGGCAAGAACCAGACATCTTATGATATAAAATAATTATAAGTTAGTTTAATGGGAAAATGTCCAAATAAAATGAAAAAATAACTGCACAGCAATATACTCGTAGAAGATGTCAAATTAGCTAATATTAGCTAAAGATGCAATTTTAGAGTAAGAGAATTTAGATAATGTGATTGGATCTAATATCAAGCAAGAAAGCGCTCCTCCGTCCTAGGAGATAATAAAATCTCAAAATCGTTACTAATTACCTTTGTTTAAACGACAAATATATATATAACCTGTTTTAGTAACATTAGATATTTCCTCATACACCGGCTTTACCATTAAAATCAGAAACCCTGATCATTACTCTGTTTTTCGACCTAAGTGCAATTGAAGAGGGTTTTAAGACAGGAACCACCTGCACCACCTATCAAGATATCTGGATTTTGACTGACAACCACAGTTTTATCCAACATTCTCAGAACTGATTCCGCATTGGTGATAGATCATCGATTACTATATACTGACACTACTTCAAAAACTTTCATTCTGCTATAACATACACCTTCAGTGGATTCCCTCTTATATTGGCATCAGCGGTATCGAAGTGGCTAATATTCTAGCTAAGTAGGGCACTTCAATGGCTTTAATATCGACAACCTTAATTTTTCTAAAGATTTGCTCAATAATTTAATCTAATATCGATCTTCTTGGCATTCTTCTCCGCCAGATGACTGACATTGTGGCAAACAGCTGGGTGAAGTCATTGTTCTTTAGGGTGATTGTACCCAGCAGATTACAATATTATAGTTTCTAAGCAATCACTTGAGGTGCTTCAAATTTGTCCAGGGGAATAAGATCTACCCCTCGTGTAGAAATTGTAACTCCTCTCCTGAACATCTTCTCTGTTCTAGGGCTTCCAGAGAGGACTTGACTTCTTGAGTGTTTTTGGGCTCAAGGATCTTGGCTAGAACGGATAGGATTAGCAACAACAACAAAGATGTTTCCTTTGTGGCTGTTTCCTCACCAAAATCAGTAAGCTGATGCAACTCAGAATTATAATTTAAATTCAATTAATGGCTAAAGTTTAAAATGTATGTTATGTTTCATAAGATTCGAGTAGGGGTACAAAAAAAGTTGTATTATGAGTTTGAGTCAAACAATAATAAAAGTTGCACATGACAGGAGCAACGCAATTCAAAACTCTCCAGTTATTTTAGTGTAAAAGTTTGAAATGAAATACCGTCTTAAGAATTTGAGTTACTATTCAATCATGTCTCAAGATAAATATTTGCTGTGCTCAGCTGATATCTGAAATGGATAGAAATAACCATCCGGATTTGCTAAAAAATAACGATTGGTGGTTCAAACAAAACATTAAAATTACCAAAAACAGCTATCAACAATATTCTTCATTTGAAGAGACTCAAGAAATAAAATCGTATATTTTCTTCAAAGAAAAATTCTTTTACAGACATGCTTACTTGCAAGAAAGAATACCTCATACTACGCTTATGTAAAAACGGAGGCCAAGCAGGTCTGAAATCAAAATAGAATAAACGGAGATCTAACATCAAAGTAGAATAAACGGAGGTCTGAACATCAAAGTAGAATAAACGTAGGTCTGAACATCAAAGTAGAATAAACGGAGGTTTGAACATCAAAGTAGAATAAACTCGTTGATACCTTGGAATTCAAACTTAATGCATTCGGAAAGTCGATCGAGTTTCAAAACATTTAAATCCTGTTTCACTTAATTCTACATTTAAAATAATAGAAACTGTCTTAATTCATTCCTATATACTACGAACATGAATTTTCAAAAGAATAGCGGTAAATATCAGGATTTTAAGGTAAAATATTAGCAAATAATTGTACAAATTTAAATTAAAAGACATGTATATGCACTTTAAAAAATAATGCCGATTTCCCCTCATGAGGCGGTTTCTTCAATAACGACAACAGAAGTTAAAAGTCTCAGTAACTAATTCGAAAGGAAAAAATGGATTGACCTCACTTAATAAGTTCTTTATTGGTCCCCCTTACACCTGGACAAAGATCCTTATTAAATGCAGTTGGATTAGTGTGAAAGGTCAAGCGAGATTTCGGTTCTCGTGAGTTTTTAGGTCAAGACTTGACCGAAAAAGAAATTCGATCTCCTGGGAACAAAGACACCTCAGCTCTGAACGCAAGTACCATTTCCTTTATTAGTTGGAGGGACCAGTGATCAATAGCTGCAACAATAATTTCAGCTATACAACCCACAGGAAAGATTGACCACACCTCTTCATAACCGTGGGAAGCAATTTCATTCCACACAAAAATTCCGAAAAGAAGGAACATCAGAAGATATATCTAAAAACATTCAACCAGAAAATCTGTATGAGGTCATTGTGCAATACTTATTCTAGCTTGCAACTAGCACCTAAAAATGTTATACACTGGTTATCATAAATTAAGGAAAATTCACAAAAATCGCGATAACTCAAGAAATTACACATGGAATTTTATGAAACTTACCCACAATATACAACACATAGTAAGGTATTAAACAACATAAAAAGAAATTATCAGACATTAATAGTAGTATAGAAATTAGCACATGTATAAAATAAACAAATTGGAAGTATCGGTTTGCAATAGAAAAAGTACCTTTAATATGGAATATGATTGCCTCTAGAAGCAATACAGCACAAACAGCGATGTGTGATGCTTTCAATTATGCGGTCTATCAGTTCAATAGGAAGTGAGAGCCATTGCTTTTGTAAAGCAGATGCAAGCGCGGCAAGGGTCTGAGGGGGCGGATTGATGGCAGATACACGCCTCCCTAGAGCATCCCAAACGTGCTCGATAGGATTCAAGTCCGGGGATCGAGCTGGCCACTCCATGCGCGTAATTGTTTCCTGTTGAAGATAATCATCAACAATGCGAGCTCTGTGTGGTCTTGCATTATCGTCCTGTAACAGGAAGCAATCACCAATCGCCCCGGCATATGGGCGCACATAAGCATCAAGGATGTTGTCTCGATAAACCTGAGCATTCACGGTTCCCCTTGGAAAGACATGGAGGTCTGTGCGCCCTCCTAAGGATATGCCTCCCCAAACACAGACACTGCCTCTTCCGTATGCATCTCTTTCACGGATGTTTGATGGATGATAACGGGTCCCAGGTTCTCTCCATATCAAATAACGTCTACTGTCACTTTCTAGACTAAACCTGGACTCATCCGTAAAGAGAACAGGCCTCCATTGATCTGACGTCCAGTGGACATGTTGTCGGGCCCACTGCAAACGGTCTCTCCTATGGCGTGATGTGAGCGGCACGCAAATGGCTGGTCGTCTCGCATACAGACCACCTTCGTGGAGCCTTCTGCGCACAGTTGACGTTGACACCAACCTTCCGGTGGCTGCAGCAAGAGAGGATCTAAGATGTGTCGGAGTAGCGGTTCTATTCCTGCGTGCACGTAATGTCAAATATCGGTCATCGGCACTGGTCGTAACAGTTGGCCGTCCTTGACTGAACCTCCTAGATGCCGAATCTGTGGTTTGAAATTGCCTCCAAAGTCTATGAACCACAGATGGACTCACATTTAGCCATCTGGCCACTTCTGATTGACTCTGCCCTGCCTCTAGTCTCCCGATGGCTCTCCATCGTAGTTCTTCAGGCAAATGATGCCTAGAGGTCATTATTACGAATTGGCTATCTCAGATTTTCAATGTCGCAATCACAGTAAAATTTGTGTGCTTTCTCTCAAACTTGGACTTTTATGCTCCAGGCAGATGACGTAAGCCGAGTGCAGCGTCACTAATTTGCATATTGCAATTTTACTCAGCTACTCTTAGTGGACAACATATGCAAATTTTGCACGGTTTGGCTTACTTTTGAAAGAGTTATCGCTATTTTTGTGATTTTTCCTTAATTTATGATAACCAGTGTATTTGCATAGCAAATGTAAGTATAACAAGCATTTAGTGTTATTGTGAATATCGTCTGTAACACTTAAATTAATCAAAATAAATTAGTTGTAAATAGCACTAGATATCCTGTCATTTAATGCAACCTGCAATAATCGTAGCATATGTATATGTATGAGGAGAGAGATTATTTGGAAAAAGAGTCACCTTCCAAGATAACATATTACTGCTCTGTTACTAAAAAGACAACGTAAAACAGACATGGAATTAGAAACAGAATTCTCATGATATGTTTTCAACAGCTTCCGACAACGAACTAAACGGCAAAGATGTGTCTGGACTTAGCTTTGTGAAGCGGAACTACTCCTCGGAATCAATTTATTTATCTGATCTTACGAATTTTGAGATTGGCAGCCCATTAATAATAAACATGTTAATTTTAACAGATTAATTAACAAACATCATAGATTAATAACTAATTGATAAGGCCAAATAGATCGTGTAGTAGAGAGTAGAGTCTCCGATCATATATGAGAATGCAGAATTAAGAGATTGAACAGTGACTCTAATGGAAAGACTATCCCTTGGTGAGCTCAATTAGTTTATTGAATGAACAAGTTTAAATTAACAATTACGCACTTGGAAGAGGTTAGGTTAATCCCGATTGTCCCAATCGTGAAAGTTTAATTCGTGTACATAATATAGAATGTACTAGTGTTCTGTATGTCTCTATTCTATGTGCATTCTATTGTCACACACGCGAGACATACAGAACACTAGCAATGTGTCCCTGTGAGTGTGTATGCATCTTATTCTTGGTGGGTTTCTTAATTAAGTGTGTCGCCAGAAAATATTTCATTAAAATTTGAAATCTTTACGTAAACTATTATTTGAAGTTTTAAAAGCATAAAATTAAGCATCCCATATTAGAAGCAAATAAATATTTATCTTTAAATTATAACATTAATTGAAAATTTTTCTGAAAGATTATGGAGGATTCAGTCTCAGAAAACATACACTTCAGAGTGTTAATCAAAATATAAATATGGTAAGAATCAATTGAAACACACCCCTCATCCCCCATATACATATGTGTTGTGTGTGTATGTGTTTATAAGTGCATGTAATAAAGAAATACAAATTAGTCTTAAATATGGTCAAGATGCGTTATTAATTTAAATCGTAAGGAAATACAAAATATATAATAATTTGAAAACAAAAACATAATTTCTTTTTACTGTTTCAAAGAAATGAAATCCTCTTTTATTTCATTTGAGTGCAATTAACGACACCGACTTAAAATTGCAGCTAGACACTTTTCTAAGCAGGGCGATTTGCTTAGGACCCATTTAATTTATGAAGCTCATAAGCATGTCATAAAATAGGAGTATGTTTTTGTCACAACTGTTGAGGCCTCAATCATAGAATCTCTGTTTAAATGTGTCTGTTGTCCATTTCATGAATACTCTCGAAATCCTATATGTAAAGATGAAAATGTTGCAGGAAATTATTTGAAGAAATTTGGGTTTGATCCGAAATGCCATTGCTGGAAATGATTCACGGCTACATATAACGGCATTTTCACCAATTTATTTTTTTCTTGCTTTAAATATAATTTAATTTTTTTCGTTCATTTTCTCAATACGCTTTATTTTAAGAAACAATTTTTTAAACATTATAACTTATCAAAAAAATATTGAATTAAATATACAACAGAAATAATAAAATTGCTTATTTTAACGTCGCACTGAGATGCAACACGAGGTCTATTGGTGATGGACCGCAAATCCGCGACCAAGACCACTGGGCACCGCGTCCTCATAACAGAAAGATAAATTTATTTATAAGTATGAAGAAATGTTATACATCAGAAAAAAGACTACGGATGATTTCAGTGGTGCACTCACTTACCGTAGATGCCTAAGCACATGTTTACGTTTCTTAATGGTTAATCCAGCTCTGGAGAGCATTTGTCCTTCCATTTTATGCCATAAATCTGTTTTTACTCTTTTGGCTTAGAGCCCCTAACAGAGCCATTCCGGCGAAGAAACCTGGGATCTCCCTACACATTGTTCCACCACCAAACTCTGTAAGTAAACTACGATCATATTTAGTACCCGTTCACTAGCCTCTATTGAGTATTTCCAAAATAATGTCTTAGATACCGAAGTAAAATTTGCTCAAATTTTTCGATTCCAAGTTGTTGGAGCTCTAGGATGTTTCGATATTGAGTTTGATTGATTAATTTCATTGGTGCATGAGTCATATTTGGTCAAGTAATGCCAAACATTCATTAATCTTCAAAAAATCATCTGTGATCTTTTCTAAATTCTGATGGTAAGAAAGGGGGGAATGGAATGATATTGAGAAGAATCTGAAATTAAAAAAAAAAAAAAAAAAAAAACCAGGACACCCCGGGAACTCGTCACCTATAAGGGAAAGATCACATGGAAATCTCGTAGTCTTAAATCTTGATCTTAATTGAAAAGAGTAAACCTTTGAGCTTAAGGTCAGATAACGTAGTATTGCCGATTTCGTAAGGATTTACGGAATAAAGATTCTGTCTCTCCCCCAGTAAATGAAGCTATAAGATTTTGGAATTAAATGAATTAATCAATAAAAATAATGAATTCATAGTCTTAAATTGAGTATACTATCTATGTGTAGCATTTTTTACTCCAATTTCAACTTTATTATTAATAATTTTCTGTAAAAATATAAAAAAATAACGTTTGTTCTATATGTAGGGGGGGGGGGAGGGATCTCAGGATGTAAAGTACAATACTCAAAAAAAAGAATAAATAAAAATGAAACAGTTATATGAAGTTTTAAAAAGGACAGAATTTAGCCACCTAAGGTGCGCTTTTTTTTATAATTATAATTAAATTACTCAATTAAATACAAGAATTAAAGTAAACGATAAAATATCGAGAAATGGACAACAGTAAACTTTTACAATAATAAAATTAAAGCAAACGATAAATTATTAAACTGAATATATCAAAGCCTAATGAAATTAAAATTGAAGCAAACGATAAGACATTGAAAAGTGATTTGGTGCACCAAAAGTGATCTAGAACGTGAAAAGTGATCCAACTAAAGCAATAGCCTCTTGGGTGGTTAATTAAAATTAAAGCAAACGATAAAATTAAAGCAAACAATAAAAAATTGGAAAATTATATGGTACGCGAAAAGTGATTTGGTACTCCAAAAGTGATCCAACTAAAACAATAGCCCCTTGAGTGGCTAAAAAAAAAATAGCTGCCTTACGGCTATCTTAAAATTCTGAATGTTATTCATTTTCAATCATATCCTGATTTCTGTTTTCATATGATTTAAGGTGATACATAAATCGATAAGTAAATAAAATATTTAATTTTTATATTTGTTTCACTTCAATCTAATAAAAAAAATTGGAGGGAATTTACTACAACATATTTTTGAAAAATAAGTTCAATAGTGGTGAAAACTGGCATCAGACATATATTACATATATTTTATTTCAATCCAACAAAAAATTAAGGAGAAATTTATTATGACGTATTTTTGAAAATTAAGCTCTTTACTGGTGAAAGCAGACAAAAAATATACGTTAAAATAAGATAAAAAAAATTGAAAGTGATAAGATACAAGAAGTGGTCCAGGACAACAATTTATAGGGTACCTAAAACTATAGCACCTTAGGTGGCTAAAAAAAATATTCCTTTTTATTTTCCTTATTCCCCGGTAAGATTATTACGCGAATGCTGTCTTATATAATAATTATATTCTTCGCACTTCAAGTGAAGTTGGCAAATAGATTCAGATTTGAATAAAATTAAAAATATCCGAATATGTAAGTAATAAAAAACGTAAAGGACACGTACATAGGGAGAACTCAATCAAAAATTATTAAATTACGAACTCGAAAAACGAAGCAGTTTTATTTGCATCAAGGAATAAGGTTTAATCCAAAATCGCTCCCTTCGTTATTTAGATTGATTAAAGAAGGTTAATATCTATGTCTAACTGTAAAAGTCCGTCTGCCCGTATAACATTCATAAAAAAATCTGCAACGAGATGTATTAAGGGGTTAAATGAATAGAAAACGTGTTCCTAAATTTGTATATCTGACCTGAATAACACTTACTGCTTTACGACGCTTTTAGCTAATATTTTTTTAACCATTATTCGATATGTTAAGCGACTATTCTAAAATAGAGGTTTTGTGAACAGATTATATATTCGCTAAGATTATTTAACAAAAATATTTTTTTTTCTTCTTTTTCTTCACGATTGAATACCAACAACTAAAAAAAAATGTTTACAATTTTTGTAATTTTGCTCATTATAAAATATTTCTATTTCATTATTCTATACTTTTCTTTCCTCATAACGATTTCTCATCATTAGAAAACACCTTGAAGCACAAATCATACAGCTGTCAAAGATGAATTTAAATAAAAGATTATTAGAGAGAGACAGATACAGAGATTCTGTGTGTGTGCAAGATTACATTTTATATGACCATAAAGGTTCTATAGTACAAATTGATTGATAGATTGTTTATTAAGGTTGCCCTGAGAAGCAACATGAGAGCTATTAGAGGCGGATCTCATAATTTTGAACCTCGATCAAGGGACGAGGACGACCCTGAGCTGGCATTTCCCTCTAAGAGCTTATGCCCTACACCTTGGGAGGACTTTGAACCTCGACAGATTTAACTTGCATCAGCCTCGGCAGCACTGCGAGTCTTTAGTGGCATCTGGACTCGAACTCAGGACTTGATGAAACAATACCGGTCGCGAGCTTCGACCATAATCAGTATGCTACTTAAAATCCATCCACTTCCAAACCCCCCGGGGGGGGCCTAATAACGACTTTGTAAGGTAAAATCGTCAAAATTGAAGCAGTCTTTATCGTTTTTATTTTTCCTTATTTTAGGAATGAAACGTTAAAAGCAACTTAATTCCATAAAATAACCCGGCTTTATCATACACAAATGTTAAACATTTAAATGCAGTTAGCAATGTTGACTTCTTATAATTATAATAATCTAAAATAACTCAGCTTTCACTAAAAGCAAAATGTGATTAATTTTCTCTGAAGTATAGAATTATATAAATTCCTAAAATACTTTTCTTAAAATTGACTAATTAGTCATTCACCACTTTTAAGTCAGAATTGCATAAATTCTGGAATATTGTCTTATCGTTTTTCTATCCTACACAACAATTTCCTTAGAAATATGCTATCATTTCATAATCCTATTCATGAGTCATGGGTACTCAAGTTTGTGATCAAACCTAAAGTACAACAAGCATTATCAGTAACAAACTCATACGAGCATTTTTTTAAATTTTTAATAAATGTTATCAAAACTTTAAATTGTCTGCATATTTCTAAGAGAAGTATTTTTTAAATGAATTTAATCTCATTTCTTTATAGAACTACATTGATTGGAATGACTCGAGAAAACCAGACACGTACTTAAGTTTAGCTTGAGGCTTTAACAATGCATCTTTAACAGAGTCATTGGTTGTACAAGCAGATTTTAATATTATGGACTAGCTTCGGAACTCTTGTTCGAGGTCTTTAAAAGAACAATTTCAGAAAATCAATATTTTTTGTATTTGTAAGTCTAGTAATGGGTTCAAGTACCGATTCTACCAAACTTAAATCTATAGAGGCCCAAAGTCTTCACGTTGGCAATGAGTAAAATTTAGGAGGGTTGGTGACCGCTCAGGTATCATCCTCGTCACTTGATAATGGCTCAGAATTTTTAGGTCCTTCGCTAGCAGCCCTCGCGATACTTCAAGTGCAACGCTACTAAACAATCTTCCATTCTACAGTTTGAATTTGTTCATTACAGAAATTTTTGTTCCATTTCTCACTGTAAATAAAAACTAAAAAAAAAGGTAGAAATATTTTATTTCCACGGAACTAACGAATCCATCGCAGTTGTATCCATCATATTTTTTGTTATAGGCATATCTTATAGTGTTACACAACATAGGCATTTTTAATTTTTAAAACTTTAATTTATGTAAGATTTTTTTTAAAAAAAAATTCAATTTGGACTTGAATTTTCAATGCGATGAATTCGCGAAGAAACAGGTTCAAAGAATTAGACCTATGCAGAGATCTGCTTTTCTTTACTTGTTATTCACACCACTACTAGAATTCAAAAGAAATAATTAATAACCTATTCACAATTGTAATGTGGCAACGGTAGCCAAGAAGTCATAGTCGCGAGCTCGTGGCCTGCGTTGTAACGAGTTATGAGTCCGAAATCTTATGCCACTAAAGACTGACAAGTACCGGAGCTGATGCATGTTTAATTTTCTGAGGCTTCAAGTCTTCCCGTTAGTGCGGGGTTGGTTTGAAGAGGGTGACGGCCCAAATTTCATCCTCGTCTTTTGATCAAAATTACGAGATCCGTCGCCAATAGCCTTCATGTTACATCTAAGTACGATGAAAAAAAAAATCGATCCTTCAAAATCCCTGTCGCAATGACATGGAATAGTTTTTTTTTCCCTCGTTAACGTCACACTAGAAGCAACACGAGGGCTATTGGCGACGGACCTTGTAATTTTGAACCACGGTCAAGTGACAAGGACGACATCTGAGCTGGCGCTCCTCCTCTCCTAACATCCACATCACACCAACGGGAGGACTTTGGGCCCCGACAGATTTAACATGCATCAGCCCCGGCTACAAGGCAGATTTTTGGCGGCCAAGGATCGAACCTGCGACTGAACGAAAATCGCCGGCCACGAGTCCGAAACCCACTTGGCTACCGCGTCCCCATGACATGGAATATATTTGATTATTTATATGGTATTAAAAACGATACACAGATAGATGGTTTATTGACACACATTCAGTTAATATTTCATTAAGAATAGAATGTAAAAGGTTTATAAAATCGGGTTATGTTATACGAAAACATTTTAAAATGTGCATTGATAACATTAAATAATATATCTGAAACAAACAATAAATATGTCGTTATACAGATTTTATTTCTGTTTCTATATTGAAGTATGCACATGCGATTTTTTTTTAATTTCCAGGTTCACCGTACTCATAAAAAAAATTGACATTAATACTTCAGAACCAGTATGAATGACAAAAATATCAATACAAAGATGCTACGTCACATGTATGAGATACAGAAAAATCCCACTTCACGTGTTTCATATTACGCGATGATAGGAAATTCCCCGAAATTTTTCCATCTATTAAACACTACTCCGAATTTTAAGAACCTGACCCGAAAGCTGTATTATCGAGTGAGTGATAGTGAAGTTTATTGGCGCAAGAGCTAGATGTAGGCATTCTGCCCCAAACAAGGTAAATCTGTGATCTAGACGTTAAAACATTGAAAATAGATTGGTCGACGAGAAGGGTCAAGTTAGAAAGTAAAGTTTATTGAAGCAAGAGCCAGATATGGCTATGATGCGCCAAACAAAATTTAACTGTGGTCTAGATGTGAAGAAATTCAAGAAAAGATACAAATTGGTTGACAAGAAGGAGGGTCGAAAATAGAGAAGGATCACTAGGGTAATCCGGGGCCTGTATTATCGATTGATAATGCACCAAGCCAACCAACGCATATGTTCGACTTAACATCATGTATTCCAGTAAATAGAAGTGATTTTCCCGGCACCAAATACAAGTTCTTTGATCCAACCAATGAATCGCGGCGTAATATCAAATGTTAAAGCTGAGGAGGACATTTCGGCAGCTGATTAATAAAATTGATGGGGGAAATGAACAATCCACTAGAAGTTTTTTGGAAAAACTATAATATCATAGATACTATAGACAACAACAATCTTTCCTGGAAGAATTATTGCAATTTACAAATGGTGACAGTGTTTTCACCGACGATTCTAGAGAGTAAGTAGAACACAACACATGCACCAAAATGGCGAAATAAACGAGAGAGATTCTGAAGATAAACAAAAAGAACTTACAACAGATTTTCTAAAAAATAAACTTAGCTACTACAACAGATGTTATGAATCAATTTATACAAAATGATTTAAATTTTGGAATAAATTCAAAGGCAAGATGGGGTTTTATTGATGCAATGCCTTGCTATCAATAACTGTTTGCTGAACCAAGCAGAAAAAAGCAAATTAAGTTAGATGATGTCTAAGCCAAAAACAAACAAATAAATAAATAGACAAAAAATATCTATTGAGGAAGAAATTTACTAAACGGAAATGTAACTTCGTATAACTCGAACTTTTTTTTTTTTTTTTTTTTTTTTTTTTTTTTTCATGAATTGTTTATGAATAAAAAATAAATTTTAGCAATAAATAATAGTGCAATTAACATTATTTAACAAAAATTGTTACAAAAAAAATCTAATAAATTTTCTTATTCTCTATTCTATTTCATTTATTCCCATTATTTAATTGTTGAGGTAACTTCGTTTAACTTTGCTTCAATTAGCATTGAATTATAGCTCATTCACAACACTTATTTTCCTTTTTTTGCTCTGAAATTATAATTTAATTTTTTTAAAAAAAAATGTTATCGAACTTTTTAAAATGCACTCAAATTAACTATGCTAAGAATATGAAATCGTATTGAGGCATTTACCTTTATTTTGTTGTTGTTATTGCTATTATTATTATTAGCATTAATGTATATTGAAAATTTCCTTGCATCATCATCAAAGTCATAAAAACTAATGATCACTTTTCACTTAATTTATTCGTTACAGAGTTTCTTCTCTCTCAGAATCTTTTGTCACGAAATATCTTAATTTTTCTTTTGGTTTTATCCTTTCGAAACAAATATATTCTGCTATAATCATTACAAGAATGCAACACCTCAGAAATAGAAATATAATATTACCCAAGAACAATTTAAAGTCTTATTGCCTCGAGATTTTGCACTCGGAATTCAGCAGAACAAGAATTTCAGGTGTAAATGTAGATCAAAGCTTATAAACGAGTTCACTCTATTGTTTTAGGGACACATAGGTGTATCGCATTTTTAAAAAATATTTCTGACGGCACTCTTTTTTTTTTTTTTTTTTTTTTTTTTCTTTTTCATCTTCATTTAACCAAATATGAGGCATTATTTCAAGAAGTTTTAACTGGTTTTAAAATGTTTTACTATAGCAGAATTTGGAATAATATTAAACGAGCGCGTTAAAATAATATTACTTTTTCTTTCACTTGTTAAAAAAAATAATTATAATTCAAATGGCGGTTTCATTAATTCATTTAATACATACGTTAAAAAATTTCTTATCAATTATGTATTTTAATGAAATATGTTATTTTACGTTAGAGTGAAAAATCTTGAAGCCTTCATGATGTATATGTTATTAAAAAAATTTAATCATCATTTCAAGAGAGACAAATACGACCTTTATGTTCACTAACGAAATGTATCGAACTGAGATTTAGAAGGAAAAATGTTTGTGAGAAAATGTGCGGATGTTAGTAAAACAGATGTTATTCATATTTAAGGTACAATAATTTCTTTTTATATTAAAAATGAATAGTTGCATTTTAATTATCATTGCAGTAAGCATTTGTTCTAGAATAAAAAGTTCGGTTACATGACCTTAGCACATGAAAGTATTATCAAAAAGATAATAGACAACAAAGACAGAAAGAAAGAAAGAAAAAAAAAACTAAAAATAGTTATCATTAAAACGATAACCAACTATGCTATGAGAATTAAATTATTTATCATTTTTTGTAACGCAATGGAATGCTAATTTTTATCAATACATTTACGCTATCAATATTGTAATATAATATAATTTTAAATAAATTTAATATTTTTTATGTATATAATTTAATGATTTCAGTGCATTTCACTTTAAATGGAATTATTCCATTTGTAAGTGTCCACCGGTCACCACATATACAATATTTTTCAGCACAAAAAGGAAGGAGGCACTCTACAAAAATAATAATTTATTTATTTTGAAATTTCGTGTCAAATTATTGCATCCTATAATTACAAATGGCGAAATTTTTCCGATCAAGGAATTTTAACTTTAGCCATAGCGCTCGTTGGACTGCTCAACCAAAATTCAATAAAAAAGTTAAAATATTGAGGGTATTACAGTTTTTTAATACTGTTTACCAAAGAAATTACCGACAATGCCGTTAAGGCTTGCGTATCTCCGGATTACATTCGTACTATTCAAGCATTTCATCGGACAGCAAAATTGTCAGATCTATCACCAAACATACGTAGGATATAGTAGGCTACCAGATTGGCGCACTACGAAATAATGAAGTACTGAAACAAATTGAAAAATATCTGGCAAAAAATCTACAGGACGAGTTTAGGATTCTGAATTCGCTGTGCAAAAGTATACACCTCAGTTAGGAGAGGCATTTACTGATGCAATATTCAAGGCGCAACTCCTAAGCATTAATACATTCTAAAATTTTGAAAATTTTAATTATTTCATTGTCTATGTATGTGTGTCTTACATGTATTTAATTTTAATTTAAAAAAATTTAAATTTAACGGTCTTTTTTCTCTCGTGTTCCACCCCATCCCCAAATAGAGCGAATTTTATATTTTTGTTTTAATTCTTATAAGATTATATATTTCTCTCACACATGGCCAAAATAATGAGGTCCATCTCTAACAATTCGTTATCATTTCCAATGCGAGATCAAAGAAAACAGAATCAGAAATGTATTATTAATGGATAATATTATTTATCAAAATTTAAACTAAACAGTAAAAATGATGTCACTAGAGAAATACTTCTGGTGTATTCCAAAATTGTAGTTAAATTCTGAATAACTATGTTTGTATATTCAGAATTTATCTATTACATATGTATGTGTAATGGTTTCACTTAAATTTAAATTTATTTCCTAAAAAATCTTTACTTTAACTATCACAACAAGGAGTTCACCTTTATTTCCTGGTACAATTCATTTTAATCTTAAAACTGATGTGATCATGCGATTTCTAAATCTGCTAAGTGAAGCGTTTCTCACTCTCCGAATTAGCAAGGATAATCCCCATTAAACATTTAGTCTCCATATAAAATACCCATAGATCCCAACATCTAATACCACGTGATCTGAATAATTCTTACTGAATCTTTCTTCCAAACAGGGAAAGTTTCTCTCTCTCTTCACTCTCAACCACTGAGGTGAGTGGATGTGTACTGTGATGCGTTAACCACTATCCTGATGTATCTGCCTTTCCTCTCGTATGATATTAATAAATTCATAATTTCAAGTTACTTAAAGTTTCCTCATTGTTTCACGACTGAAGTAAAACATGGTTTAAAGTTCAATAAAGAAAAACTATATTAGCAGTAATTCATATCACCAAATATATACATATTTGGAATTTAACTATAGTTTGGGAAATTAATATAAGAATTAAAAAAAGAAAAGAAAGAAACCATCGTCCCGTTTATATTACTTCCTGATGTCTTTAAATATTTGGAAATCGTTCTGAGATACTTTCAGTAATGTTTATTAAGGATTATTGCAACAGTTTAAACTGGGGTGATCAATTGTCCAGCCATAATGGAGGAGCACACCTATTCGTATGTCTAACGTTACAAGTGTCATAACAGAAGATTGGACCGTTTGACGGAACCAAGTTTTTACGTTCTTGGGAAAAGGGATTCTACTTAATTAGTGTTAATTCAGCTGGTAATGGGATTCGGGAATCCAATACGTAAACAAAATATGCATGACTCTAAGTAGAAAAATTCAAATTTAAAGACTGGAGTTAAGAATAATTAATTTTAAAAAAAGAAAGAATAAATTTAATTTATCACACACACACACACACCCATATATATATATATATGTGTGTGTGTGTGTGTATGTATGGGGATGATTTAAAGGCTACAAAAAACAAAAAAAGGGAAAGTGGTCTTTTCTTTCTAATTTTTTCATTCTTTGTCTATGTATTTGCCTATTTACTTTATCAATTGCAATTTCAGAGTCAATACAATTTCAATGAGTGTGTACTTTTATAGGAAAAACGAGGTCAAAAAATTTCACTTAAAGTATTACAACTGAAAGTTTCTGTTGTCGATTGAATAAACTTCTTAGATGTGATAATATTAATTCAATACAAAAGCAATACCAACAGCGTTTCGCTTTATAATTTTAATATTATCGTAAATCTGGTGCAATTCTGTGTATCAACAATCTCTTTCTTCAGATCCAATAATACATGTGTACGGTCGTTTCTAAAAAAACAATACAATTGTCTTTCACTATTAAACTCAGTCCATAATCAGCAAAGAAATTCCTTTAAAAAACCGATATTAATATCTACAGTCGACATGTGATTATAGAAAATGACACACGAAACGCCTCTTTGATGGTAACCGAGTGTAACGCGGATAACAAAAATACAATACAACTTATCTTTCACTTACAAACTTATCAATCTATCTGAGGTGCAACTTTAGGATCATTGAATATCAGCCTAAGGGTTCAGATATTTCAGATAAGGGGGAACTTAAAATAGCGGGCATTCTCTGAAATCATCCTTTTTAGTCATTTTGCTTCATTATTGTTATTGTTGTCTTGCTTTTGAGACTGCAAGCTTGGAATAATGAATTTCGGGGATTTTTTAAGCAAATTAGCCCACATCTTGGGTATTTTGGGAAATGGTAAGTAATTTATAAATACATCAAAACCTTTTAATTAAAGCGTACATAAATTAACTTTCGATAAACTTAATTAAGCAGTAATTGGAATTTTGTTGGTTTGTTTGTCGTTATCGAGCATCAATAACGGTTAAAAAAATTTCAAAATAAAAATATTTTTAGTTACAGTTATATACGCTCAGATTCCACTTTTTTTGATTTTTTCCCCTATATTTTTATATTTCTAAATAGCATTTTATTTGAAATGTTCTTAAATACAACATTCATGTTAAATAATAATAATGAATAAATATCCACAGTGATGAAAAAAAAAGGACCACCCTTGAAGTTTCCATAATTCTGAATGATATGGCTCAAAACGGACCAAATTACTGTTATTAGGTCTTAGTTTTTTCTATTAATAAACATAATTAATTACTTAAAATACCCCTATTGCATAGATGCCATTTTATATTCTCATTACAAAAAAAAAAATTGGACTAAATTTCAAATTTCGTAAAATATTGAACAAACAATTTTTTGTGTCATGCAAATTTAAAAAATGCAACTTCAAACGTAAATTGAGCATTTCAAACACTTATCGAAGTAAATTTTTTATTCGTTATTTTTTAAGAAATTCTTACACTGATCAACAGAAATTATTTTCCAAAACTCAAAATATGAAGAAAAAAAAGTTGAAAATATTATATTAAAGAAATGCAAATCATATGAAATAAGGATATGAAAAATGCTTGATGTAACACGCAAAGTTTTCAAAGTGGTTTAATTCCTAATTTCCTGGGACCTCTAAATAAAAAATTTTAATCAATTATTTGCATTAGTTCAAGAAATGTTCAAATAATTGTTTTTAAGCTCTTTCGAGGAGAATATGTATTATTCCTTAATTTCTAATTTTCAATCCTCTTTATTAGTGCTGTTCATTATGAATAATCGGATTATTTTCTTTAAACTAATAAAACTATTAACATTAATTGTAAGAAATAGTTTTGAACGTATTAAAATTAAATAATAATTTTTTTAAATTGTGTTTTTTTTCCTTCAAACATAGAAATTAAATTTTACTAAGACATCATGGTTATTTGATTCGAAGTTATTAAAAATATTCTAAAAAACATCACAATTTTTGTTATTTTGTTGATTAATGATTTGGACAATGTAATCTTAAATAAAGTTCATTAAACAAAAATTGGAAAAATAATTTACTTAAATTACTCTACCAATTTATACAAAAAAATTAAAGTCATAATTATAATTTTTTTTTTGGAAATAAATAATGTTGATTTAGTAAATTAACCAAATGATTAATATTAGGATTTTGTTCCCTCTGAGCGTGAGCATTCATTAACAGTGTTAATAATTTTTAAAGTGGTTTCAGTACATATATATATATATATATATATATATATATATATATATATATGAGATGTATTTCTTCATATTACTTTACATCTTTTACACGTAAATGTTTTTTTAAAAAAATATTAGTACTTTATATAAATGTACATGATAATTTTAAATATTTACGATACTTAAATTTAAATATTACAATAATTGTATGAATACATAAAAACGTTTTTTATACATTTAAATTCTGTCATAACTAATATTAATAATATTTTTAGTGTAGTTCACGATGTATATTTTGTATAAAATTACAAGTACAGTTTACATTAATACTCTAAATTATTTCTCAATAAAATTCCTTCATTCATTTTTTTTCCGAAAAATTAGTTTAATGAATTAGTGATACTAGTAACAATTATCATATATCTGGCGGAGTTTATAATTAATCAGTAAATAATGTTTATATTTTAAATTGATTATTTATGTGTAAATATTACGGATACGTTGTAGCGATTGAAAAGATTTCTAAATCATTTTTATTGAGTGCAAAATTTGTGAGGATACGTAAATAAGATTTACATTGCTCTAGAGAAACTAAACTAGATCAGTATTGCAACATATATTTTTTGGAGTCATTTCGGCAAATTCGTCATTTCTTATGATTTCTTACGTCATTTTTTCTTAATGAAGCATTAAGAGAATTGTTCCCTTGAAATTCAGCCTATGTTCATGTCACTCGAAGTTATTTTATAATAAGGTATTTTAATGTAATGTAAATTACAATGGTATTTTTGTTCAATATTTCAATCAAAACATTTTATTCATAAAATAATCAACATGTTTCTCGATTTAAAAGGTCATATCTAAAACAATGTAACAACAAATCTGATTGTACTTTAATAAATTTATTTATTTATATTTTTTATTTATTTGATTTTGTATTACATTGCAATTTTAAGAAATTAAAAAAAAATGTGCATTCAAATTAAAACGATTCTTTTAAGTTGACCGCAAGCTTAATTAGACAGAAAACAAAAATAATCAAAAATAATTGTTGAGCTTATCTGTTCTCAGTTTTTAATGAGTAACTTTAACACACGTTTTTAAAACTTAGTTCTTTTATGAGGAATAAATAATTAATTACTACGGGAAAACTTTTTAGTATTATCTCGCATGAACTTATACATTTTAAGGTATTCATAGTTATATTTCGAGAGTACATTTGATAATTGAAAGCGAATTTCAATTATTCATAAAATGATAGAGACAAATACAATTTTATGTTATTTTCGCTTTTCTCATTTTACAGTACTCTTTATTTATTTATTTATTTTTTTTTTTCAAGACATTTGAATTTTTTGAGAAATTAGGTTATTATAAAACTTTGATGATGATTTCGTATTTCTCACTAATGACGCTGTTTTATATATCTCTATGTGTTTAATAAATTCAATTAGGAATCATATATCTTTGACAAATAAAATAAACCTTTTGAGCATTCAGAGTAACTCCTCAATTTATAATTTATTACTTCATAAACAATTAACTTCTTTGTGAGTGAGTTTTTAGTTGTATTAAATTTCACACTTAATACACAATATACTCAAAAGAGTTCCAGTAAAAAAGTTCAAATGGCGCTATCTAAACGAAACCGATAGAATAATGCAGCAACGATCTTAGATAAGCATTTCATAGATACGTTTCACACATTTCTGTTCTCTTGAATAAAAAATAATCAATTTTATTTCTCTTCACATCTGTAATTAATTTCAATTTATAGAAAGATGCAAATCAGCATTATTCGTCAATTTTTAATATATATTTTCATAAAGAAAAACTATCAAATATAGAAAGAATTTTCCAGCGAATCATCGGAATTGAACTTATCAAACATTTTATCTTTCCATTGTTTGATACATACACATAAGTCGTAGATAAACTAAAAGCATAGCCTTGTGCATTTAAACAATGGAGGGTGGTATTCGTCTTAAATCGCTCTATCTCTTCCAAGATAAAAAAAAAAGTCATATTAAAATAATAAGATACACATATTGTGAGATTAATAAACACAACACTCATTTAACTTTTTAAGAAGATAAATAGCTGTTATTGGAATGATAAATTTGTTAAAAGTTTTAAGAAAACATTATCAAATTATTTGTAACGTTGAGCACATTTTTGATAAATGGTATTTGAAAAGTTCTTAACATTTTTATTAACGTTTTTTAAGATTAGATAAGAAAAAAATCATCACTATTAGACAGTAAAAATCTTACCTAATATTTTTATGAATATAAATAGCGTCTGTTTGTTTATATTGGTTTTAAAAATATATTAGAAACTTCGATGTAATTTATAAAGTTTACTGAATTTAACTTTATACGGCAGCTTATTCAGTGTTACAATTAAATAATAAAGAAAAATAATTGTAATCAATTATGGAAGTAATAATCACACTAAAAATTATTAGCAATTTTAACAAAAGGACTATTTAGCTTACATATATGTTATCTATTTCAGGATTTTATTAGCGTTTCACGAAACTCAAATAAAATGAAATTAAATAAATATAAAAAAATGACTTAAGAAAGCAATGCAACTTGCGGTTTGTACAAACATTAAGACACTTTCCCCAGCTTAAATTAAATTATGAAAATAAATTTTACTCATCATTCAAAATAATTTATCTTAAATTGTGTAAGAAGTTCATATTCTGATCTTGATTTATAAAACTTATTTAATATTCCTTTTATTCTAGCATGCAACGCAATAAGATAGGCTATGAATAGGAATAGATATTTTAAGTAATAAATATTTTGTCAGTAAAAATGTGTTCCACTAATAAGCTTACGAATAAATGTTTTTTCAATCCTAGTCTTCTTAAATCTTGAAATCAAAGTAATAGGAAAGTTATATGTTCATTAAATCATAGTTCTATACATCTTTAAATACCTTCTACAAATTAAATTCATAAACCCCCACTTGATTAATTTTAATCAAACAAGAACTTCAAATTGTTTTCTCCTCATTTTTATCAATCGAAGCATCTCTAAATTTTCTTTTTAGTCTTACATTACCATTGTCTTTTGCTCATAATTTTTCATCAAACACATGAATATCATCCAAAAATCGTAGAATCATTAAAAAATTTCTCATGATTCTGGGAAGATTGGGTTTTTCTCCATTTTCTTTTCACTAACTTAAGGGACTTTATAGTAAATTGAGTCGCATGAAATTACAACAATTTTTTCCCAACCATAATGAAGCGTGATTAGGTAAATTCGAGGAAGATAGAAGTGAAGTGAATTGAATCAGAAGTAATGATATGTAAATGAAATAGAATTTATATGAAAATGGAGGGACATAGAAGATAACGTCAGGCTGATATATAACTTTAAGTTGTATTAAAGCATCGCGGTTAATCTTTTGTATGAAAATGAATCTTGGAAGTCATTGAATCAGAAGGGATGAATTGGTAATGTAAGATTTTGCTAGTTGATATTAATTTAAAATTGATGAGTTAAGTGGGATTCGAGAGAGAGAGACCTTATCTATTCTTTAACGATAAACAAAGTATTTTATCTCGGTCTCACATATCTTCATTTTGAGTCTGGTATTTATTGACTGTTTAATTAGAAGAAACAATGGCAGTAGAACTAAATAATGAAGATAGAGCGTCACAATCCTACATTAATAATGACATGCCAATTAAATATCTTTTCGTTATTATCAGATTAATAACACGCAAAAAAAATTTTTTTTTTTTTAATGTCCAAATGATGCATCATTAAAAAATTAAAATGCAATTGAAGAGAACATAATGATAAAGAGTCTTTTTCACAAATTTTATAGGTGAAAAGAAAGAAGAAAAAAAAAACCTTTATATCCATATTTCCAGAAAACTTAAGTCACTAATTTTCTAATCATTGAAGGCGTGTTGTACGTGATGTTAAAATGTCTACTTAATTATTTATGGTCCAACAGGATGGTCATGAAAAGTTTGTTTCCAATGCGGACATACCCCCCATTTGTGAAAGATGAAGTCCCCATTAATTTACAAGAACTAGCATTTTTATGAAATCTGTGATTTAAAAAAAAAATTGTCGTAGCAATACCTTACTGGATTTATGAATAACAGGCAAGATAAGGGAGAGAGTGCGAGATGCAATTGTTCATCTCTTGTAGATGTAGGGTCATCCAATTATTGTTTCATAGAAGAAATTGTGACGTATTTCCTTCATTATTTATCTCCACAGTCATTTATAGTCTAATTAAATAGCAAATTAAGTTCAAAACTGCAATTGAAGATACGTAAGAGAAGGATGACACATTTTATTAGCTATTAATGAATATATTTGCAAGATCGCTCTCATTTTAGAATCCCTCTTAACTCAGTTTATTTTCAACAAAATCTAACTTACCAAATCCTTTTTCGATTCAAACACTTCTCGATTATAGCTATAACAGATTCAACTCCTACTATTCTAATAAGAAGTCACTTCCAACTACTATCGATATAAAAATGATTAATTTCGTTGATTTATTTCAATGTACAACATCTATGAGCTTGTCATTATTTTCTATCTCTTTTCTTTCTTTTCAAATCTATTTCGCTTATATATTACTCTATCCTTAACTCAATTCATTACACTTCTTACCTTCATCTAATTTACTTAAATACGTTTCATTTTGGTTAGCAAGGAGTTTTAATTGTATGCAATTCAATTTATAAAATGGCCCCTAAAATTAGTAAAGAGGAAACCACAAATAACTCGACGTCACAAAGTCTTTATAATTTGCTGGTACATAGTGATGAAACTCCCTAATACCCTGCATCTGATCATAGTGAGCTCATGAGAGGTAGTCAATGCATACATTTCGAAAAAGATGAGAGTTTGAAAATGAGTATTGGAATGAGATTCATCTAGAATTTCTTTAACGGTTGAATTGGAAAAAACTTAATAAAATCAGTTTGGGGACGAAAGAAAGATGTATGTGAGGATTTGGTTAAATTTATTGATAACTTTTTACACAAGTGGTTATAGTCGTTTATTAATGGCATGACGATTGTTTCCGATACTAAGAATTCAGAAATTGTAGTTGCTGGTCCAGATAAAATAGGTTTGCAAAAAAAAAGAAATGAATATCCACCATAATAAAGCTTAAGAAATTCATATTAAATTACATAAATTTTAAAATAAATGTGAAAATTTGAGACAAAGAGGTGAAGTTTTTTAGCTGCAAAACGAAAAACAAAATACAATAAAGTACGGAAAAGAACATGATAAATAAACGAAATTCTTTTCCCGATAAAATGAAAAGTAGTTATTTGGAAAATTACATCTTTAATTGAAACGATGTACTTGTACGATTTTTTGGATACAACGAAATGATTGACTTTTTGTGTTCGTAAGAATTAAAGCTTGTTTTATAAGTAATTCATTTTGTTTATGAGTCATTTTTGATGATCAAATAAAAATAATTTATTAAAAACATATAGTTTTTTGTTAGTTGGATTGTTTTTATCGAAATTCAATCTGCTTATTACCTAAATTTTTATTATTTTCTTTTCTAGGCAATACTACGACTACTGATATTACTAGTCCAGGTAATTTTATGAGTTCTTCTACTCCAATGATAATCGATACATCTACTCTTACACAATACAGAACTACAGAAGACCCTCACTCCATATCAACTAAATTTATATCGTCTCTGTCTACCGGATCTACTTATGAAACAACTTTCAAAGATAAAAGTACTCCAGATTATTCCTCAACTTTCAGCACAGGTTCGCCAAAAGTGTCAGAGCCAACTCCTACTGTCCAGACATCTCCAAGTAGCCTCCCAACTGGATCAGACACCTCTCCTACCGGTACTGTCCCAACTGGATCGGAAACCTCTCCTACTGGCACTGTCCCAACTGGATCGGAAACCACTCCTACCGGCACTGTTCCAACTGGATCAGGAACCACTCCTACTGGCACTGTCCCGACTGGATCGGAAAGTACCCCCACAGGCCAAGCATCCACTTCCAGCCCTGCTCCAACTGGATCGGAAAGCACTCCCACAGGTCAACCACCCACCAGCAGCCCAGGTCCAACTGGATCGGATCCTACTGTTAAGCCAACGGGATCAACAGATAAAGGTGGTCTTTCAAGGGGAGCCGTAGCTGGTATAGTCATTGGATGTCTTCTAGTACTCGCCATTGTAACAGCAGCCATTGTGTTTGTAGTCAAAAATAGGAGAGGCCCAGAATCCCAAAGACTGAATGTCTAAAATTTATAACATGTTCTATTTTTTAAAGAAACAAAATCTCACCTGGATTGTGTACAAATCGAGAAGTTTATGATGCTACAAATATCATTGTTAAAAACTGAATCATGCAGATCTGTACAGATCAGAAAAGCAGTAAAAGGGCCCTTACTGTTGGCAGCTAATATCATCACTGTTCTAAATGTGTATAAAAGATATTGAATTTTATATAAAAATGTTGTTGAGTTAAAAATGTTTTTGGGTTTTTCTGCAACTTTTTTTTAATAGGGACGCTAAAATTTAAGGATGTTTCTACCAGAACTGTGTTAAAATTATGTATGTAATTATTGGGTTTCATGATTCCTTTGAAACTAACAATTCACCTCCTACGCATATAAAAATATATTAAAAATTTAATGAAAGATTTACATTAACAAATTTGGATATAAAATATGATAGAAAGTTTAGTTGAAATATTAAAAATATTCATTCAATTCTTATAACACATGTGATAGGTGTTTTTTTTTTTTTTTTTTTTTTAATTTTAAAAAAAAAAAACTAAATGTAAAAAATAGGTAGATTATTGATCTTCTATAGGCAAACAAATTTGCTTATTATACTTCTTTAAATATCAATAATACATTCTTTTTTTTAATACTTCGTATTATTTATGAGTATTCTTAAATAAGATTTCTGATTTATAGCAACATGGACGTCTTCCTTTGTAATAAAAGTATTGTCTGATATTCGAACGCAATTTAAAATTTAACTTTACTTAATTTTTAAATTGGTTTTAATTGATGAAGGATTTAAAAATTAAGTTTACTTAATTTTTAAATCTAGTTAAGTTAGATCAGCGATTGTACTTAACAATCAAATTTCATTTAATGTATTTTCATCACTAAAAAAAATACAATAATTAAAGCGAAATAAAACATTATTTGTGTAACTAGTAGAGAAATATTTTTTCAGGAGGTTTATGCTAGAAAAGAGAGCAAACACAATATAATCCTTAAAGAAATAAAAATATTGTTAATAAACATAAACTAACATTTGAATTATAAAATAATTACATCATAAAGTCATTTGATCTATGCAATGAACTACGAAGAATAAATTTTTCTCCCAAAGGAACTCCTTTCTTCGCAACGCATTCAGTAGAGTTTGTTTTAATTTAATTTATTATATTACGTGACCTATTACTATAATCCTTTTACTGACTAATAATAGGAAATGAATATTAAAATTATTTGATCCCAGAACATTCCAAGAAAGAAGCCAAACCAAAATGAGGTAGTTGAAAATCTTGAGCCAAAAGTGGTTACCTCACAACTGTCTTAAAATTCTGAATAATTTTATTCAGTTTTAGAAACTTCTTGATTCCTGATTGCATATGATCAGTCGGTAAATGAATTACCTTTTTATTATACATGTTTTATTTCAATTCAATTTTAAAAAAAATTAGAAGAAACTTACATCGACATATTTTTGAAAATTAAGTTCATTACTGGTAAAAGCAGGCATGAAACATATATTTTGTATGTTTTATTTCTATCCAATAAAGAAATTAGGAGGAATTTACTGTGGCATATTTTTGAAGATTAAGCTCATTACTAATGAAAGTAAGTATCAAACATAAACAGAAACATTTATGTAAAATTAGCCCCTTTGGTGGCTAATAATGACTTTGAAGTAATTAGTAATATGAAGTTGACTGATTGCTTATTAACGTCTTACTTATAAGCAACACGAGGTTGTTGTGATCGGTCTCGTAATTTTAAACTACGATCAAGTGATAATGACAACACCTGATCATGCACCATATCCTCCTAGTTTCCACACCATTTCAACGTAACCTTGATCCTCGCCAGATTCAACGTGCATCAGCCCTGTAGCACGACAGATCTTTAGTGTTATTCAGACTCGGATCTCGAAATAAAGTACATTACCAAGAGCCCACGATTCGGCTGAAACAACGCCGGCTATGAACTTGCAACTTGGACAACTCGGTTGCCACAATAATATGTGATGACAATAACAATGTGATGTGAATTAGAATCTACTTCGCTGTTAAATTTAAAAGAATATATCAAATTATTATTACATATATAGAAAAAATGAGATCGGTAAAACGCGTGATACATTACGAACTGCTTTAAGGGAAAATGGCTTTACGAATAAATAAATAATTCGATATAAAAACCAACGTTTTTAAAAACAACGTTTTTATATGGTGGCAAAGTTTATTAGAGAAAATTATTGAAATATTAGTTAAAACTGTTAGTTATTTTTAACTTTAAAATTTACTTAAAAAGAGACATTTGTGAGAGTATTAAAAAATTCATAATACTCATAAAATCAAAACATGCATTTGAAAGTTTGTAAGTCATTCTATTCAAAAAAGAATGGGAGCCAGAATTCAGAAAAAATTATTGTGATAAGACATGGCGCCAAATATTGGAAACTTTCTTGCGAAGGATTACTGACTAAAAGTCAGCAACCCTTACTATCTCGGAGATAGTAAAGGGGAGATAGTGTCTCCCCTTTGTGAGTACAAAAGGTTTATGATTCCTCATGCGGCGTGGGGAGTGCCCGGTGCTCCCAGAGGGGGAAAGAAATTTTTCCCTCAATCCTAAAAGCGCCGAAAGAATATTTTGAGAGGAAAGAATATTTTGACTTATTAAAATTATTGAAATATTAGTTAAAACTTGTCGCAAACGTCAAAATATTGCATTGTTAGGCGAGTACGAACGATTCCCAAAATTTCAAAGCTCTAGCTTGATGGGAAGTTGGTTAAATTAACGATCGAAAATTTGATGACACTCACACCAAGTGAAATTCAGAAAAAAGTTGTAAAATATGATGAATTATACATTACACAATTAATTAGAATTAATAAAATAAGATTCATAAGAATAAACTATCAAAAATTCAATTTTTTAAACACTGAATTAGGCCCTAAAGGGAAAAAAAATGTTATTACATCACAGCTTGGTCTTTATAAACTGGGTTAGAACTTTCTTAACAAAGTAGATTAAAATTGTTACACTAACAACTTTTGACGAATACAATAAAAACCGATGAATTAAAAGTTACTTTTCGTTCACGAGTGCTAAAAAACTTGAACGACACAAGTCGATCAATGAAATAAAATCGAGCTAATCTATCAAAATAGATTCTGAAGTACTTATATATTAAAATGAATTGTATAAGAAATGGTATTAAATTAGATAAAAGATATTAGTTCTCTGAGAAAGAAGATTAATATTCATAATATAAATTTTGGCTTTAATTTTCAGCTTTATGAATCACCTTACTGATGACCATGATGATAGATGAAGCTTAGACTACTATAAAATTAAACAGAACTTTGTAAAAAGACCACTTAAAATTTTTTTATTGTGATAAAAGTGTTTACTTTTCTCTTGGATTTCCTCATTATATAGATTTTTGCTTTATAGTATAACGAAGAACGTCAAGGCTTAGCTTTTACTTTAAAATAACTTTTAGCGAAGACGTTTTACTTCTGAAATTCATAGAATTCTTATAGAGCGTAATATCATTAAATGCATTCAAGGGAAACGAATGATCTGGGCTTCATATTGTTAGAAGGGATGAAAAAAATCCAGTAAAGAAGATTTTTGCAGCAAAGCCCTTTATCGGTAGAATTTTAAGCCATTAATGTGAAACCATTAACCATTAGTTTAAACCATTAGTGTGAAAAAAATAAGGAAATAATAAATTTGCATTACTGCGCTCTTAATAATTCGAAAGTTGTACACATTATTCCAATACCAGCACCGAGGACCTTCACAATCTGTCCATCAAGTGAAAATTGGCAGATAATAAAAAATGTAGTGTGTCTTCTTTCTTGTCAGCTTCAAACGGAGATAGTAAAATGGCCTTTGAGGTAACATTTAGAGTAAATTAAAGAATTGCAAGACCTGGACGGGCACATGCAATGGCAAAAAATTTAATTGTACCATGTGCAAAAGATATTGCTAAGTGTATTTTTGGAGAAAAGACAGCAAAGAAATTTGGTTCTTTTATCAAACAGTAACTTACATTGTTGAATAGAATTAATGATCGGGTAATCAATATGGAGAGTGAACTAATGAAGAGAATAAAATTGCTATATTTTGCGATCTTGTTGGACGAGTCGATCGTTGTAATACTGCAATATTGCTTGTCTATATTAGATACATTTTTAAGAATTCTATTCAAGAAGTTAGACTATTTTCAAAACCGTCGAAAACCTATACAACTGGTGAAGTAATTTTCGATATGGTCAATGATTATTTTTTTTTAAAAAAAATGGAATAAACTAATCTTATTGTGTGGGTGGAGGCTCAAGTGATGCAAAACATCGATGACAGGAATACATTCTGGTCTTGTGGCAAGGGCAAAGAATATTAACAAGAAAACTGAATAGATTCATTGCTGTATTCATAGACAATCATTGCATGTAGGCATATTTTTTCAGAGTTATTACTACTTTGAGTAATATTGTAAAAATTATAAATTTTACTAAATCGTGTGCTGTAAACTGCTGTCTGTTCTATGCGCTTTGCAAGGACTTTGAAAGCAATACTTACAAAACTTTACTTTGAATACAAGGACTTACAAATTCCCACAGAAGTTAGATGGATTTCCCGAAGCAACGTTTTGACACGCTTGTTTGCTTTGAAGTCTGAAGTTCTATCATTTTTATTGATCATTCATTTCATTTATCCTCTTGCATAATCAATATTCTTTGACTGACAAAGGTTGTATATTTATCTGACATCTTCGGTAAACTAAATAAATTAAATCTATTTTTTTCAAGATGCAGGTACCACCATTTTTCAGAAAGCATGATAAAATTGAAATCATGTTAAAAGAAATCACCTTTTAGATCTAATATGTAACGGTGAATGAGTACGAATATTTTGATTCTTTCAGCGGCGTTTTATCCGAAAATTTAATTAAATTTGATTAGAAAATAAAAGAAATATTTGTGAATAACTACAACACCTTTCAATTAACTTTCTATGACTATTTTCCTAGAAGATGCAATATATAGCTCTATCAAACGTCTGGAATCAAGGAGATCTTCTTCAAGGAGATGTAAGTCTAGAAACCTCTCCAACTTTATCGAAAGAAAAAAAAAGAAAAGAAAACCTCATTAGATTATCTTGGGACAATTCATTAAAAACTATTTTTAAGGATCACTCTTTGATTTCTGGCTCAGTGTACAAATGAATACACTGTTTTGTCAAAAACCGCTATTAAAATGTCATTACCCTTTGCACTATATATCTACAAGAGAAAGGATATTCAACATATACTTTTAAGAAATACTTTTACTCAACATATACTTTTAAGAAATACTTTTACTCAACATATATTTTTTTTAAAGATAAATACAGAGACAGATTGAATTCAGAGCCTGATCTAAGACTGAACACTCAGACATTGAGGCAAACGCTGAATGTCTTTATTCATTCAGACAGCTACAAATATGTCATTGAAAGGTTTTTTCCCCCCAGTTTAACGTATACTTATCTAAGAACCGGTTGGTATGTTGAATTAATTTGTATTCATTTTCTTGTACCTATCATTTTAGTTTTTAATAATGTTTATATTATTCAGATGTTTATGATTATGTTTCGTTTCTTGTTATGAACAATTGTGCAACACGGAAAATAAATATTCTACCAAATTTAATTTTTCTCGTAACTTTTACTTTTTACTTTACTTTTTTTAAATTTGTCTTGTAATTGCTTAGAAAACGACTAACTAAAGATTCGTCAATTTCTTTCGAATATTAGAAGGGATTCATAAGATGAAAATGGTTGAATGCCACTGATGTAAGGCGAGGGGTTTGACGAAGTTTACAAACCCTTAGATAGATAGCTCAAATGAACCCAATTGGGCCCTAAGTTAACAGACTTGTCACTTCATTTTTTTTTTAAATATTGAAAAAAATGAAGTAATTTTTGAAAACATTTAAAATTGCATTGGCGCTTATGAAAGGAAATTATAATGATTCGAAAACAGATATCAAAGCATATCAATTAATCAAAATTATTAAACTTCACAACCGGCAATCAGAAAACTATTTTTTAAGAAATGAATCAATAAATATTCCAGGTAATCATAAATTACGATATTAAAATTTATTACTCTTCTAGAATAATTATTAAATTTACTGTCTACGAAGTTTGAAAATACAAGGCAAATTTTAATTTAGAAACATTCTAAACCTACAGAGAAGATGAAAACCGTCTCTCAGGTAAAGTAGCCGCAAGAACGGCATAGGTATTGATTCTCAGACAGTAAGATGAAAAGAATTTTCAAGCGGTACGCGAGTAGCTGTGATTAAAAAATTGCTTTTTGTCCGGTAATTTCGAAAACTTACCATTAATGTAAAATCGAATTGCGAAACTGAAAAATAAACTTCCAGAAAAATAATATTGTGAAGAATTACGTTAGAAAAAGTGCTGTAGTAATATAAAGAAGATATTAACATTATATTATATTTACTTTTTATAAGAAATATTTTTATAAATAAAAAACAACAGTTAAACATTTTGCATATCGTCTTAGAGATTAGTTTCCCTTCGAAGTAAGACAATGGAACCAGTATCACAGGCAAGATATATATGCACATACCTTAAAAGTGATTTTAAAAAAATGTTAATAATAAGCTAAATAAAGAAAAAAAACTGGAATATTTTCCATTAAAAATAAGAAAAACTATCGTTAAAAGACTGATAAAAGATATATCAATTAATGATGACAATTATTTACAATCTAATCAAATTTGAAATATTTTTATCACACTTGTATGTCTTTAGCATAAAACTATAAAAAGAAGAAAATAATGTCTTTAAATATATTACAATGGAGTTGAATTAGACTTGGAACCTTTTAGTTAGAACAAAAGGTAATATGAGAAAAAAAACTGTCCAATGGTACACTGATAAAAAAAGTTTTAAAACTACTTATGTAATTCATTCATCGGACATTATAGAATTGAATTCAGGACTACACAAAAGAGGAATAATAGTTGTATTCTGAATTTAGCGATAAATGGCGCTGTTCCTTTTCGCATGTAATTCTCGCTGTCCATGACAGTAAATGCAGTCTATGATTCTCTCGCGTATTCACTAACACGGATTGAGACAGAGTTGCCATCAAATCCTGCCATTTAGAATTTAACTGAAATGATGCAACATGTATGTCAAGAGAAAATCAAGTCCATTTAAAAAAAGGTATTAGCTTCTCAATTTTCTCTGAAAAAGCAAAAGCATATATTCTAAGTTACTATGCTACCAATTTATCGAATTTGATACCTTAGTTCTCCTCAGATTGATAGGAATTTCTCGTATATCCTTTGACTGTCAAGAAAATAATTTGCACAGCTTTTTCTAAACTCTGCCGTTGACAGAAATAAGAAAGCAGACGCAAACAACATTCTATTTAAATATTCTTTTACGCTCTAATGAACACGCTCTAAATTGACTTAAAGTCTGTATTTTTTTTTCGTGTAAACTCCACTTAAAGAGAATGGCTTACTTCCGTATAGGAAGGGAACAAATTCCGGCCGTACGTTTTTGGGAAGAAATTTAATGTTGTGACAGACTATCATATTCTCTATGCTGGTCGATTAGTCTTGAGGATTTTTCATGAAAATTAGTAAGATGAGCTTTATGCCTTCAAGAGTAAGGCATGTCCAATGCATATAAGAGTGGTAAGAATCATAAATCATTGATAGCCTTTCTCGAGATCAGTTGGAAGATGACACTGACTCCTTTGAAGAGGTGACTTGACTTCTTGACACTTTTATGAACCTCGAGGCAGAACAGAGGAAGGATTCAGATCTCGAAAAAATTATATCACTGAAAGAAAATCCTGGACCAATAAAAACACATTATGAATTAATTGAAGAAATACTTTTTCAAAAAGAACTTTATACGGATGTAAAGATATAACTGCTGCTCATTCCAAGACACCTACTCAAAGATATACGATATTTTTATCACGCACCTACAGCCGGTCAAGTAGAATTTCTCCGAACATAAGAAAGACAGAGTGTGGAAACGAATCTATTACGCGGTTCTCTATCGTACTATACTTCGATGTGTTACGAAATGTCATGAATGCCAACGAAGAAAAGCTGTTCCACGTTAGCCGACCAGTCATTTAGTACCTATCCATCCTGCAAGGTCGTTGCGGGGACATAAATGAATCGTTGTCAGTATGGACCTCTGAACCCGTTTTGCTATTACGAAGCCATTACCTCTGCTGAAAGTCTGGAAGTAGCCAAGTTTCTTCTTCGGGACATAATTTTAAAACACGGAGTTCAAAGAGTCATCATTACAAACCGAGAACCAGTGTTTCAATCGATACTAATCACGGAGCTTAGTCACCTCTGTTACCCACCGTATGACGACCATTAAACTTTCCCAAACTAATGGGCTAACAGAGAACTTTAATAAGACATTTACAGACATACTGTCTATTAACATAGGAGAGAGTAAAAAGATTTGGATGAAATATTGCCCTTCGTTTCTTTCATATACTACACCGAGAAAGATACAATCGGATTCACATCGCTTTATACACTAGTGAGAAAAATTAAGGACGAGATGATTTTCTCAATATAGCGTTGTGCAAAAACTTTCCAAATCAATACAAATAATACCATAAGATTCCTAAGACGTAAGAACATGAGTAATGTAAGCAAAATTTACCAAAAAAGAAATCAAAAGCATAAAAAGAAATTTTATTTAAAAAGTAGCATGGAGCACAATGCGATTGAAAGCCGAAACATCCATGTGACAGGTGTCCAGTCAGAAACATTCAACCTTTTGTAAGGGATATTATCTCCCCTGACTCTGTGTAGGTTTCACATCGTCTGGCCACGCTGAGTATGAGGTTGTCAATGAGTTGCTGAGACTTTGCAGTCCTTTCGTCTTTTTACCACCGATTGGAACTCAAGAATCGTAACTGGAAAGTTACGTACGGTCAAGCATCTCCTTAGAAAGTCCCAAATATGCTTGATGGAATTTAGATCCAGAAACTTTCCCAACAAATCCATGCGTTCAATATCCTCCCGGACCAATAGCTTATCGACAGGTACTGTGCAATGAGTTTGCGCATTGTCGTCAATGAAAAGAAACTGCTGCCCCATAGCGCCTCTAAGAAGTCGCACATACGGAAGGAGAATTTCGTTTCAATAGCGGGAACTGAACCTCCTTCGAAAATGTTAAGGTTGGTATGGCAACTAAGCACGATGCCTCCTCAAACGAGAACACTGTTACCTTCAAATCGATTACTTTCGATGAAATTGAAGGGGTTATTGTAGGTTCCAACTCTTCAGATGTGTATGTAGCAGAATCGTTACTCAGACAAAACATACTCTTATCAGTAAAGAGTACTCTACACCATTAATTATCTGTCCAATTCTGGTGTTCCCGGCACCACAAAAAAGGCCTTCTTCAATAAGAAGGCGTTAAAGGTATACACCGTACCGGTCATCGTATAAACAGGCCACTACTATGCAGCCTCCTGGTCACGGGTAAACGTGATATCAGTCGTCCAATCGCCTGTACAGTGTGTCTAGCAATTTCTCCCGTTGTTTACTGTCTGTTTCTTCTCGCCTGTAGGGCAATTTATCAGTCATCCACTGGCGTGATTGCTAGTAGTTGACCATTGTTGTACCGTCAGATATCTTTTCCTGCATACTGAAATTATCTCCAAAGTCATGAATCAATGTTGTGAGTAATCCCGAACTCCGCAGCCACACTTCGACCTTCCTCTGTCTTTCCAATGATTCGACTTCGTGTAAAATGATCCGGATATCGTCTAACAGATTGATTGATCGACATTTCTCACTGAGGAAGCAACTTGACGTCGTTTAAACTGATATACGCCGTGCAATCGCTTTCCCAGAAATGCTGAGCTTACATCTCCGACACTCCTGTATTATGTCTAGCTGCATATTTGCGCTTGTGCTGCCGTACCTTACCCTAATTAACCTTCTTATTGGTCTTTCAGTCCTCTCTGTTTCTTCGTTCCACTGGCATGCTAATATTTTGACTTCATTCTTATTTTTGCATACCAGTGTATGATATAGGGGTGTGAAGCCGAGACGACACTCCACACGATGTTCCCAATTCACACTGGTAGATAATTATCTAGGAGTGACTATACTACTAGATTACTACATTGGAAGCGCAAGAAAAGGACCGAAAACGGTATGACTTCAAACACTTAATAGTCTTCTATAAACCTGGAAACCTCGAATAGATTTTCACACCTGTGCGAAAAATAGGTTTGTCGGAGAAATTACTTAAAAATACTTCGGCGCTTATCAAGTCCTGCGACGACTATCCGAAGTAACATATAAAGTCCAAGACTCTGATCACAGTTTGAGACCCTGAAAGACTATAGATGTCATACATATGTTTCGAATGAAACCTTATTATTATACTGAAGCACAAATTTATTTTTGAAGTTTTTCTACCCCTTTTGACGAACTCAATCCTAGAAGAAGTGCGTCTCTTCATCCTGTGGAGTCTATTCAGGACTTATAACACGTTCGCCGACAAAAGCTCTATCTTAGAATTCCTAAGCAGAAAGACGATGTTTTTCATCGGAAGAGAAATGAAATGAAGCTGGCAAGCACCGATGGCGCCAAAATAAGACGCTCCTCTGCAGATCCGGAGTTCCCGGGTTCGAAACCAATTGCTGCCGACATTAAAAATTCGTGTAAAATTTTTGTTAAATTTTTCTCTGTTTTTCATTAAAATTTCTGGAATCTTTGGGAATATTCTTTGCGTTTCCAGAGCAGTGTTCTGGAAACGTTCCCAAGGGAGTGTAAAGGAATACATACGCCCACAAGATTTTTTTATGGAAATTGAAATATGTATATTTCAGGATAATGCTTTTGTTATTATATTATAGTTGTTTTCTAAATTTTGTAAAAAAAATAAACATTTTTCTTCTTCTCTTGCTTAATTTTTTTTATTTATGAAGATAAAAAAAAAAATGATTTCATCTAAACTAATTCCTGAGAAAAGAATAGAAAAGTGTTGTTTCCAAAAAAGTACCTCTGGGCCAGTGTTTAAAGACGAAAAGAGATAAATCCTTATGGATAAATACCCCCCCCCAATCAGTTTCCTCAGAAACAATTACTGCAGGTATCCTTTTTTTCCAGAGAATGATCTATGAGCGCCTAAAACAGATCTTTAAGAAGTGTCCATTTCATTGTATCACTTCTTTGCGGATTTATATCATCCCCAAGCAGTAGGTTTCGTAAACGAACAATAGCCAGAAAATTTGGGTCGATCCATATTACCTTTTGCTTAATTTGTTAACATTGTACTTTTATAACATTAAAATTGCTGAAATATCTTTCTTAATTACTTTTCTATTCAACAATGAGTAAGAGGAAACAGCAGTCCCGATGAATTATTTTAACTTTTAATGGAGAAAAAATTCCAAGCCGTAATGGGTAGCAGAAAAGTGTAGTGAGTGTGTGAATGTAAAGGTTATTAGCGCAAGAGCTAGATGTGGCAACGCTACGTCAAAAAAGATTTCACTGTGATCTAGAATAAATTGAAAAAAAAAGACAAAAATTGGTTGACTAGGAGGATCGAAAATATAGGATTGCTAGGGTAACTTGGAGATGAGTCCCCCGTGTTAACCAATGACAGTAAACCCTATAGGAAAGAAAAGGTTATTAGGGTACTTCGGGGTCCTGATGCTCGGGCTTGCTGAAAAGTGTACATTAACTGCAACTTGAAAAATATAACATATCAAACTGCATCGATCGTAAGCTATCTGACGAATAAAAACTTCATTTGGCAACAAAAAAAAAAAATGAAAAGGATATTTCTATATAATTTATCTTTACAATACCCATGGCTTATTCATTTCAAAATTGAAAATGGAATTTACAATAAACATTTTGTACTTTTTACCAAGAATATGCGAAAAAATCCTAGTCAATCATTGGAACAATTAATCACCCTTTTCATTTCCGGCACAAATCGACAGAACTCCATAAGCATCAAGAAAGAAATATCACACATATCCCTCACTAGCTGATGATACTTTAAGAAACATTGTACAAGGGCTTAAACAAACCGTAATAGATATTTTTGATACTGCCAACGTTTGACTGGCAAAAGAAAATAGAAGGAAAAAAACTGAGTCCTATAATAAAAACAGTTACTTTTTATAGCAGAAATTGACCTCCTTTTATAGGTCATAGGGATTACTGCCAAATTAAAAGAACAGATAAAGCAAGAAATGTATAACTATAACGATGACAATTTCCATCAACTTCTTAAATTTCGAAGTGATGTAGATGAAACGTTGAAATAGCGTTTAAAATCATCTGCTAATAATTCATCGAATAATTATATCATTTAAAACTCAAAACAAAATTATTCATGGCTTGCAATGAAAAATGTTTTTAAAAAAGAAATTGATTGATTCAGTAAATTCAGGCAAATGCTTTTCTATTATAGTGGATAAAATCAGATACTTCTTTGATAGAGCAAGTCTTTTATGTATAAGATTTGTAGACAGTGAAGACAACACACATACATACACAAATTCTTACTAGTTCAAATACTTACAGTTTGAGCCAGTTATTTCTACACGTAGAGAAGATCTAGCAAACACAATTTTGAGAATTTTGAATCATTAGGTTGGGATTTAAAATGTATAAGAGGACAAGAATACGATGGCGCTACTGCCTTGTCTGGGACATTCAACGGTGTACAAGTCAAGTCAAATAAGAGAAAATTTCTCACCTGCACAACATGTTCATTGTGCTTCTCATTCTGTAAATTTGGCTATTTCAGACGTAAGCTGAATTAAAGATATTTAAAATTGCATCGGAGTCGTTGAAAAATGTAATTCGTTCAAGAACGTTAATGAAAGAAATAATGTTTTTCAGGATAGTATATCAGAACTGTGCCCTTCTTCCAGGTATGAATCATTGAAAAAACGATCTCCTACTCTTTGAATAGAGACGATATGAATTTGTTATGGTGATGGATTTACTAAGAAGCTCCAATTTTCTTATTACTTTATTTTTGATAGAAGAAATATTTTCTCTTACACACACACACATAGTGCCCTTATCTAGGATTTTATAATCTAAGGCAGTGGATCCCATTGCCTCAGTTCAATTATGCGACGATATTATAAAAGATCTCGAAATGATTCGCAGTCGATCAGAGATGGTTTTCAATTATATTTTCTTAAAACTGGAATCTAATAAAATGAATAATAGATGACAACTATAGAATTGTTCTTCCACGACTAGCAAAAAAAAAAAAAAAAAAAAAACTGATTATTCTAATATTCCGTCAGAATCACTTGAATCTTATTTTAGGCTAGCAATTTTTTTATCAATTTTTAAATGTTGTAATTTTAGATCTTAAATAAATTCACAAAGCAGTTATTAATTCATTAAATGTTTCAATCATGCAGGAGAATGACCTCATCTATCTGCAAAAGAAAATTAATTATAAATACTGAAAGTAACAAGTAACTTATTCTTCAGATTGTAGCATCAGTATTTTGGCCGTGGATTATCAGTTATATATGGATAAAGAAACAACTAGTACAACAGACTAGATTAACTGCTATAGAAGCTTTATAAGAATGTAACGTAGATATTATTAGTATCTAGGTTTATTTTTAAACATCAAATTAATCTTTGCCCACCACATCCGGGAAGTTCATTGACAAGTTTCCGAAATGATCAGATTGTTGCCTCGCTTGATTTGTCGAAAGAGCAAGTTGGTGATCAGACACATAATTCTGCTTTATAAATCAATCCTGAGACCAATCACGTTGTATGCTTCGCCTATCAGTGCGTCGGACGCAACTACACATCAGAAATGACTGCATGTCTTTCAAAATATTCACCTTACGAAAATTATAAATGCTCCTTTGTTTGTTCGGAACGAAGTCAAACATAAAGAGCTAGAATTCGAACCAATGATAGAGTTCATTAACAAACACTCAGAAAGTTTCTTCAATAGGATCATTCAAATTCCTAATAAATTACTTCAAAATCTAACAGCCTACAACCCAGCAATTCCATCTTCACAAAAAAGACTTACAGCTGTTCTTGAGCACAAATATCAGCACTTCTCAGTCTTGAAAAGACTGAGAAGTGCTGATATTTGAAGTGCTGAGAAGTGAGTGAGTTCTCAAACTCACTAAAAAGGGATTCATTAGACGATATCCTATGCGTTTTGAATATCTTTAACAGGAAGACTACAAACACATTAAAATTTTCTCGTCCAAACTACGTTGAGCTTCGGGTTTAATTTTCGGTGATTTTGCTAAGGTTTAAAAAAAAAAATTTAAAAATTTCCTGTTCATTTTAGTTGATTCTGAAAGAAAGACAATTTTTTGAACATTTTTCTTAACTCTTTTTCTTATCAGAGGCTGTCCCGAAAACGTACGATTCTAACCAAATTCTATCTTTACTCATATAATTCTCATTGCGATTTAAATTTCTCCGAAATTGGCATCGAATACGGACGTAAAATCTATTTGTGCTTAAATTCATAATTATTAATATTTAAATTCCTCTCTCTCTCTCCCACGGATAACAGAAAACAACACAGAATGTGACGTTAGCGACAGTGATCTGGATTCCAACCCTTCTTCTCTCATTGCAAAGCTCTTGCCAACACGATTGTTCAGTTTCGGAGACATACCCCTAGAGTATCCAATCGTAATTCGGCTCACTTGAATAATTCAAAATTTTGCCTTCACCCTAAAATATTGCTAACTTTTTAAAAAAATTAGGAAACTTTCACTCATTCTGTAAATTTTTAATATCTTTACGATGTGAGAGTGTAAATTTAAAATTTAATTAAATAGGAATCTCGTATCTTACGGCCGTTTCCCGTTACCACTTAGATATTTTCTGGAATATGCATAAACTTTTAGAAAATTGTTTCACATTGCCTGTCACAACATGTACAGCTCAAATATCGTTTTCTACTATAAAATAATACTACTTACGTAACAGTACATCTGAAATGCGTTTAAATCTCTGCATATTATAAATATATACCTCTGTATGTGAAGAAGTCTAATATTTTGCAAAAACAAAAACGGAGAATAGATATAACTATGTACTGAGTGTATGCTTATGTCGCAAGAGTCAAATCTGATTATGTTGCGCCAAACATTCGTTGATAATTCTCCTTTTTTTTAAAAAAATTAAAAAATCATTAATTTAAAAAAAAGACTCAGATTGAAAAACAGATTGTAAAATATTGTAAAAATGTAAAATCTAAAATGCGATTTAAAAATCCAATTCTGTTTAAAAATGCAAACAAGTTATTTTGACGGATTATAACTTTCGTTATATTTATTTCGTTATACTTGCACATTTTTAACCATTTTTTTTTTTAAATTTGCGACAGTTTTTTTTTTTTTTTTTTTTTTCAATCTTTAATGATTTTTATCAATTTTTCATTGATGTTGGATTCAACTTTTTCTGATAAATTATAACTTTTGTTCTCCTGGTAACTTTGTTATCTTTCTTGTACGATTATTATTTTTGTAATTTTTATTACTTGATAAAATTATTCAGTTGAACTGTCTGAACATCAATCTTATTTCTTCGATTTAAAACTGATTACAGAACAGTTTTAAATCGAAGAAATAAGATTGATGTAGAGTATACTTTAGTTCTTATCAGGTAGTAATTATATTCTAAAGAAATTGTTTCTTTCACGGCAATGAAGACATGCGCTTCCTAAAATTAATTTCTGGGTATGCCACTCTGTCAAAGAATATTCTACTATAATATATAAAGCCTTGTTTTCTCTGCCTGAGGGAATTTTCAGTCAACTTTAGCTGCTCTCTGTTTATTAATAATTCACGTTTTTCTGATATATATTGTGTCTTCAATTCAATCACCTAAAATATCTACGGTACAATGTTAGGGAAAATATGAACTGAAAAAGAGGAATAAACTTTCCCATCTTACCTTTCATGTATTTTGATATTTTTGCATTAAAAAAATAATTTTTTTTTTTGGAAATTTAGTTGTTGCACTGTTGATACATTTTTTTTGAAAATTTATAAAAGTAAAGTTTTAACATATTTTTTCAAAATGTTTGAGATACAATTCATATATTTTCAGAGAATAAGAGAAGAATTCTTATAACAAAGAAGTACCAACAAATCCGAGAAAGAACTTCTAATATTGCAAAGGTGGATTTACACTACTTTATGAGAAATATTCAGCCTGCGACTATCTCGTCCTTCTCATTTACACATGGGGGGGGGGAGACAACCGTGTCGTTGTTTTCTGTTGCACCTTACAGACAAAAAATATCGGCATGCACACTACAAAAAACGTTGATAATGGAATCTGATGTGAGGCCAAAAATAAACTGTTTCTTTCAACAAGTTTCGAGATAGAGTCTACGAATACACTGAGAAACTTGTTTTCAGCGTACTATAAATTCATTTTTAAATACAGAAATTATCCCGAAAAAAAAAAAAAACTTAGAATTATTACATATTTCCAAATGGGACGAAATAAATCTAGGGCTTGTAAAATGGGCATTACATCTTGTTTGAAGCTGAGATTTTTCAGAAAAATACGGTCGTTTCAAATGCACAAAAGGCTGTAATAAATATTGTGAATATGTGCATCCTCCAAAAATTAATGAATTGATTCCATGAGACAATAACTGAATTATATTAATATTTAATTTACGGAGCACTAAACGCAACATAATATATAAATTCGAATGAATAAAGGAGAGAAGTAATACTGCAGTAATTTTAAATTGGCACGACTCTAGTTCAATTACAAAACGCTCACTTCCTTTCAGTTACATAACTGCTTTTACATAACATCCTGTACCGGACGATCCAGCAGACTAAACATGGTATTCTCCCTTTGCTATGGAGATGAGTTTGGTTCACCCCAACACAAATGATTGCTTAATGGAAGCACAAGTTTCCTTCTCTTTCTGTCAGCTAAGAAAATTGCGGTCTATATTTGTTGTAGGAAATTAAGAGAAAGAATCAGCATGACAAAAAACATCATTTTCTATGAAAAAAATACACTTAAAATTTGTTCCAAACCTTGAAAACAATAAGTGGTCCACTTATTTTAGTTTCTAAATTCACCAAAGGTTTTTTGACACAAATTTCACAATTCATGTTGACGCCGTCAGCGGTATTCACTTGAAACGCTTTCACCAGTCGTTGTCTCATTTCTCCATCCCAGATGTATTATTGTCAATTTTTTACTAGAAATAATCTTAGCTATCTTCAAAAAATTTTTCACCTTGACTATAGCGAAATAAAATTAATCCTTATGAACTTAAATTAATTGTACAAGTTGATCATTGAGTCTGGACAATTCTTTTACTTCATTTAGAATTTTTGATATGGCAACATCCTTAATTACAGAATATTTAATGGCAACGATTACTTGTATGGGAGTTTGCAAGTAGTTTCTCCGTGTCGGAGTTTCATGTAAATAAAATTAAATCATGAAAGTATGTGGATATTTGATTTGTTAATTATAAACATATTGTAATTTTTGTGTTTTTTTCATCAAAATAATTCCATTTCTTATCAGTTTAATGTCTAATATGAAATATATCATTGGATGCAAATGGATATTGTTTCCTGACGAATACAACTTTTAACAGCATGTGTCTTAAATTCTGTTTTTATCGATTCCGTTGAATCATTTTGAGTGTTATTTCTGAAATTTTTTCAATTTTAAAATGTTGAAGTGAATGATTGTTTGAAACTTGAGATTATTATTTCTTTCATGACCTGTAAATAATGCTGTAACTATTTAGATTTTGTAATTGCTTGTGTTCATGAATTTTAATTATCTTTCATTTTTGTAGCTTAATATCTCATTCCCTGCTACTGGTTGCCAGAAGCTAATAGAAATCGACGATGATAAAAAGCTTCGTATATTTTATGAGAAGCGAATGGGACATGAAGTTGAAGCTGATAGTTTAGGAGACGAATGGAAAGTAAGTTTTCTGAATTGATTAATCTATATCTAAAGATCGAAAGTTCAGTTCTGAGTGAAATGATATAAATGTAATTCAATTTTTTTTCTGATGATTAATGATTTCATATACTTTATAATCAACTGTTCATCGTAATTGTCCCTTAATTTATGTATGCCTGATATTTATTATAAATATTGCATGAAAGAATGATGAAACTGAATTTAGGCTAAATTAAAGTTAATACGGTTGGAATGCAGTTTAGCACAACCACCCTTGGCAGCAGGAATTATTTGGCAATATTTTGCTAAATGTGGTTATCCTATTTTCTATTGAATGTGATGGCTTTAGGCAAGGGAACCCTCTTTGATTTTGCCATATGAATTTGGATTCCAGCTCACCAGCTATTTTAATTATATATATATATTCCTCTCTGGATAATTCGGCTCTTGCGTCATTAAACCCCAGTCGCACACTCACTCAGCTGTTTCTGGAAGTTATTTTTTTAGCCAGTCACGGTCATTAGATTTTTGTGCCGCAGTTTCAAAACTAAAAGTTTGAATTTTTTAGTATTTTTTGATGCATCTTTTTGGGTTATGTTGATTACGTTACACTTTTTGAACCAATTAGTTTACATGACTCTTACTTGAGGTTATGATTTTTGACGCTTCCATTGCTAAACTTACACTTCTCAGTATTTCTAGAACATTATGAATTTTTCATTACTACATTTCTAAACTATTTGAATTCTATAGTGTGTAACTAATCCTGGGGTTTATTTATTATGAGTGCTTCCATTGTAGGTGTTTAAATTCTCTGTTGGATTTTTATTCCACTTCTGTTATTGGATATCTGCTAATTGATTTATGTTTCTGTGTTTCATAATTCGGTAAATTCCTAATTTAGCGTACTAAAAACGCGCCAAAGTGGCGCCAAATGCGGAATTCTCAAAGTCTTAAGTCGGAATCGAGATGGCATTTTGACCGTTGGACAAAAAACATGTTAACTGTGAAATATAGAAAAACATTATCCGAAGCGGTAGAAATGTTAAAGAAACGGCGAAATTTTATCCGATTGACAAAAAACGTATTAAATCAGCGTTTTGTGGCAAACATTAAAATAAGAAATAGGGTAGATCTTAATTTTACTTAAAACTTAGATAAATATATTTAAGATTGTATAAAATAAATAAGATTTTTTTTTTAATAAATATACTTATATATAACATAACTACGAAATGTTGAAAAAAGGTAAGAAAATACGGTTAAATTATTACCAAAAGATAAAAAAATGCAGTAAATCAGCATTTGTGGAAGATATGAAAATAATTTTAAAAAACGTGAAAAAAGCACTAACCTTATGATGGAGGGATGTCTGTGATCAGGCGGGTAAATTATGACAATCGCATGAAGGTAATATCTAAATGTATCATCATTCACAATGCTTTCTTCGGCAGTAATTAAATTAGTAATAAATTAAAAAGTAAAATAATTAATATAACTAAATAAATTTAAAAGTAATATAATTAAGTAGTATAACTAATAAATAATATAATATTAATAAGAATTATAATATATAGATAATATAGAATTGGAATAAATCAAATATATAGTGTAATATAATAAAAATAATAATTAATAATAAAATAAAAATTAATTAGAATTAAATTAAATCAAATAAAAATAGCATAATATTAATAACAATTAAAATAAATCAAAGATAAATAGTATAATATTATATAATTGAGAATTAAAATTGAAATATATATAGTATAATATAATATAAATAAGAAATAAAATTGAAATATATATAATATAGCCTAGGCTAAAAATTAAATAATGTATAAAATAAATAAGAATTAAAATATATATAGTATAATATAATATAAATAAGAATTAAAATAAATCAATCGTCAGAATAGAAACGAGATCCCCTTTCATAGTAGGGTTACTGCAAAAATACGATTCTTTCGATTTTACGACTTTCTGGAACTTTTCTGGCTGGGTTACCAGATAGGCGATTTATCGCCAATTTGAATTTTTCTCAGTCGCCAAAAGTACGCTAATTTAAGATCCACTCCATATTTTCTCCAGAGTACAAGTTTTTCAAAGGCTGCTAGTTTGAAAGAGGTGAATGAATGTCCTTTAAAATTTATGTCTGATTTGCAAAAGGAAGGAAAGCATCCTGTTCTTGAATGGGTTATGAAATTAGGTTTAATTTCGTCCACCCATGAATGTCCTAAATGAGGTGATTGTATGAGGTTGTGTGAAAGTAGTGCAATAGATGATTTTGAATGGCATAGCAAGAAAAGAGAAAATCCTTATTGTGTTTGTAGAAGCATTGGGAGAGATTTGTGGTTCCATACCTACAAGAAATATTTGCAAGCCGTGATTGCCTTGTATCCGTCTAAAACTAAACATGGCCCTAAAAATTAGATAAGTAAAAAATTTCTTTTTCTGTTTTGCGGACTTAAGGTTCCATAAAAAAATATCTCCAAATTTGGCGATTTTTCAAATCTCTCCAAGTTGTTGTATTAAACTGCATTTTCACTTTTATACATTCATTATTCAACCAGGTTGTGTATTTAAGCATGAATAACTGGTGGGTTGAATGCATAGTTTAAAGTTAAAGAATATAAGTGAACACATATAGTTTGAAGTTTGTTTTTATTTTATTTCAAATTAATCCTTAAAATTGTATCCATACTTTGGAAAAAGACTATGATAGAGATTATTTTATTTTGCCTGTCTTATTTCTATTTGCCTTTAAAACATTATTTGATACTTGTATAAAGTTCTGCTGATTGTGTTTGCACTATTCCAGCTAAACTTTCACCATTCTGATTTTGAAAAAAATGTTTAAGATCTTGCACATGTGTGCAAATTTGTGTTTATATGTTAGCAAGACATTTTAGTGAAGCTGTATTTATTAAATGTATACCATAACACAGTAGAGTGAACTGTTCTTGTTTTCTGTTTTTGATTATTTAAGTTCCAGCTTGGGCATTGTCTAATTTTGATCATTATTTGACTAAGGCTCGAAATTATGGCTAAAGCCCTAGTCTTGTTTTTAACTGTGACATTAATCACACATGTAATAAAGTAAAGTGGAGTAATGTGAGAGACAAATATTAACTCTAGTATTTAACTGTTAGTCAAGTGGGGTTGTATGCCTATTTTTTAATGCTTTTGTGTTTCTGCTTTATTTGTTTTTGAGCATGTTTATGTTACGAATTTCCTAGGCAGATCTGAATTTAGTGTACTTGGCAACAATAATTTTTTTGTGTGATAAGCTGCTGAGTTGGTAACCCTACTGTGTGAATGATTCCGTTTCTCATCTTGTTCTTTTCACTCTGGACTAGACCCTTCACGAGGCACTCGAACACTTATCTGGAAAATGTAGTTGACAGTCCAGTGTCCATTTCTGAATTTCACTCTGCAGAATACCAATTTCATAGTTACATTATCGAAAGGTGGGAAAATTAGCATAAAAAGGTTATTAGAGAAATGTTTCTGGTTTGAAAACGAGTTTTGCATCTTTTTACAGAAAATGAAGTCAGCAATCAATTATTTATGACAAAATCAGGCTGCACAAACAGAAAATCCATTTCCTCATTACTTTTCCAAAAAAGCTCAGTGATCGCCATCGTCTGGTTAGTGATATGTTGTCTTTATTTTTTTTTAAGAAGTTTTCAATGCTTTTGTTGAATTCATTTTTACATGTATTTTTGTTTGATAGCAATGAGTTTGGAAAATTGAGCATTTTATATGTATATATATATTAAGATGGCACCTGAGTTTGAAAATGGTACTTTTGGTGCCATTTAAAGGCAGTTTTAAAAATAGTTCCAAGCAGTACATTAAAATAGGACTACCTAATACAAATTAACTGGTCAATGTTGTTCCTGTTTTCAGCATCAATGATTCAGTTCGGATTGTTTTTAATATTCAATGGAAGAATTGAAATATTTTATGTATTTTTAGGGATATATTGTGCGTATTAGTGGAGGAAATGACAAGCAAGGATTTCCCATGAAACAAGGTGTATTGACATCTGGACGTGTGCGACTACTTTTGTCAAAGGGACAGTCTTGCTATAGACCCAGAAGAACTGGTGAAAGGAAACGAAAATCTGTTCGAGGTTGCATCGTTGATAGTAATTTGAGTGTTTTATGCTTAGTCATAATAAAAAAAGGTAACTGATTTATTACTTAATGAAAATTTATAGAAATGTAAAATCAGTCATTTTTCATTGTAAAGTTGAGTTGCGAATTTTCATTTAAAGTGAATAATTAAACTTCCATAAGTCTATTAGCAGGAAATGCTTGTTTTTATGCAATGTTGTTAAATAATAAAATTTCTTTATAATAATGTTCTTTGAATTATAATTCTAAATTATTTTTATTATTGAATCGTGTTCCCAATGCATGTAGAAATTACCAGTTGTTTAATTTCTTAATTCATAGATAATCAGAATTTTAAAAATTACATTATTTGTGACTTTTCCACGCTGTAACATTCATGTTGTGATTGTCGAAATTCGCAACAGTAAAATGTTAAAATTTATTCTTGTAATTAAAATTTTTTTTTTAAACAATCAATTGCTAAGTTGTGCTGTTTAAAAATTAGAATTAAGATTTGTCTAATTGTTATGTCTGTTTTTGAAGGAAAAAAAAGTTTATCTATTATATCATATATATTATATGTTAAAAAGAGACTGGAAAAAATAGGTTATTCCATTATTTGTTTTTGAAAATTGAGTGTTTAGTGTTTTTTGAAGATTAGGTGTAACTTGTTCTAAGTTCAAACTGTATAGGTGATGATGCATTGGGGTCAATATTGGTTTTGAGACTTATTTTATTTTCTTCAGTTGTAAAATTGGGTATTGGTGCAGTTGTTTGATCTTTTGCTAGGAAGATTCTAAGAAATAACTTAATTTGTTTTTTAACTATTGTTTAAATCAGACTTAAATATACTGTTATATCCCAGTAATAAAATCCACTTGATCTTTATCTGTAAGGTTTGTTGTATATGCACTTTGATGAAAATTATACACTGGCTGCTAATCTGAGTGCCCAAATACAAATCAGTTTGTGGTACAATCAAAGCAGTATTGCATTCTAATCGAATTACATATGGATTGATAAGTTAACCCTTTCGTGGATAGATATACTAGTCACGTGTTAATTGAAATAGAAATGCGTAAAAATCAATACTTATGGTGCACATCTATTTAACCATTAATGTTCTCATATGGAGTGCTGAATTTGTAGATATTTTGACAAGTCAAATGTAAATATGCCTTTCACCTGAATAATTTTAAGCAAATGCACATGTAAAACAACTGATTCTAATTAAGTTTCTGGAAAGTTTTTAGATGTGGATAGAGGATCTAGCCACTGCCCGCTTGGGGCATACAACATTTTCCTTGGAATGTACAGAAAGTATATTTATACATGACTCTTGCCATATTCCAATAAAAACGGAAAGTGGTGAATATGTCTTTCCGCTAATGCAGTGATAATATTGTACAGCATTTTTACTTTTAATAATTTTATTGCACAAATATGTTATATTTAATTTTCTTTAAAATTGTTATATGCGTACATTTGAATTTTCCATTAAAAATTTTATATTGTTTATGGAATTTGTTGTAACAGGTAATCTAAATGCATTAAGTGAACGGGGGTGTAACATTTGGACAACCCTAGGCAAAACACCCCTGATTTGAAATTTTTTTAATGATCAAATGTCTACAGGGAATGGGAACATTAGAGTTATGAAAGAAAGTTGTATTTTAACTTGGCACCTACGAAAAGATTAAGCATATTCAGTGCATAAGAAAAGGGATAGTGTTTGGCACTCGGTTTTAACAAATAGTCCTAAAGATATTTTGATTTATGTTCTATCAGTTGTGAATAAGTCAGTTTCTGCTCATACTAAATTAAATTCTAAAATATATATGGCAGTTCTGCTTCTTTTTAAAGTTAAGTAAAAGTTTTATCTTTATATTATTCTAACTTATCAAGTTTTTATTTAGGTGAACGGGAAATTCCTGGACTTACAGATAAAACTATTCCTCGTCGTTTGGGACCCAAAAGAGCTAGTAAAATTAGGAAACTTTTCAATTTGACTAAAGAAGATGATGTACGTCAATATGTTGTAAAAAGACCTCTACCGCCGAAGGAAGGTAAACACATTTTTCCATGATATAAAATATTTTTTTATCTGCTGCTATAGTTGATGCTTAAGAAAGAAATCTTATTACTTTTAATTCAGAATATTTAAGATAGCTTGTGTTGTCTGATATTAATGCTGAGTAAAAAAACTTCGTTTAGGGTCATGTGAGTTTTATTTTAAAGCGAGTTAAGGCATTCTCTTAATTTTGATTCCAGGCGATTTTTGCAAATTTTACCAAGTTGGAATAAAATTAGATATGCCAAATATAACTTTCTTAATCATGAAGCTTCAATAGAATTTTTTATGGTATGATATGATAATCTAGTTTAACTAAATTTATCTAGCTTTTATGAACTTGATTGTACCTTTTAAATTCCCTTTTGTTAACATTAGAAATATATGTGTGTATATGTATACATAAATATTATTTCACTCAAAATGTATGCAAATTAATTATCTCGGGAGTTTGGGAAATTAAATATTTTAATTTAATATTTTTATTTTGTTGTTTTGGGGGAGGAAGTTTGTCTATTTGTAATTTTTCAGGAATTGATAAATGTTTCGACAATTTCTGTCCTTTGTATTTTTTCCCCTTCCTAAATAAATTAAAAATCGAAATTTTGGATTTCTGTAGTATCATTTTTCTATCAACAAGCTGAAATAATTGCTAATTTATTTGGTTTACAATTAGATATTTTGTTATAATTATGAAAACATCCAAATTTAGTTTAATATTTGAGGAAAGTTTGCTGGTTTTTAATATGTTAGTACTTGTTTTTAATGTTTGTTTAAATTTGTGGTATTTGGAGGTACACACATGGGATTTCACTTTATGATGTATTTTTTTTTTTTTTAAATGAAATACTGAAGAGAATTATTAAAAATAAAATTTGATTCTTGAATATCCTTTCTTTCGGTAAAAACTCCATCTTTATTCTTCCACAAGCAATACCATCTTTGTTGGGTTTAAAATACTCACTTTTAACGCCAACTTGGCGTGAATTCAAAACTTTAAATTAGGGCTTAACCAAAATTTTAAGAAACGAATTAAATTTGTAAAATTATGCCTGTTTAAATCAAATCATTGTATAACTGTTACAGCTTAAATATGTATCTTGATTAAAATAGGAAATAGTTTTAATACAAATTTAATTATGTTGCTTTATTTTTTAAACAGAATGAGCCTGATGAAAAAAATGTATTTATTACGTAAAAGATACTATTTTTCAGAACTTCAACAATTAACATTAAAACAACATGGATGGTTTTAGACTAAATATACTACAAGAAATATTTTTGGCCCAACCGATGATCTGTTAATACAAAATAAGCTTAATCAAATCAAAAAGGTGAAAATAATTCAATGGCTTTAACAGTTCAAAAGTGTTTATTTTTACAGCAGTAAATAATTTATAGCTTGCATCATAATTATACAAATTTTAGAAGCAAGTTGAATTAGGCTTAGCATACTGTATGACATTTTAACACAATTAAATGAGAATAAGATAATAGATACATACAAAATATGATCATATTAAGTATATTAATTGAAGTAAAGTGGATATAACAGACCACACCATTTTGTTTGATATGTCATTAATTTTGTGAATTTAGTCCATTGTTCTGCCTGTTGCTATGTTATTCTTTGCATTGAAGTGTTAATATTTTTTTCTATTATTTATTAATGGCATTTTCTAAATGTCCACTCCTTTGTTTTGAAAAGTAGCCTTTGGTTGAATCATTGTTGCCATTATATTAGTAGATGTGATTAGGTTTAAGACCCATAGTGACATTTCAGTTTTCATGCTGTGGCTGCTGTAGCTTAGTGGTCATGGTTTCTAATTGCTGCCAACAATTTTCGTTGAGTTGCGGGTTTGAGCCTTGGCCACTAAAGACCAACGGTGTTGCCTAGGCTGGTGCACGTTAGATCTATCGTGGTCCATAATCCTCCTGCTGGTGTGGTGTGAAAGTTGGGTGTTGTCCTCGTCACATGACAGGTTCAGAATTAAAAGGTTTGTCACCAATAGCCCTTTTGTTGCTTCTAGTGCGACATTAATAAAACAAAACATCACTTTCGTGCTAGCAGGCTTTATACTTATTGACCTGATACAATGCCTCTTTGCAGTGACTGGATTAAGGACCATTGTCCTCTAAGTCTTTGAAATTGTTTATGTATACTATATTTTGAACTATGGTCTATTATCTTATTTTTTGTTTTACCTGTGCCCAATGATTACTAAAGGGCATTGGCTTGTAGCTATGTGCTCAATGCCGTTATGTAAAGAGTGTTTGGGCAAACTTGGTCGTCTTTGTGTTTAAGGCTCCCATCTACTGGCCTTTTTTGATTTTGTCGACACAATGTTAATCCTATGGAATTTCGACTTTCGTTCTCAAATCTTTACTAGTTGACTTATTTAAACATAATAAAGTGCGTCTGAATGAGCAAAAAATAGTGAGGGCTTCAGCATAATTACTTTTCCCCTCCAATTTTTAAAAATATTTTTGCTATATTTTAGTGATTAGTTTGTGAGTTTTCCGGTCTTTAAATTTTTTTTTTTTTTTAAATTGGAGGGGGGAAGTAATTCTGCAGAAGCATACATAATTTTTTGCTGTCTCAGATACACTTTATTGCATTCAAATTGTAAAGTTTTGAGAACGAAAGTCAAAATTCTAAAAGATTAACATTAAGCTGACAAAAATTTAAAATGGTTGGTAGATAGAAGCCTTATGAGAAGTTTTCTCAGTTATTAATACTTTCAAATGTTACTATTGTAGCTAGGCAGTTTTCAGGGTATAATTTTCTGCTTTTTACTGATATTTAATGGAGTTTTACTGACAACCAAAATAAAATTTGTGTCAGAATGACTGGCTCTTCTTTCCAAATGACCTCTTGGGTGAAGGGGGTGTTCTTGTCCTATTTCTGCATGATTTTGCTCAAATTGAACCCAGAGAAACTTATTACCAAGCTCTTGCGAATTTGTTCACCACTATTTTAAATCACTAAAAACAAATTATTAGAGCCCAAACTCTTTTCACAAATCCACACTCAAGATTTAATTTTGCATACAAAACCACTAAATAGTTTTTTTTTTAAAAACCATAACACAATACAGTTTTTTAAACCTTTAATTGCGAGATTTCTAGCTCAAAGTAAATTTTAACAATTTCATAATTCTGACACCATCTACATGTTTTTTCCATTGTTACTTTCTCCGGGAATTTGAGCAAAAGCGATGACAAGCATCTGCATGTTTTTGCATGAATTATTTATAGATCCTGATTACATGTATATAAATTTTCTTGAATTGCTTGATAAGAAGTTCACTCATCAAAATTAAGTCCCTTGTTTAAATAACCTTTTATTCTAAATTTCTCCGAGTGTCAGATAATATTAAAGTCAATTTTTACTTTTCTAGGTAAAAAGCCACAAACTAAAGCCCCCAAGATCCAACGTTTAGTAACTCCTGCTGTGTTGCAGCGAAAGCGTCATCGTATTGCTGTGAAGCGCAAGAGGGCACAGAAGCGAAAGGATGATGCTGCTGAATATGCCCGATTGTTGGCTCAAAGAGCCAAGGAAGCTAAAGAAAAGAGAGCTGCTGAAATTCGTAGGAGACGTTCTGCTTCACAAAGGGAATCCCAATCATCAGCTGGTGGAAAAATAAGCATCAGTAAATGATGTAAATTTTAAAAATTAATAAAGGACTTGCCTTTGATGTTTGTTTCTTAAATAAATATATGTTCATATCTGTTATCAGGTTTATTGCTGTATTGGTTACTGGAGCTTTAAATATACTTAAGATAGAGGCATTTAGAGTCTTTATAACTATATAATATATTGTAATTAACAACTTGGAACTAATACAAATTTTGTTTTTCTGCTATTACTCATCTCCAAATAGTCCCAATTTCTCCATCTCATTTCCTATTCTCCACGTTTTATACATAAGGTGAGGTTCTTCAATCAAATAATGTTATTAATTAGCTTTAAAAGTTATTTTAAAGGGGGGAGTGCAAGAATTTTTTACAGTACGTAAATATCAAAGCAATTTTATTTTCTCTAGTGCTTTTCAGACAAACCATGAAATTTGAGACTTCTACAATTGGAAATTGTGTATCATTGCTTTTTCGAATTTTAATGCATCATTTGCATATTTAGAAAATTATTTTTCAATCTTACACTGCAGAATTTGGTGTGCTAGATCACTTTCCAATTTAATGGTTTGCTTCCATTTTAATTACATTTAGCTTTTAAATATATTCAATTTAATCTAATATTTCCTTTAAATTTTAATATCGCAAAGGTTTACTAATGTCTATTTCTTGATGTTTCATTATTTACTTTAATTATATTTGAGTCATATAATAAAAAAAAAAAAGTGCACCTTGGTGGCTAAATCTATTCTTTTAATAGAATTTTTGTTTGGTAATACTGTTTTAAGTTTGATTGGTATTCTGTTAAGTACAACTTCAATAGATATTCTTTTTGGGCTAATATGAGTAAATGTAATGCACACAAACTATAGCGATTATTATGTTGACAAGCTATTTGTGCCTATTGGTCAGAAAATTGAAAATGTTGGAATTTTAAAAAGCAAATGTAAATGCTCATAAACTAAATATTTATAATGAATTATATAGCTTAATTATTGTTTAATTAAAATTTTTACAACTCGTGTTTAAAATTATGAATGCAAGACTGTTGCGAAATATAAACAAAATGCTATTTGATGTGATGGCAGTGTTTAATGAAGCAAGAAGCAGATGTGGCTATGCTGTGCCAAACAAAGAGTAATTGTGGCCTAAACGTTTGAAAAAAATAGGTAAAAATTGATTGAGAAAATGGCTTGAAAATGTAGAAGGATATATAGGGGGGGGGGGGTATTTACCAAAGACTAAAATCCAAGAGGGAATAAAAGATCACTAGGGTGCCTCGGGGGTTGTGATGCCTGTACTTGCCTAAAGAACAAAATATAACAAGTGTTGCAGTGATCATAAGTGCTTTATTTTTCTGTAATTATCTCGTAACTTCAGTCAGTGGCTCAGAAATGAGTTTCATTTTTAACATTAAAGAAAGCATTTCCACAAGATTCAGTTCAGTTTTCTGTATGGAAAATGTGTAGTAATTTTGAGATAGAAATGCATAAGTATTAATTGATTATATAATCTTGATAATGTATTTATTTAGTGAAAATATGTGTACATATATTTACATTTATGACAGAAAGAACACTTATTACAAAATGATGTACAATTGGCTATTTAAAAGTTCAAATGGCTTTGACCTCAAAGAGGAAAATTTTTAATTTGTTGCCAATATTTTAATTTATTTGCTTTTCATTCTTTATATGCCAATACTCTCAAACAGAAAACTACAGTTGAATAAAGAAGTGTTTTGTTTCTTTCATAAGTAATTCACTTCGAAAAATAAGTTTTTAATTGAAAGATACTAATTCAGTGCATCTTAGTGACTGAATAAAATTTCACATTTTATACTTCAAGAAATAGTAATTTGTTTTAAACGATAAAGTTTAAATAACTTAATTGATTTTGGAGAAGGTCTACAATAATTTAATTCAGACTCCTTTCACTTAACTGAATTAAAAATTATTTTTTAAACGAATCTTTTTAATAACGCACATTACACAAATTTTTATAAACAAAATATTCCCTAATATACATTGGAGAGTTCATTAGTGGTTAGTTTGTATGCGTCTGTGAAGCTTTCTCCATTATTTACCATTTGTCACGATTTACAAGTTACTATAATTTCATTTAAGAAAATAATTGTTAATTTGCATTCCCTGCGTATGGTTCCTTTTCAGAAAAAAAGTCCCGACACCATCTGTTGCAGATGTTCGAAGTACGTCAAAAATTTATTTGAATTCAATAACGACGCGTGCGTAAAACTATTCTTACGCTATTCGATAGAGAGAGGCGTATATTTCTAACTTACTCAATTCTGCTGGAATCATTACATTTTTACTTGTAGGAAATGTGTTCGAACATTTCGTCTTCTATTAACATAGAAAATTGCATATTTCTTTGAAGAAAATCAGAATTCTAAAAACGCTATTTAATAATAAGTGGCCGCGGTAGCCTAGTGTTCATGGTTTTCGTACAGTCGCGGTTTCGAGCCTTGTTCGCCAAAGACCCACTGGGGCTGATGAACGTAAAATCTGTCGGGGCCCTAAATCCTTCAATTGGCGTGGTGTGGAGGATTGTAGAAGGTGGGTGCCAGCTCAGGTATCCTCGTCACTTGACCGATGTTCAAAATTACGAGGTCCGTCGCCAATAGCCTTCGTGTTGCTGCTAGTGCAACGTTAATAAAAAAAATGAAGTAAATAATTGCCATAGTAATTTTACAACGTTTTTCTGAATTTCACTTGGTGTGTGTGTGTGTCATCAACTTTCGATCGTTAATTTAACCAACTTCCCATCAAGCTAGAGCTTTGAAATTTTGGGAATCGTTCGTACTCGCTTAACAATGCAATATTTAGACGTTTGCGACAAGTTTTAACTAATATTTCAATAGTTTTAATAAGTCAAAATATTCTTTCCTCTCGGCGCTTTTAGGATTGAGGAAAACATTTCTTTTCCCCTCTGAGAGCACAGGGCACTCCCCACACAGCATGGGGTATCGTAAACCTTTTGTACTCACAAAGGGGAGATAGTATCTACCCTTTGTGAGTCCCCTTTTTTACTATCTCCGAGATAGTAAGGGTTGCTGACTTTCAGTCAGTAATCATTCGCAAGAAAGAAAGTTTCCAATATTTGGTGCCGTGTCTTATCACAATAATTTTTTCTGAATTCTGGTTCCCATTCTTTTTTTAATAGAATGACTTACAAACTTTCAAATGCATGTTTTGATTTTATGAGTATTATGAATTTTTTAATACTCTAACAAATGTCTCTTTTTAAGTAAATTTTAAAGGTAAAAATAACTAACAGTTTTAACTAATATTTCAATAATTTTCTCTAATAAACTTTGCCACCATATAAAAACGTTGGTTTTTATATCGAATTATATATTAATATTGACGCATTTCTGCTCCCTGAAAATGTGTTCGAACTTTAGACACTACTTTAACATTAGCGGAAAACAGAAAATTCAACGGGGAAGTGTAAGAAAATACAAACATGGTTTTCTATCAGTATGGAGAATGTAAAGTGTTTATACAATTCTTCGAGGGTATGTAGCTATGTATAATCGGTCAAATGCGACACCGGAGATCGGCCGCGGTAGCCTAGAGGACTAGCGGCCGGCGGTTTTAGTTCAGTCGCGGGTTTGATCCTTGGCCGCCAAAGACCCGCCGTGTAGCCGGGGCTGATGCACGTTAAATCTGTTCTGGGCCTAAAGTCCTCTCGTTGGCGTGGATGTTAGGAGAGAGGGGTGTCGTTCTCGTCACTTGACCGTGGCTCAAAATTAAGAGGTCCGTCGCCAATAGCCCTCGTGTTGCTTCTAGTGCCACGTTAATAACAACTAAACTAAGTCATGCAGACATTTTTGCAACTTTTTTATATATTTCACTTGGTGTGTGTCATCAAATTTTCGATCGTTAATTTTACCAATTTCCCATCAAGCTATGTATATAAGGCGGGTGATAAAAATTACATTCCTTTACTGTTTAATAAAAACTTTTGTAACTTTTCTAAATAACGCGTACCAATTTGTACTTTTTCATTATATCTATATATATATATTTTTATTTAGTGCTTGAATGCTTCATAATTTTCCAAAATTCTTTTGATTAGCCCTGCCATTCAAAAAGACAAATTTTTATTGACCTCTAATGTGGAAATAATTACTTTAATCATCAATAATTTTTAATAGAAGTTCCAAATTTTTCAATTTTAACGAAACAATTCCTTGCTGCAAATTTTTACAGAACATTATTGAACCTTACGTTCATTATTTATTATAAACCGAAATGATTCTATAACAAAAGTTAAGTTAGAATTAAAAAAAAAAAAACTTTTATTATGATAGTTTTGCTTTCCGTTTAGTAGTAAATGAACAACTTTATAATTGTCAAACATTTATAATGCTTGGAATAGTTAAATAATTTTCAAGCAATTAAAAAGTATTTAATTTTTTATATAAATATTTTCTGGCTTTATTATATAACAAATTGAATAAGAAGTAAAACGCACATATTTTTTTATTGCATTCTAAAACTTTTAAGTCTCTTAAAATATTTAAATCAAAATGTGCTGAATAAAATTCTAATTCCCATTATTGTGACTAGATGCATTATTTTGGATCTCTCTCTCACATAAACGCGTGCGAATACATTTATAACTCGTAGACATTTCTAATTTGTATATGCAAACTGATTTGTAAAGATTTATGTTTATTTTCGTCATTTTATTCTTATTTTAAAATTTTTACATTGGTTTCAAAATTTTAAATCATTTTCCATATTTAAAAAAAAATTATAAATTAGTTTTTGAAGTTTCAAAAAATGTGTGTTTTTTAATATGTAATGGAATATAATCTTACTTTTTTTTTTTTTTGACTAACTTCCGAATTTAAGTATCTTTGCATGTGTAGTCTGAATAATTATAATGTAGAAATAGTAACTACTTCATTAAGTCTTATGACTCTTAATTTATGAAAGTATTTATATTTAATGCAATCCTGAGGCTAATTTTGAAGGCATTTTTAATTATTTTAGTCAATCTTCTTAGTTACTTAACACATTATGCAAGTCACATTTTTGCAGGCATCTTAGATTATTAACATCATGAGATCTAATTATATGTTTTTTCTTTTAAAAAACAATAATTTATTACTCGAATTTTAAATTATCTCTCTACTGACAATACATTAGAGTTTTCTATTTTTTTTTTATCAAAGCATCCGGTATTTTCTTTAGCCAATTAAAACGGGTACTAAAACATTTTTTTATATATCTCCGTTCATGTTCATGAAATTTCGATATTAGGAATTGTGAAGTATAATGCAACATTCTTTTGAGAAAAAAAAAACGGCGCAATTCAAAACATTCAATAGAAGGAATGCGGTTCAGAAATATTTTGTGATATTAATTTGATAATAATTATAACAGGAAAATTATTTTACTATAATGTGCAGTAAAGAATAAACGCACAAAACTTAAATTATTTGTAGAGACATTATTTTAACAAAATTTAAGTGTAATTATTATTATTGAGCCTATTAATAATATTAATTGCTATTATATATATATTAAACTATAACTTTAATTATGTATGATAAATCAAATTATGATTACTAACAAATTACCGGCGAAATAGTTACTCAATCAAATCAATTATTAAATTAGTAATTTTTACATTTCTGTACTAATTTTTCATCTTTTGAGGTACACAACTGTCAATTGTAGTAGCCGAAGTTTGCAGGTATCTGGATGAGAAAGCTTTCTTCACTTATACGGGCAAAAAAAAATTTCTCTTTCCAAACCTGGGTAAACTGCCGAAGGGAAATTTTAATATTAGAAATGTCCGTGTTTTGCGAGACCCTTTTTTTTTTCTTCTCTAAAGCTGGTTGTATAATTACAAAGAAACGTTCTCATCCATGTTCAAAATATTTACAAGGACTTTAATCTTTAAATATTAATAATTGTTTCTAAAAATGTTAACTTATATGTTTTTAAAAATATTTAGTTTTTTTACTAATAAATTTAATTTGATCATTATAACTATTAAAATTTACAATGCTAATGCAAATGTTTAAAGTTGAAGTGTTTTAAATTTTTCAATTCAAATGGAATACTTTGCTTCTGAATATTTCCTGACATAATTTTATCTTATATAAAGTAATAACAATACATATCATTAAGTTTGGGCAATGAGATGGTATTTTTAAGAGATATTAACAAATTTTACTTTAGTTCGCAACACCTTTTCTTAATAGGTTTGTGAACAATAATACAATATATATTAGTTTCTTATTCACACAATAATAAAACTACGCATTTAAATATTTAATCAAAGAGAGGAATTTTAAAATTGTTCACTTGGGAAAAAAATTCTTGTAAGGATTATATTCGGAAATTTATTTCGACTTAAAAATATTTTTAATATTTCTTGATATAAATTCATTGTAATATTTCTTTACAATTTATGGTATGAAATGTAAAACTTACCAGAGATCTTAAACTGCAATTGCTTCCCAATTATTTAAATGTTATGCTATTTTTAAATTATGTTTGTAATTTAAACAAATATTTACTATTCAATAACTAACACTGAGTGCTCATTGGAATTTTTTTTAGGATTTTCTGTACGGTACAGTTACATTGTGTTGCTCTAAAATGTTTGAAAACAAAAATCAGGCATTTGAATTTTTGTGTGTTCGTGTGTTATATGAGCGCTCAGAAGCTAATGCGGTTAAGTCCAGAACACAAAAATTGAGAAAATTAATGTTTTTTGATACATTAGTTTTTAAAATTCTTGGTTTATTAATTTAATTAGAAAAGTGTATAGTCTTTTTTCGAGGTGTAAACTCTGCAAAAAAACAAGATATGTACAGGATGTGTAAAAAAAAACGTAACTATTTATTGAAATAATGACAGCATCTTAAAAATTTTAGGACTTATACCTTTTGGCAGCTGAAAAAGATAAGAAATTCTAATTAGAAGTAACGGTTACAGTTACTATGGAATTCTTGTTTTTCAGTGTTACCAACAAATATCGAAAGAAGAATAATTTAATTTTTATTTCAAAGTTTATGTAAAAAAATATTGATAAAAGGTGGACTTATTCACAATGGTGAGTGAGTGAGTGAGTGAATGTAAAGTTTATTGGCGCAAGAGCCAGATATGGCTATGCTGCGCCAAACAAGATTAAACTGTGGTCTAGACGTGAAGTTGAAAAAAAAGTTAAAAATGGTTGACAAGAAGGAGGGTCGAAAATAGAGAAGGATCGCTAGGGTATCCCGGGAGTGCGTCACCCATGTTTACCAAAGACAGTAAACCCCATGGGAAAGAAAAAAGATCACTAAGATGCCTCGGGGTCATAATGCCCGTACTTACCTGAAGAAGGCAAGTCCCTGAGGTCCCCTGATATAATCCCCAGGGGCAGGGTGCCTGGCTATACCCCCAGACGCTGGGTACCCATTTTAGTCGCCTTTTACGACATGCATGAGCTACAGTGAGACTATTCTGTCATCCCCGGTCACCACACGGGTCTTATTCACAATGGTATCTGAAATTATTATACAATATATTCAGAAGCTATTTAAAAAAAGGGCTGTCTAACCTAGAAAAAAGTAACCAATGAGTAAATCCTTTAATAACTAAGATTATTATTTATTTGATCAAAATTTCCAAAAATCAGAAAATATCAAAAAATGGACTTAACCGCATTGGCTTCTGAGCGGCTCATATGTGGTGGGGGGAGGAACACTTATTTTCATAAGAAAATATATCCAAAATGGTGAATAAAATAGCTTAAAATTTATATGAATATTGCTTTAAAATGGGAAATATTTATTATAACAAGATTAAGGTAACTGAGACCTCAAATTATTTAAATTTTGCATTTTTTTTTTATTTTACTATAAATTATTAGAGGGTACATCACCGACTCCACAAATAATTATTTATGAAAATTGGATAAATAGGACACTAGTAAATCAAAAATAAAAATAGCAAACAAGTGATACACCGTAGAGTACATATGTATTTACATTTTTCTCAAATTTCCGGTTAACTTTTCTCATAGTGCTGATATTTTTCACGTCAATGGAAATTAATTTTAATGAAGTGAATGTAATTTTTGTCTAGTTAACATTCATAAATTTTAAGTATGGCACATATTTGCATAAGAAATAAGGGAAATTTGAAGAATTATGATTATGTTCAGTGTATAGAATGTTATATTAATGAGAATTATATAAATTTTCAAAGTTATAAATGCAGTGAATTTTAAGCAAAATGTAAACTTGTGACCTGCAAATGTTAAAAAAAAAAGGATTATCAATTACTTATGCATAATAATTAATGTATATAAATAAGATTTTCTTTAAATAACCAGAACATAAAGGTATGGATATCTGATCACTGACATGTGACATCTATTGCTTTTAATTTTAAAAAGTGAGGACGATTTAAACTTGGCATAGAATAATCTCATTTTTCCTTATCGAAGACAACTAATTAAAATCAATTTGTTTCTAATGCTCAAAACAAAACGCTCCAAGAAAATAATTATTTTTATTACGACTCAGAATTAAGATAACTTTATCCTGTTTTGTCTCCTTAAAACACATTTTATTTTAAGTCTATTGTAGAATTTTTTGAGCGAGTGAATGTCAAGTTTATTGGCGCAAAAGCCAAATATGGTTATGCTGCACCAAACAAGATGTAACTGTGGTGAAGAAAAGACAAATTGATTGACAAAAAGGAGGGTCGAAAATAGAGAAGGATCACTAGGGTAACCGAGAGGTGCATCACCAGTGTTAAAGAAAAAGAACACTAGGGTGCTTCCGGGTCATGATGTCTGTACTTACCTTAAGAAGGGAAGTACTGGAGGTCCCTTGATATAATCCCCGGAGAAAAGTGCCCGGCTATAGCCTCAGACACTGGGTACCTATTTTAGTCACCTCTTACGACATGCATGAGCTACAGTGGGTAAGATTTTTTGAACAAAAATGCAAATGCTACAAGTTTATTGACCTTATGTTACATATAAAAATTCTTGTAAACTGAATATTCTGTGTAGAGGAATATTTAAGTCAATATCTGTGGAAATAAATTATACATAACAAGGTTTTACTAAATTTTGCTATTTGTATTTTTTTAAATGACAACTAATGTAGCATTACTAAATGAATTAGAAATAATTTATGTTTTATAATTAAAAATGGCACAATTTTTTTGAGAAAATTCTAACAGACTTAATGATTTGGTATGTCAAATATAAAAATATATATGAACTGTAATATACATAGTTTTGTTTTCTTTTACATTGGAAGTGTTAAATAACTGATAAAATTTTTTGAAAATAACTTTCAAAACACACATTTAAAAATGAGCTATGCTGCAAAACAACATTATTGGTTTTTTGACATAATGCTGCAATATATATATATATATATCAAAAAAATTATTTCAAAAAGCAGTATCAATTACTCTCACCAATAAATTAATATTTTAAAGTTGAAAACCTTTCTTGTAGTGGAACTCAAGCATTTTAAATTGTTCAGTAATTGATGAAGCTATAAGCTACAAGTGACAATTTTATTGACATATAACAATAATTTAAATATCCAGTAATGAAGCAATTTTCTTATAAAAAAAAATTAATTATAAAATTTTTGCATCCTGTTTATTTTTTTAGAATTTACTCAACTATATAATATAAAACTGTTGTTTGTCACCTAATTAGATAAAAAAAAAACATCTTGTAATTACCTAAATTTCCAAGTAAATATAATTTTCAAACTATTAATAAAAGTTTGCAATAATGTGATATTTGTATTAAACTTTATAGTGAACCATCAAAATGTGTATCTTTTAAATATTCTATTAGAATTCAGAATTTAATAACATTTAAGTTTTTGAAATGTTTTTAAGTCAGTGAATTCTGATATTTCCACTGATTATATATATTTTTAACCATTACATTTTTTTTGCTAATGATAGCAATCATACATTTCAAAATTAAAGTGGCAAATTGTGCAATTACTATGCAATTTGTGAAACTCAAATCGCAATTTTATTCATAAATGGAGAAATTATGCATTTTGATAAGACTGAAGTAAAATACTACATTTACACTAAAATATTTGTGTTGAAAAATACAGATATTTCAAATAATATTAATTGTTTCTTAAAAAGAAAACAATTCCAAATGAAAATTAATTTGCTTAAAAACAGTAGAAAAGAGTTGAACAAAATTTAAAAAATAGGAAATATAATATAATATTCTCCAAGTGAATGAGTGATAGTATTTTGAATGGCACAGGAGCTAGATGTGGCTGTCTTGCACTAAACAAGGTAAAGCTGAGAAAAAATAGAAAAATAAAAATTGGCTGATGAGGAGGATCAAAAATAGAGCAAGATCCCGAGGGTGTTGCCACCCGTGTTTACCAAAGACAGTAAACCCTACGAGAAACAAAAAATAACTAGGGTGCCCTGGTAATATTGTTAAAAGGATATATTATTTCAATTACAAGATCATGGAATATGTTATGAACATAACAGTGTCATGTAATGTGTCAAACATAAGTGAGTCATGTAATAAGTAATAAATGTAACAGTTTGGCACACCCTTACTACTGAGAAAATACATATAATTAAAAGAATTTCAATTAAAATTTATTGAGGTCAATAACCAGAAGTACAATTATAAAAGACATGAATTGTTTTATGCAATTATAGTTCCCCACTGGCTTTTAAAAAAAATCCCATGATTTTTTTAAACCCACATTTCCATATCTGATTAGTATAACTTTTCAAATAAAGAATAAATACTGTTCAAAATAAGACAGTAATTGGTAAATGTAACACACAAAATATAATATAATTCTTAAATTGTTGGAGTGAGTGAATGTAAATATTATTGGCGCAAGAACCAGATATGGCTATGCTGCGCCAAACAAGATTAAATTGTGGTCTAGACGTGAAGTTGAAAAAAAGGTTGACAAGAAGGAGGGTCGAAAATAGAGAAGGATCGCTAGGGTATCCTGGGAGTGCGTCACCCATGTTTACCGAAGACAGTAAACCCCAAGGGAAAGAAAAAGATCACTAAGGTGCCTCGGAGTCATGATGCCCATACTTACCTGAAGAAGGCAAGTCCCTGAGGTCCCCTGATATAATCCCCAGGGGCCGGGTGCCCGGCTATACCCCCAGACACTGGGTACCCATTTAAGTCGCCTTTTACGACATGCATAAGCTACAGTGAGACTATTCTGTCATCCCCGGTCACCACACGGGTCCTTAAATTGTTGGAAGTAAGCACACAATTTGATCATTATAAATTTAGCAACAAAACACAAAAGAAATGATTTCTTGGTACAAACACCATTACATATGAATTCGTATTAGGAAAACTTTGGATGGTATTTTTCGAGGAGTGGTGGTGGTTTGTTTAGTTTTTATTAACGTCGCACTAGAAGCAACACGAGGGCTATTGGCGACGGACCTCGTAATTTTGAACCACGGTCAAGTGACGAGGACGACACCCGAGCTGGCACCCCCCTCTCCTAACATCCACACCACGCCACAGGAGGACTTTGGGCCCCGAACAGATTTAACGTGCATCAGCCCCGGCTACACGGCGGGTCTTTGGCGGCCAAGGATCGAACCCGCGACTGAAAGAAACAGCCAGCCGCTAGTCCACGACCTTGACCACTAGGCTACCGCGGCCCACAGGAGTGGTGGTGGAGAGAATCACAAAGAATCAATAAAATACCACAGTAATTGAAAAAATAGTTATGATTAAGGAAAATGTTGGATGGCCATTACATAAAAACAAAAATATTACACAATGTTATAGATATTGAAATGTATTTTTGAAAACCTTATATTTTATTTTTAAATTTAAATCATCAAAGATTTTATGAGCAGAATAAATTTTACAAATCAATCACTTAAAAAAAGACTATTTTATGAAACCTTTTATTTTCTTAAAAAGTATATATACAGAACTTAAACAATGAGAAAGTTAATTTTCCTCCATTAACCTTTCTGGTTGATCTTCCAATACCCCAATAAGCTTTTCTGATTGGTCTTCCATTACCTCAGTAAGCTTTTCTGGTTGATCTTCTTCCATTACCTCAGTATTCTCTTCATCAAGTTTTAATTTTAATGGGGTTTTAGCTGTGAAAATGAAATTAAAAAGTGAATAAATATAATAATTAAGAAATATACAATGACACTTGATCATTCCTGGTTTAGTTATAATGAATTGGCGAGATGATAATAATAATAATAATAATAATAAAAAAAAAAACAGTAATAAAAATTGAACAGTTTAACATTAAGGTCAAAGGTGCATAAACTCAACTTTTTCAAACTAATTTTTTCCCCTCCCAAGGCCAGAGGCAATATTTAGCACTTCTGATCTTACAGCATTTCTTTGAAGAATACATAAGATTTGAGTTTTTCTAATAAATTATTAAAATTTTAATTAATTTTTATTTGTTTAATTAGCCTTGGTTACTATATTTTACATGTACTTAATGAAAATTAAGTGAAGATTACAAAAATTTATCACCTCGGCCAATAATGAGTTAATTTATTTTAACATTGATATATTTTTAAGGCTTAATTTGAATACAGAACCCTTTGTGTGTGGTACAAATTAATACTAAAATATACATTGCAATGAATTCTCTTACTCAGAAATGTGACTACATTTTTTTTCCCAATATAAATTACAATTTTCTAATCAATTCCTATTTTAACTTAAGAAAGTAAAATGCTATCTATTAATATAATAAACATCTATACTGGATGGAATTTTCAATGTGTTACCAAGATTATGAAAGCAAGAGTGTATACGCAGATGATAAATCTTTTGACTAATAGTATTCTTTGTTGTTATCCTTATGTATAGCTCAATAACAAGTAAGTTTTCATATTAATAACAGCAAAAAGCCCTCAAATTTGTGCTTTTGAGTTACATATCATAGTGACATAGGAGCTGTGGTAATTAAAGCACGTGTAAAGATAAATCTGTTTAAATATGTAGAGTTTACAAATTTGCTTAATTGTAGTTATATAAATACATATACATTTTAATTTAAACAACCAGATTCAGAAAAGAAATCAGATTCAAGACATATTACATTTATATATTAACTATTATTTTAAAAATGATTGTTAGATATAATTATGCTAAGAAAGGTATATTTATTTATATTTTCATACATACAGTGAGATTTTCTGAATATCAGTAACTTTCTATAAAAAAGTTTAAAAGTAAATTAAAGTAATTACCTGCGACAGATCTTATATAACACATGCCACCCTTAACTGTATTCCTGGCTATTTCCTTTTGACGAGCTCTATCTACCTTCAGTCTAGAAAATACAAAAGAAGCATTACTTAAAACTACTATAAATATTTTCAAGTTCTAATCACTCCATAGATAGAAAGAAAAAAAAAAATTAAACACTCTAAAAGTAAATGCTAATACTGCTTCCTTTCTGTTTTTGGATATAAAGTAACATTTTATATTTTTGACATTTATTTTTCTGTGTATTAAATTCTCAAGCTCTTGATTGTATTTTTTGGCAAAGAAATTCCATCTAAAGCATGGGTGTCTAAACTATGATCGTTTGTGGGCCACATAGCAAAAAAAAAAAAAAAAAAATTGCTGGGACACACATTTAATATTTTTTCAACAAATTGAAATAAAAATTAATGTTATGCAGTTTTATTAAATAAATTAACTTTTTATTATAAATTTCTTTAAATTTGAATTAGATATGTATAGGTACATATTTATTTTAAATTTGTAAAAGTTTCATTTCTAAATGAAATGAAACTTTTAGTTTGGATTTCATAAAGATGGAAAAAATTCAAATTAATGAGATGGATGAATTTGCTTTTGTTGAACAAGCAAATCGATATTGGGTTCAATAGAAGAGGTTGCAATTCTTAATGCATTTTCAGGATGTTTATCAGTGATCTTTGTCCTAGTTTTGTTTTTTGTATGCTTCATTCTCGAAAATAATTGTTCACAAATATAGGTACTGCCCAAAGCTGATGACATTAATAAAGCATGATTAATAAGTGGATATACACATAATTCAATATATAAATTCTCATGGCATATTAAGATGTTTTTATTTTAAAATAAATGTCAATGATGGATTATATATGAAAAATATTGTAAACATATATATTTTTTAATAAAAATGTATAAATTTAAATATTTTCATAATTTGCGTTTGGGTTGCATTTTAAAGACTTTTGGGCCACATGCAGCCCGTGGCCGAACTTTAGACGAGCATGATCCAAAGGCTCATGCTTATCTTATTATCTTCATAATCCTTATTTTTCTGTTACCAATTTAAATCAATGGCCTTCAATTTTATTAAAACAAATAAGAATATATTAACTTATTGACTTTCAGATATCACAATAGATTTTTCAAACATTTTATTACATGCAATAAGAAGTATTCAATGTGGAAGAGTAATCAACCAAATCTACTTAAACAAAAAATTGCTGAAAGCTGTTTTATAAAATTACAATTCCCTACACAAAAAGGGAAAAGTATAGTAACAAAAAAAAAAACGAATATTTGCATAAATTCATGAAAACCTCAAGCATTTCCGGGAGAAGAGAAAGAAACTTTTTAGCAGCTAATGTATAATTCAAGAAATATTGAAGTTGAATGATTGAAATTTTAATACCAATATATAGTTGTGACAAATAGATGAAAAATAACATAAGTTGGAAACAATTAAAACAAAATTGGAGTTGCATTACAAAGATGAAAACACACAGGGTTATACACACAAGAATTGCAAATCTTTTTGAAAAAGCACTTAAGAAACATTTTTACCTTTGGTTAATGAAACATGCCTCTCTCTTGTTTTTAATATCTGATACTTTTTTCATTACTTCAACTACATAACAAAGGAAAAAAAATATATAAATAACAATTTATGGATAACTCTTAATTTTATTAAACAAAATAAAGATGATTCATAAAAAATAATCTATAAAGTTAAAAATTATTAAAAATATAATTAAAAACAAGCTTAAAACACAGCATAATATGATCATACTTGTTTTCTGCCAAAATTCTCTGTTGTATTGAACTGGTACATTGCGTCGTTTTTCAAATTCAAAAGCTGGATCGATAGTAAGTTCTTTTCCAGCAGCTTTTCGGAAGGCCTTTGTCCATTTAAGCTTTCTGGGATTCTTTTTGCGCTTAAACATTTTTCTGCATTTGGAGCGACAAAATCTGAAGATCTATAAAGTTTATGATGTTAATTATAAAAATCAATTTAAGTAAAGTTTAGCAATTAAAAATTCATTTTAAGAAAGTGCAGTATAGTATTTGGCAAAATTTTAAGCAATACTTCATTCTATAATAAATAAATTATACATTTATAGTAATTCGAATAATTCCACCAATAAAAATTATTCAGTACTTTTCCAGTTTGTCAGCACAAGTCATAATGTAGCCAAAAATGATACAACTGACGCCAAATGGAATATGTGTATACTGTATATTGTCGCTAATAAAGCCTGCTTGACGAGATTTGTGAAAGCGAAATGGAAAAGTACCAATTATTCTTATGATTCATTACTTGGAAAGAAATTTAAAATGCTTTGTGCCCTGTTTTGATACTCCTCTATTTAGCAAATCAGCTCTCAAACAGTAGCAAGCCAGATTGTAAAGTGTAAGCGTGAACTGCACCAAACATAAATTGCCTATACTTTGATCCCTCAAGGGTGTACATTATATATATCTTTTCAATTAGGCCCACCACAAATCCTATTCCTATTTTCTGTTGATAAACACTAAAAGGTTTGGTACTTTTCCATTTCACCAGTGTAAATCTCGCCAAACAGACTTTATTGGCGACAACACACAGTGGACACATATTCAGTTTGGCATTGGTTGTATCATTTTTAGCAACTTTATTGCTTGCATCAGCAAAATGGAAAAGTACCAATTTTTTTTTAATTGAAACTATTTTCTAATGTAACACAAAACAAATGATTTGATAAAATTTCCGATAATAATTTTAAAATCTTTGAGGAATGTTACTCTGGTAAAACTGCTGTTTCTGGTGAGTTTTTTAAATTTGCCAATTTTTGAAATAGCATCAATTGCATAACTGCACAAAGGGGCTAAATGAGTTTTACTAACCTATTTTGCCTATAGATCAGATAAAGTTTTCTTCATAATCTTTATTTTCAAGAATTTAAATTCATTCCCTTCTTCAAGTTATAAAAATAGATGCACAACTCATTATTGATTTTATGACTTTTTTGGTTAGGATTACCAACTTGGTGATTTATTGCCAAGGGGGGAAATGCCATCGCCAAGAAGTACGCTAGACTCAAATCCACCCAAAATTTAAATTATTATGCTAGCTTGATGTTTTGATTGCATTGTTGTCTAAGATCTCTAAAAATTCCTTTGAAGCTTTTAAAAATCAATTTAAAAAAACAAAATAGAAAAAAAAAACATATAGTAAATTATTAGAAGAAAGTAAAAACAAAAAGTACTAAATATTTATAACAAAACATAATAACTTGCCTTAAAATGACATATTAAAACTTTGAGAAACTAAAAGAAAAAAAATACTATGCAAAGTTTCACACAGAACAGATTCTGCCACAAGGTGTGCTTTTTTTTGCAAGGTGTCTATTTTTTCCACAAATATTCCAGGTTCTCCAAATTTTGAGGTTTTATCAACATATTAAACTAATTGGTCGTTAAAATTACCTTTATTACCATGTATAACGGTTATACCTAAAAAAAAAAAGCACGGGCTGCTATATTTGGCAATTTATCTCACACAAATATTTTCATTACTAAGGATGCGTGTTGCACCACATTCCAACCATTACTTTAAACCTGTTCAGGACTGCAATAACGTATACATGATTGCGCGATTCTCCCTCCCCAGTCCACAGTATTGTACTTGTGATGGGTGTTTGTGTACCACTGGGCCCGTATCACACAGGTGTTATTTCAAATTGGAACAGTTTATTTGAATTTTTAATGGTCACTAGATGGCGACTGAAATCTGTAATATTTTCAAATATTGTTCCATAGAGTGTTGACCTTCAATTCCTACTTTTTGTTCTGAGTGTTTTTGCTGATGGATCAGGGGAATCTGAAAATGTACACTGCATTTGTTCACTTCTTATAGTAGGAATGCGTATTTAAAGAGCTGGGATTACTGCAGACTGGTTTTTTTGTTATTTTCTGACGGAGTGATGAAATGGTTATTGGTCAGGGTTGGAAGAGGACTTATCGTTTGCAAGATGACATTTTGTATGTTTTTGGATCAGTTTAAACTTTGCTATCATGGTGAAAAGAATGAAAAGTCAAGGAGACAATATATTGTGTGCAAAAAAGGTTAAAAAACACGCAAGCTGACTTATTATAAATGCAAAATTTGCAATGTATGTCCTGAACAATGTTTCGAAATGTATCATAAGCTACAAAAAATTTACGTATTATTTAGTAATTCCATTTATTTTATATTTTTCACATTAAGTTCTCAAATATTTTACCTATATTTTAAATATTAGTTAATAAATTTTTTTTTTATCAAAATGAATACAATTTCTTTAAAATTCGCAATAATTTTTTTAAATTACACAAAAATTTTACTATCGGATATATATAGATGCTATCAATGTTGATAATCTGTAAGTTTCAGAGTATTTCATTACAGGTATGATTTTATATGAAATTAGGCTTAATGAGGAAAATCACCAGGTACCAAGCGTGTGTATACTTTAAGAACTCACAGGCCTGGAGAAGCATTTCTTTATCCTTTCATGAGTCTTGAACAGGTTAATATTGAAATATTTTACTAAAATTAAGTATCACTATTTCTTTGAGATTCAATGCATTTGATAGAACAGATACAAATTATACAGATTACGGTACTTCTCTGTTATAGCGACACTCAACAATCAATCAAACTATTAAGAAATATCCTGAAGCTAAGGTTCCAGAATTTGGCATTGACCTTGGTGTAATCGTAATTTGACAGCCCCACTATGACAGGAAAGTACCCAGATTTCAAATCTTCGAATAGTATTGTCTAGCAATATTCATCAAACACTCCGGTTATTTTCTCCCATATAGTTCTTGTATAAGAAAATTTTACAATATGAAATTTTCTCAATAATTTGGCGAAATAATCTGTACTTCTAAGACTATGACTACAAATTACAGTATGGAAAGCAGTACCTTCTTATAGTGCTAATTTTTCTTTGAACCAAAATTATGAGTTTAAAAAAATGTAGTCAGTTAAGATGTTGAAGCCACTGCATTAAGAGAATGTTTGTTTATTAGTATCAATGTTTTCTGTTATTGAACATTGTTTTCTAATCGCAATAGAAAATCTCCATAGTAGATTAAGATTAAAAGATTGCATAAAATAACTGTTAGTTTTTATATTTATAGAAGTAACAGGAATACATACAGAACTTTTAAGCATCCAAAAAAAAAGAATATGTTGTGATGATGTGTTATACATCCATAGAATTAATCATAGCATCTAACATATTAATCAATAGGATAAAGAATGTGAAAATGATAGACATATAGAGTTATGACATACATTTAAAATCCAAGATTTTACAAATGGAAAAAAAAAAATTTGGAAAAAGTTCCCAGAAAAAGGGGTTAGACTTTGATATTAACACTTTTGGGCAAAGCTAAACAGATAAACTTTTTTGGGGGGTTATTGGTGCCAAAATCTGGCTATTGTATATGTATCACTGTCTTTTCTTTGACAACGGAAGTTCTCGCGAAAACGTTCGGAGACTTTCAAAGCTAGTCTCTTCCAAGAAAGGTTTCTAATTTGTTCTCTTAAAAAAAACCATAGAAAATAATTTGCTGAAAGAGATAAGATATTTCAAATTAATTACAATAGGTCATGTTCTCATAGTAAGGTAGAATCAATACCACGAGGTTATAAAATCTGTTATTCACATTACTTACTTTACAATCATTCCTAATGAATTGTATGCCATGACCAGGATAAATTGGTGATGAGCAAAAGTAACAACGTTCGACTCTCATTTTTACTTAATTTGATAACACAAATAATAAAGAAATTTAAAGTATAATTTTTACTGACATGTTGCGATGGTATTATTATCACTGCAATTCACTTCAGATCATTTTATGAATAACCAAAAAAACAGTTCAGAAGTGAAACGGAGGTTAAGCTTAGGTAATTTCCTTCAAGATACAGAGATTAATAACCGCGAGGCTCAAATGTTCCAGCTAAATTATCCAATCATTTTATGAAAAAGTAGAATTTTATACGATTTCTGAAAAAGAAAGGTTTCCTCGATCTATTGAAATGTCAACAAATGATTTTAACACAGAGATATCAGTCAACTGTGATAAAAGTATACAAATTGTATCTTTATCATAAAATCTTCTTTCTCACTCTTTCCAGTGCTGGAGGAGCACTCTTTAGAACCATGCTCCGGCACGGAGTAAAATAAAAAATACAAGGGTACAAGACTGTCAAAATAAAATGAGAAAAAATTCGCAACAGAGTTTCTGAATCAGATACTTTCTCGGGCAGGGGTTGTTACTTAGGTACCAGAATAATTGACCGTTGTGAATTTTTATTTTTATTATATTTAATAAAATATGACATAAATGAAAAAAAATTCCATTAGATAGTTAGAACTGAACTTATTTGATTATCTTGAGCCTACAAGTAGCAATCTTTAGTGATTTTATCTGGCATAATAGTCTTTATTGCTCTACATTCCAAAAATAAACCAATAAATCAAGCGTTTATCTTTTAACAATTATAACAACCCTACAGCAACCCATTTTTTAAAAAAACAAATTTATTTTTAGAAAAAATAATCGCTTTTTAAAACTCTAAGGTTCATGAAAGAGAGAGAGAGAGAATATGACGGCTTCTGTTTGTCCAATGACATTGAGCACCCGAAAGTAGAAGGCTGACTTCTCTCCGACTTCGCATACTAGCTTTAGCTGGTACAATGGAATGTTCTCCCATTTCACCCAGCGTCATCTCCTTGCCACGTTGTGGCAACGAGTATGATGTAAGGGGGACGCTAACATGAACAATTTGACGATTCCCTGAAGACGAAGAGGATATCATCAAATTTTTCCAAAAGAATGGATGTGTTTATAAAGAAAGACGCTGTATAAATAATCATTTGATGATGTTATGCACGTGTGATTTAATATTAATTCCATAAGATAAACATTAAGTCCACGAAATCAAAATGGCGGGTAGACAGCAGCTTTAAAATTGTTAAATAGGAGAAAACCACGCCACTGGTTTGCATAGAAAACGTTTTGATGAAATAATCCATCTCCAACTAACGGCACAGGTTTCTTAAGAAATCGTGGCTGTAGGAGAGACGGCAAAGCTCTAAATGAAACAATGTTGAACAAGGTCTTTTTAACACAGTCAATAGTGAAAGGGATTTCGTGGCCAAAAATAAAAAATAAAAATGTTCTATGCAACACATTACGAAGAAAATAATATTGTTTAAAATACATTAATGTTGTACATCTGTGAACTAAACTGATAATTTCTTAAGTTATAAATATTTTATTGATTAAGTGGTGTTGGGTTTTAAATAAATGAAACTATTGGGGGGATGGAAATGTAGGAAAATAGTAATGAAGGGATTAAGTCTAATACTAAGCTATTAATGTTTTTAAGAGTAGATAAATTATTTCAGGTACATATGATTAAATATTTTTCATCAAATTGTTGCTGCTTGGATTTTTTTTTTTTTTTTTTTTTTTAATAAAGTGGCGGCAGCAGAAATTGGAGTTTTCTGCATGTTCGTCCAGTCTGGTGTTCGTGATCTTTTACAAAAGCCACTTTGTAGTTCAATCATGACAAATCAATATAAAATTCAAAGGACCCCAAAACATTCCAGAAAGCAAGCCAAATTAAAAATAGTAGTTCGAAAATCATGAGGCGAAAAAATGACTACTCCACAATTGTTTGAAAATTATGAGTAATTTTATTCGTTTTAAGTAATTTCCTGATTAGATATGATTTAAGCTGATGCATGAATTGATAAGAAAATAAAATACTTTATTTGTATACATGGTTTATTTCAATCCACTAAAAATTAAGAGAATTTTATTGGGATATAATTTTGAAAATAAAGTTCTTACTAGTGAAAAAGACATCAAACATATGCGCAAAAAATTTTACGGTAACATTTTGATAAGCGGCTGAAAACGACATTTGATGGTTAATTAAAACATATCCATTTTGAAGGCTAACAAATTTTATTTCAATTAGCACCAAAGGGGCTCTATTTTTTCACATAACTGCAAAATGTCGTCCGTGATCACTTAAGGTTCCCGTATACTCGCCATTTTGATTTCGTGGAACGTAATGTTAATCTTATGGAATTTCGACTTAAATTCTCTTATCTTTACTATTTGATCTATTTGAATGCAATAAAGTGCATCTGAAAGAGTAAAAAATGATGAATTTGATTTTTAAAAAATATTTTTATTATTGTTTTAATGATTCGCTTGTGAGTTTTTCCGGTATTTAAAAATATTTTTAAGAATTGGAGAAAAAAGTAATTCCTTAGAAGCATACATCATTTTTTGCTCTTTCAGACGCGCTTTATTACGTTCAAATAGATCAGATAGTAAAGATTCGAGAGCAAAAGTAGAAATTCCATAGGATTAACATTAAGCGGTAGACGGGAGCCTTATGACTCCAGTTGTGGCGTAGTGGTAAATATATTTCGAGGCATCCAATTTAAATCCAAAATCATTTATTAACAACTTCATATCATCCATACAAAAACACCAGCATTCATCTACAAAACTCTGCTCTCGCCAAGAACAAGGTCTCGTCTGCGACACTGTCTGGGCGGCAACGTAACAATTTCCGCTTTGGGGAGCAATGACGTCAATCAAAAACAGAGTATAACATTTCCCAAAATAAGTAACAAAAAAAAATACATGTGAGCCATGACGTCACACCATCTACCTGCCATTTTGATTTCGGGGACGTAATGTTAATCCTATGGAATTTCTACTTTTACTCTCAAATCTTTACTATCTGATCTATTTGAACGTAATAAAGCGCACCTGAAAGAGCAAAAAAATAATGAAATCTTCTACGAAATTACTTTTTCCCTAACTATTTTAAATATTAAAATATTTTTAAAGAGGTGAAAACTCACAAACGAATCATTAAAATAAGGGTAAAAATATTTTTAAGAATCGGATGAAAAAAGTAATTCCACAGAAACCTTTTGCTCTTTCGGATGCACTTTTTTTGCATTCAAATAGATCAAATAGTAAAGATTTGAGAACGGCAGTAGAAACTCCGTAGGATTAGCGTTACGCTCATGAAATCAAAATGGCTGGTTGACCGGAAGAAACGCATTAAGAAAGTGCATTAATGATATTCAAATTATCGCTACTTCTTTCAAGCTCCACATGAATTCTATGATCTGACTGTCGTCTTTGATCAGACTGTTAGTAACGCGTAATAATATACACATGCTCAAAAGTATTATCGATTTTTTTATTTTTTATATACCTCCCCCTCCACTCTTTGTTTAGTCTCTTCGATATGATCAAGGTTACGATTTCGTGGCTGGCTTTTTCCCCATCTACAATAGGGCTCGAATTTTGATGCCACTCATGACTCGCCATATAGCTGGAATGATGTACGTGAAATTTGTCCAGGCTCCGAGTCATTCTGTTGGCTTTACGAGAAAGTTTGGAGAGGGAGATGACAGTTCAGGTGTCGTCCTCGACTTGCGTGAGGTTCAAAGTTGTGAGGTCCGTCGCCGTCAGCCCTCATGTTGCTTTTAATTGCCACGTTGTTTAACAATCAATGAAAATCAATAACGTCAACGATTTCCTCTATAATAAATTAATTTACAATAAAAATAATACGAAATACGGAGAACAGCAAGAGCATTCAGAATAAAATTTAACAAACCAAAATGACCGTGCCGTTTCGAATCAGGGTTAACCGAGGAATTCCTAAACGAGGTTATTAGAATACTACTTTCCATTCAAAAATTTATTTTTCTTTTGTAAAAGCATGAAGATAAGATGATTATAGTTTGGATATATATGAGAGAAATTTATGGGGGGGGGCAAGTATTTATCGGTAGAATAAAAAAAATATATATATATATATATATATATATATATATATATAAGATGAATTTACTGAGTACAATTAAGTATCCTGTCAACGAAAAAGGAAAGATATTAAACATTTATTCAACATTAATGAAACAATCTGAATACATGTCCGAAAAAATCGCTTATTGATTCTAGCAGACATTAGTCGGGCTTTGGCCACTAAGGCCGAAACGAAACACCATAAGTATTTCAGATGACCAAAGAGAGGAGCGTAAGAGCAAGAGAGAGCTTTTTTTGCTGTGTAATAAATTATATAGCAGGGATTTTTTTACAATAAACGTCATAGAACACGTGAGATGAATGGAGGGATTTCGTGAGAATTTAAGTGCAGATATGAAGTCTGGTAGTGATCATCCCTACAGGTCTGAAACCCTAGCATCAGCTGAAATTGCAGGTTTTAAGAGCGTGTGATTGCACAAATAAAGTTAAAAAGGAATGGTATCAGGAAACAAGAATGAACGCTTTACTTTTAAATGAGAGAATGGGGGAAATTAGAAAATTAAATTAGTTATTATTATGAGAAACTAAAACGAATTAAAATTAAATCATTATATATATATATATATATATATATATATATATATATATATATATAT